>JARNME010000180.1:383600-461481 GCA_030179655.1 Scaptomyza flava | reverse complement strand
TTTTAGCTAGAGTCACCAAATTTGGTGCCAAGATAGATGATGATGACCCCCAAAAACTGCATCAAAAGTTTGGATGCCACGCCCACCAATACCACCCTAGCCACCCCCATCTGCCCCAACGCTTCGTCAAAAACGGGAATGCGTGTATATTCCAGAGTAGTGGAGCTAGAGCCACCAAATTTGCTAGGAAGATAGCTGGCAACGACCCCCAACAATCTGCATCAAAGTTTTGGAGCCTAGCCCATCCATTCCGCCCCCCTTTCCCCACCTTATACAAACTTTGAGCTAGAGTCACCAAATTGGTATGAAGGTAGCATTTGACATTCCACAAGGATCTGCAGCAAAAATTTGGATGCCACGCCCAACCATACCGCCCCCAGCCCCCCTTTCCCCACTTTATACAAACTTTGAGCTAGAGTCACCAAATTTGGTATGAAGGTAGCATTTGACATTCCACAAGGATCTGCAGCAAAAATTTGGATGCCACGCCCAACCATACCGCCCCCAGCCCCCCTTTCCCCACTTTATACAAACTTCGAGCTAGAGTCACCAAATTTGGTATGAAGATAGCAATTGACATCCACATAGATCTGCACCAAAAATTTGAATGCCACGCCCAACCATACCGCCCCCAGCCCCCCTTTCCCCACTTTTACAAAATTTGAGCTAGAGTCACCCAATTTGTTATGAAGATAGCAATTGACATTCCACAAAGATCTGCATCAAAAATTTGGATGCAATTCCACCCATACCGCCCCCAGCCCCCTTTCCCCACTTTATACAAACTTCGAGCTAGAGTCACCAAATTTGGTATGAAGATAGCAATTGACAACCCACATGGATGGGCATCAAAATTTTTAATACTGGTATAGAGTATACCGCAGTCGGTTGCGTCCGACTGCAACGTTTCCACTTGTTATTCCCTGTTCTTAGTCTGCAATAACGTGTATTGGCGATATGTTCCGTCCGTTTGTCGGTAGACTAAATTTGGGGCCCAACGATAAAAGCCACCTGCTTGCTTTTGGTATAAAAACGTCAGTCATGTTGGTTATCCAGTCTTCGTTGATTCTTATGTTGAGTTGATGTGCTAATTCATTTTTTGCGTTGTGTAGTTTTCGCTCAATTGTCTGTTCTGTGCTAGTGCGCATTCTTTGGTAAGCTAGTTTTTGATCTTTTTGTAGTTCTTCAACGTCCTGCTGATTTAAGTTTTTTTTAAGTTCATTTATGATGTGTGATTGTGTTTTGTTTATACTGTGTAGGCGTCGATGTGTTTCATCTATTTCTAGTTGCAAGATTTTAAGTAGAAAATTGTTCTCTAATTTTTGTAGTTTTTTCATCAATTCGTGTAGCGTCAAGTTGTGTTTTAGTGATGTTGTTTTTCGTTGTGAGTGTCTTGGTATTATGTTGAAATTCTTACATTCTAATAGGTATTTCAGTCTACTCCTCTGTTTAGCTAGATTTTTCTGACACTTAAAATAAGACTTAATGTATGGTCCCGAATTTTTGCCATATGTAGATTGTATATATGTGATACATCCCTTCATGTTGTATGTTTTGACTTATAAGATCCGGTTCACCGTCCGTTAATTGTACTTAATATGAATTTTGTAGGCCAGTGTGTGATAATGTTTGTGATGTTACTGTTGCTGGGTTGTTCCGGCCAGTTGAGTTCATTGATATTTAAAAAACATTTAAATTCAATTAGCCTCTTACGCGTTTCGACGGCTTTGCCGCCTTCATCAGGGAGTCTGATTTTATTTTTAAAAAATATATACACGTTACACTTCACATAAATACATTAATACATAAACCACTTACTATTTGGTACATACAATTCGGTTGTTTTTCCACATAATTTTAGTGTCGTCAGTCCTAATCCTAATACTGCCTCTTTCCGTCAAAATTATACATTTTAAGTGTAATTCTAATTTTGTCTAGCTGCTTTTGATGTTGTTTGCTGCTGTTTAGTTTGCTTATTGCAGCTGCGTAAATGTAATTCTTCTGGTCAATGTCTTCTTTGTGGTTAAGCGCGTCGTCCCCTCTTTGCTGCATGCGCAAGTTCTCCAGCGTTAATCTTGTTCGCTCTCTTCTCTCTATGTCAAGTACTTTGATCGCATCAAAATCAGCTGTGTGGCCGTTTTCACTCAAATGTTGAGCTAGTGCTGTCGTAGTCTTTCTATTCTTTGCGTCTCCCTTATGTTCTGTTGTTCGTGTCGCGAGTGATCTTTTTTTATTCCAATGTAAACTCTACTGCTTTGGAGCCACGCCCACCCATCCCGACCCCAGCCCCCCCGCATTTAAAAATCAGAAAAGCCTATATCACCCACAGTTTTTAGCTAGAGTCACCAAATTTGGTGCCAAGATAGATGATGATGACCCCCAAAAAACTGCATCAAAAGTTTGGATGCCACGCCCACCAATACCACCCTAGCCACCCCCATCTGCCCCAACGCTTCGTCAAAAACGGGAATGCGTGTATATTCCAGAGTAGTGGAGCTAGAGCCACCAAATTTGCTAGGAAGATAGCTGGCAACGACCCCCAACAATCTGCATCAAAGTTTTGGAGCCTAGCCCATCCATTCCGCCCCCCTTTCCCCACCTTATACAAACTTTGAGCTAGAGTCACCAAATTTGGTATGAAGGTAGCATTTGACATTCCACAAGGATCTGCAGCAAAAATTTGGATGCCACGCCCAACCATACCGCCCCCAGCCCCCTTTCCCCACTTTATACAAACTTTGAGCTAGAGTCACCAAATTTGGTATGAAGGTAGCATTTGACATTCCACAAGGATCTGCAGCAAAAATTTGGATGCCACGCCCAACCATACCGCCCCCAGCCCCCCTTTCCCCACTTTATACAAAATTTGAGCTAGAGTCACCAAATTTGGTATGAAGATAGCAATTGACATCCCACATAGATCTGCACCAAAAATTTGAATGCCACGCCCAACCATACCGCCCCCAGCCCCCCTTTCCCCACTTTTACAAAATTTGAGCTAGAGTCACCCAATTTGTTATGAAGATAGCAATTGACATTCCACAAAGATCTGCATCAAAAATTTGGATGCAATTCCACCCATACCGCCCCCAGCCCCCCTTTCCCCACTTTATACAAACTTCGAGCTAGAGTCACCAAATTTGGTATGAAGATAGCAATTGACAACCCACATGGATGGGCATCAAAATTTTTAATACTGGTATAGAGTATACCGCAGTCGGTTGCGTCCGACTGCAACGTTTCCACTTGTTATTCCCTGTTCTTAGTCTGCAATAACGTGTATTGGCGATATGTTCCGTCCGTTTGTCGGTAGACTAAATTTGGGGCCCAACGATAAAAGCCACCTGCTTGCTTTTGGTATAAAAACGTCAGTCATGTTGGTTATCCAGTCTTCGTTGATTCTTATGTTGAGTTGATGTGCTAATTCATTTTTTGCGTTGTGTAGTTTTCGCTCAATTGTCTGTTCTGTGCTAGTGCGCATTCTTTGGTAAGCTAGTTTTTGATCTTTTTGTAGTTCTTCAACGTCCTGCTGATTTAAGTTTTTTTTAAGTTCATTTATGATGTGTGATTGTGTTTTGTTTATACTGTGTAGGCGTCGATGTGTTTCATCTATTTCTAGTTGCAAGATTTTAAGTAGAAAATTGTTCTCTAATTTTTGTAGTTTTTTCATCAATTCGTGTAGCGTCTAGTTGTGTTTTAGTGATGTTGTTTTTCGTTGTGAGTGTCTTGGTATTATGTTGAAATTCTTACATTCTAATAGGTATTTCAGTCTACTCCTCTGTTTAGCTAGTTTTTTCTGACACTTAAAATAAGACTTAATGTATGGTCCCGAATTTTTGCCATATGTAGATTGTATATATGTGATACATCCCTTCATGTTGTATGTTTTGACTTATAAGATCCGGTTCACCGTCCGTTAATTGTACTTAATATGAATTTTGTAGGCCAGTGTGTGATAATGTTTGTGATGTTACTGTTGCTGGGTTGTTCCGGCCAGTTGAGTTCATTGATATTTAAAAAACATTTAAATTCAATTAGCCTCTTACGCGTTTCGACGGCTTTGCCGCCTTCATCAGGGAGTCTGATTTTATTTTTAAAAAATATATACACGTTACACTTCACATAAATACATTAATACATAAACCACTTACTATTTGGTACATACAATTCGGTTGTTTTTCCACATAATTTTAGTGTCGTCAGTCCTAATCCTAATACTGCCTCTTTCCGTCAAAATTATACATTTTAAGTGTAATTCTAATTTTTGTCTAGCTGCTTTTGATGTTGTTTGCTGCTGTTTAGTTTGCTTATTGCAGCTGCGTAAATGTAATTCTTCTGGTCAATGTCTTCTTTGTGGTTAAGCGCGTCGTCCCCTCTTTGCTGCATGCGCAAGTTCTCCAGCGTTAATCTTGTTCGCTCTCTTCTCTCTATGTCAAGTACTTTGATCGCATCAAAATCAGCTGTGTGGCCGTTTTCACTCAAATGTTGAGCTAGTGCTGTCGTAGTCTTTCTATTCTTTGCGTCTCCCTTATGTTCTGTTGTTCGTGTCGCGAGTGATCTTTTTTTATTCCAATGTAAACTCTACTGCTTTCTTCTCCCTCTTTTCCATTGCACTTGATTTCGTAGATTACATTGTTCTGCTTGTTTCTGTCAATTTTGTCTTTCGTGTTCGTAAACAAATTTCTTGTTGTGTTGTGAGCTTTGTAAGCATATGTTATGTGCTCTGGCTGTCGTTTGGTATGAATTTTGTTAGCGTTGCTTTATTCGTTATGTTTTCTATGTACGGGATGCTGATGTACTGTCTGCTTATTGTTTCTTGGGTTTTTGTTAATGTTTGGAATTTCTCACTTTTTGTGTTATCAATATTGGCTGTGACGCCATTAATGAGTTTATCAGATTTATCGGATAGCTGTTTTTGATTAACATCATTTTGAGTTTTATATAGTTTTTTGGTCGGTGTTGTTTATCGCATAGTGTGTATGTATTTCTAATAATGTTCTGGATTGTGTTTATTTTCTGTGTCATCGTCTGGTTTGAATCGTAATTTATTATTCGTCCCGACGCTGCTCCTCTTGTGTACCAGTCAAATATAAGTCTATTTTCCCTTCGCTCTATTTCCATGTCAAGATAGGCAATTTTGTTGTTCTTTTCTGTTTCTATTGTAAATTGTATTATTTTGTGTTGTTTTTTAAATGTTTCTAATATGAGTTGTGCTTCGTTCTTGTTTATAATCAGTAAATTTCATCAACGTATTTTGAGATATGTTTAATTGTTATGTTATGTTGCTTCAGCTCATCAATCGCGTCGTATAAGATTTTGTCTAAAACTATATTTGCGATTGTCGGTGATAGCGGGTTTCCCATTGGCATTCCAAACACCTGACTGTGTGTGGTGTTGTTGTATTTGAAATATTATTTTCAATAAGTACAAAATCTAGGATTTCTTTAAATTTCTGTTTTGGAATGGATGTGTGTATTGATATATCTGCCCATCTATCCATTACGTTTTTTGTTGCGGTGTTAATGGGGATGTTAGTGAAGAGCGAGATAACATCAAAAGATACAAGCATTTCCTCGTTTCCAATTTCTAAGTTCTTTATCTCGTTTTTCAATTCTGTTGCGTTCCTAATGTTGTACTGTGTGGATTGTATGTTCTTAATAATGTCACCTACATATATGGCCAATTTGTACCACGGAACTTCAGTTGACGCCGATATGGGTCTCAATGGTGTTCCTTTTTCCCTATTTGTGTATTTTTGGCTATCCGTATAGTCGTGGTGCGTTTCCTCCTGAGCAATATGTCCTTAGTTATGTTTTTATGTCTATGAATTCGTTTTTATACAAACAGTTAACTATTGTGTTGTTTTTCGTGATTAGTTTTTGTGTGGGGTCATTTCTTATTGTTTTGTATGTTGTTTTGTCATTAAGAAGTTGTTGCATCTTATCATGATACTCTCTTTTGTATAGTATTAAAGTTTTGTTTCCTTTGTCTGCTTGTGTGATAATTATTTTATCGTTATGTTCCTTTAAGAGTTTCTCTGTGTTGTTGGCTATGTTGGCTATAAATTTTTCTTGCTGGTTTAGTTTTCTTGATTGTTTGTAGCTGTTTAGTCTCGATGCTAAGTTCCCCTAATCGAATCTCTTAGTTTTTCGTTCTCAATCGTTTTTATACCCTGTTCTTAGTCTGCAATAACGTGTATTGGCGATATGTTCCGTCCGTTTGTCGGTAGGCCAAATTTGGGGCCCAACGATAAAAGCCACCTGCTTTCATTTGGTATAAAAACGTCAGTCATGTTGGTTATCCAGTCTTCGTTGATTCTTATGTTGAGTTGTTGTGCTAATTCATTTTTTGCGTTGTGTAGTTTTCGCTCAATTGTCTGTTCTGTGCTAGTGCGTATTCTTTGGTAAGCTAGTTTTTGATCTTTTTGTAGTTCTTCAACGTCCTGCTGATTTAAGTTTTTCTTAAGTTCATTTATGATGTGTGATTGTGTTTTGTTTATACTGTGTAGGCGTCGATGTGTTTCATCTATTTCTAGTTGCAAGATTTTAAGTAGAAAATTGTTCTCTAATTTTTGTAGTTTTTTCATCAATTCGTGTAGCGTCAAGTTGTGTTTTAGTGATGTTGTTTTTCGTTGTGAGTGTCTTTGTATTATGTTGAAATTCTTACATTCTAATAGGTATTTCAGTCTACTCCTCTGTTTAGCTATTTTTTTCTGACACTTAAAATAAGACTTAATGTATGGTCCCGAATTTTTGCCATATGTAGATTGTATATATTTGATGTATTTCTTCATGTTGTATGTTTTAACTTATTAGATCCGGTTCACCCTCCGTTAATTGTACTTTATATGAGTTTTGTAGGCCAGTGTGTGATAATGTTTGTGATGTTACTGTTGCTGGGTTGTTCCGGCCAGTTGGGTTCATTGATATTTAAAAAACATTTAAATTCAATTAGCCTCCTACGCGTTTCGACGGCTTTGCCGCCTTCATCAGGGAGTCTGATTTTATTTTTAAAAAATATATACACGTTACACTTCACATAAATACATTAATACATAAACCACTTACTATTTGGTACACACAATTCGGTTGTTTTTCCACATAATTTTAGTGTCGTCAGTCCTAATCCTAATACTGCCTCTTTCCGTCAAAATTATACATTTTAAGTGTAATTCTAATTTTTGTCTAGCTGTTTTTGATGTTGTTTGCTGCTGTTTAGTTTGCTTATTGCAGCTGCGTAAATGTAATTCTTCTGGTCAATGTCTTCTTTGTGGTTAAGCGCGTCGTCCCCTCTTTGCTGCATGCGCAAGTTCTCCAGCGTTAATCTTGTTCGCTCTCTTCTCTCTATGTCAAGTACTTTGACCGCATCAAAATCAGCTGTGTGGCCGTTTTCACTCAAATGTTGAGCTAGTGCTGTCGTAGTCTTTCTATTCTTTGCGTCTCCCTTATGTTCTGTTGTTCGTGTCGCGAGTGATCTTTTTTTATTCCAATTTAAACTCTACTGCTTTCTTCTCCCTCTTTTCCATTGCACTTGATTTCGTAGATTACATTGTTCTGCTTGTTTCTGTCAATTTTGTCTTTCGTGTTCGTAAACAAATTTCTTGTTGTGTTGTGAGCTTTGTAAGCATATGTTATGTGCTCTGTGCTGTCGTTTGGTATGAATTTGTTAGCGTTGCTTTATTCGTTATGTTTTCTATGTACGGGATACTGAAGTACTGTCTGCTCATTGTTTCTTGGGTTTCTGTTGATGTTTGGAATTTCTCACTTTTAGGCTGTGACGTCATTAATGAGTTTATCTATCAGATTTATCGGATAGCTGTTTTTGATTAACATCATTTTGAGTTTTATATAGTTTTTTGGTCGGTGTTGTTTATCGCATAGTGTGTATGTATTTCTAATAATGTTATGGATTGTGTTTATTTTCTGTGTCATCGGCTGGTTTGAATCGTAATTTATTATTCGTCCCGACGCTGCTCCTTTTGTGTACCAGTCAAATATAAGTCTATTTTCCCTTCGCTCTATTTCCATGTCAAGATAGGCAATTTTGTTGTTCTTTTCTGTTTCTATTGTAAATTGTATTATTTTGTGTTGTTTTTTAAATGTTTCTAATATGAGTTGTGCTTTGTTCTTGTTTATAATCAGTAAATGTCATCAACGTATTTTGAGATATGTTTAATTGTTATGTTATGTTGCTCATCAATCGCGTCGTCTATGATTTTGTCTAAGACTATATTTGCGATTGTCGGTGATAGCGGGTTTCCCATTGGCATTCCAAACACCTGACTGTGTGTGGTGTTGTTGTATTTGAAATAATTATTTTCAATAAGTACAAAATCTAGGATTTCTTTAAATTTCTGTTTTGGAATGGATGTGTGTATTGATATATCTGCCCATCTATCCATTACGTTTTTTGTTGCGGTGTTAATGGGGATGTTAGTGAAGAGCGAGATAACATCAAAAGATACAAGCATTTCCTCGTTTCCAATTTCAGAGTTCTTTATCTCGTTTTTCAATTCTGTTGGGTTCCTAATGTTGTACTGTGTGGATTGTATGTTCTTAATAATGTCACCTACATATATGGCCAATTTGTACCACGGAACTTCAGTTGACGCCGATATGGGTCTCAATGGTGTTCCTTTTTCCCTTTTTGTGTATTTTTGGCAATCCGTATAGTCGTGGTGCGTTTCCTCCTGAGCAATATGTCCTTAGTTATGTTTTTATGTCTATGAATTCGTTTTTATACAAACAGTTAACTATTGTGTTGTTTTTCGTGATTAGTTTTTGTGTGGGGTCATTTCTTATTGTTTTGTATGTTGTTTTGTCATTAAGAAGTTGTTGCATCTTATCATGATACTCTCTTTTGTATAGTATTAAAGTTTTGTTTCCTTTGTCTGCTTGTGTGATAATTATTTTATCGTTATGTTCCTTTAAGAGTTTCTCTGTGTTGTTGGCTATGTTGGTTATAAATTTAGCTTGCTGGTTTAGTTTCCTTGATTGTTTGTAGCTGTTTAGTCTCGATGCTAAGTTTCCCCTAATCGAATCTCTTAGTTTTTCGTTCTCAATCGTTTTTATACCCTGTTCTTAGTCTGCAATAACGTGTATTGGCGATATGTTCCGTCCGTTTGTCGGTAGGCCAAATTTGGGGCCCAACGATAAAAGCCACCTGCTTTCATTTGGTATAAAAACGTCAGTCATGTTGGTTATCCAGTCTTCGTTGATTCTTATGTTGAGTTGTTGTGCTAATTCATTTTTTGCGTTGTGTAGTTTTCGCTCAATTGTCTGTTCTGTGCTAGTGCGTATTCTTTGGTAAGCTAGTTTTTGATCTTTTTGTAGTTCTTCAACGTCCTGCTGATTTAAGTTTTTCTTAAGTTCATTTATGATGTGTGATTGTGTTTTGTTTATACTGTGTAGGCGTCGATGTGTTTCATCTATTTCTAGTTGCAAGATTTTAAGTAGATAATTGTTCTCTAATTTTTGTAGTTTTTTCATCAATTCGTGTAGCGTCAAGTTGTGTTTTAGTGATGTTGTTTTTCGTTGTGAGTGTCTTGGTATTATGTTGAAATTCTTACATTCTAATAGGTATTTCAGTCTACTCCTCTGTTTAGCTAGTTTTTACTGACACTTAAAATAAGACTTAATGTATGGTCCCGAATTTTTGCCATATGTAGATTGTATATATGTGATGTATTTCTTCATGTTGTATGTTTTAACTTATTAGATCCGGTTCACCCTCCGTCAGTTGTACTTTATATGAGTTTTGTAGGCCAGTGTGTGATAATGTTTGTGATGTTACTGTTGCTGGGTTGTTCCGGCCAGTTGGGTTCATTGATATTTAAAAAACATTTGAATTCAATTAGCCTCCTACGCGTTTTGACGGCTTTGCCGCCTTCATTTTTAAAAAATATATACACGTTACACTTCACATAAATACATTAATACATAAACCACTTACTATTTGGTACATACAATTCGGTTGTTTTTCCACATAATTTTAGTGTCGTCAGTCCTAATCCTAATACTGCCTCTTTTCGTCAAAATTATACATTTTAAGTGTAATTCTAATTTTTGTCTAGCTGTTTTTGATGTTGTTTGCTTCTGTTTAGTTTGCTTATTGCAGCTGCGTAAATGTAATTCTTCTGGTCAATGTCTTCTTTGTGGTTAAGCGCGTCGTCCCCTCTTTGCTGCATGCGCAAGTTCTCCAGGGTTAATCTTGTTCGCTCTCTTCTCTCTATGTCAAGTACTTTGACCGCATCAAAATCAGCTGTGTGGCCGTTTTCACTCAAATGTTGAGCTAGTGCTGTCGTAGTCTTTCTATTCTTTGCGTCTCCCTTATGTTCTGTTATTCGTGTCGCGAGTGATCTTTTTTTTATTCCAATGTAAACTCTACTGCTTTCTTCTCCCTCTTTTCCATTGCACTTGATTTCGTAGATTACATTGTTCTGCTTGTTTCTGTCAATTTTGTCTTTCGTGTTCGTAAACAAATTTCTTGTTGTGTTGTGAGCTTTGTAAGCATATGTTATGTGCTCTGTGCTGTCTTTTGGTATGAATTTTGTTAGCGTTGCTTTATTCGTTATGTTTTCTATGTACGGGATTCTGAAGTACTGTCTGCTTATCGTTTCTTGGGTTTTTGTTGATGTTTGCAATTTCTGACTATTTGTGCTATCAATTTTGGCTGTGACGTCATTAATGAGTTTATCTATCAGATTTATCGGATAGCTGTTTTTGATTAACATCATTTTGAGTTTTATATAGTTTTTTGGTCGGTGTGGTTTATCGCATAGTGTGTATGTATTTCTAATAATGTTATGGATTGTGTTTATTTTCTGTGTCATCGGCTGGTTTGAATCGTAATTTATTATTCGTCCCGACGCTGCTCTTTTTGTGTAGCAGTCAAATATAAGTCTATTTTCCCTTCGCTCTATTTCCATGTCAAGATAGGCAATTTTATTGTTCTTTTCTGTTTCTATTGTAAATTGTATTATTTTGTGTTGTTTTTTAAATGTTTCTAATATGAGTTGTGCTTCGTTCTTGTTTATAATCAGTAAATGTCATCAACGTATTTTGAGATATGTTTAATTGTTATGTTATGTTGCTTCAGCTCATCAATCGCGTCGTCTATGATTTTGTCTAAAACTATATTTGCGATTGTCGGTGACAGCGGGTTTCCCATTGGCATTCCAAACACCTGACTGTGTGTGGTGTTGTTGTTTTTGAAAAATTATTTTCAATAAGTACAAAATCTAGGATTTCTTTAAATTTCTGTTTTGGAATGGATGTGTGTATTGATATATCTGCCCATCTATCCATTATGTTTTTTGTTGCGGTGTTAATGAAGATGTTAGTGAAGAGCGAGATAACATCAAAAGATACAAGCATTTCCTCGTTTCCAATTTCTAAGTCCTTTATCTCGTTTTTCAATTCTGTTGCGTTCCTAATGTTGTACTGTGTGGATTGTATGTTCTTAATAATGTCACCTACATATATGGCCAATTTGTACCACGGAACTTCAGTTGACGCCGATATGGGTCTCAATGGTGTTCCTTTTTCCCTTTTTGTGTATTTTTGGCAATCCGTATAGTCGTGGTGCGTTTCCTCCTGAGCAATATGTCCTTAGTTATGTTTTTATGTCTTTGAATTCATTTTATATAAACAGTTAACTACTGTGTTGTTATTCGTGATTAGTTTTTGTGTGGGGTCATTTCTTATTGTTTTGTATGTTGTTTTGTCATTAAGAAGTTGTTGCATCTTATCATGATACTCTCTTTTGTATAGTATTAAAGTTTTGTTTCCTTTGTCTGCTTGTGTGATAATTATTTTATCGTTATGTTCCTTTAAGAGTTTCTCTGTGCTGTTGGCTATGTTGGTTATAAATTTTTCTTGCTGGTTTAGTTTTCTTGATTGTTTGTAGCTGTTTAGTCTCGATGCTAAGTTTCCCATAATCGAATCTCTTAGTTTTTCGTTCTCAATCGTTTTTATACCCTGTTCTTAGTCTGTGACATCATTTTGAGTTTTATATAGTTTTTTGGTTGGTGTTGTTTATCGCATAGTGTGTATGTATTTCTAATAATGTTATGGATTGTGTTTATTTTATGTGTCATCGGCTGGTTTGAATCGTAATTTATTATTCGTCCCGACGCTGCTCCTTTTGTGTACCAGTCAAATATAAGTCTATTTTCCCTTCGCTCTATTTCCATGTCAAGATAGGCAATTTTGTTGTTCTTTTCTGTTTCTATTGTAAATTGTATTATTTTGTGTTGTTTTTTTAATGTTTCTAATATGAGTTGTGCTTTGTTCTTGTTTATAATCAGTAAATGTCATCAACGTATTTTGAGATATGTTTAATTGTTATGTTATGTTGCTTCAGCTCATCAATCGCGTCGTCTAAGATTTTGTCTAAAACTATATTTGCGATTGTCGGTGATAGCGGGTTTCCCATTGGCATTCCAAACACCTGACTGTGTGTGGTGTTGTTGTATTTGAAATAATTATTTTCAATAAGTACAAAATCTAGGATTTCTTTAAATTTCTGTTTTGGAATGGATGTGTGTATTGATATATCTGCCCATCTATCCATTACGTTTTTTGTTGCGGTGTTAATGGGGATGTTAGTGAAGAGCGAGATAACATCAAAAGATACAAGCATTTCCTCGTTTCCAATTTCTAAGTCCTTTATCTCGTTTTTCAATTCTGTTGCGTTCCTAATGTTGTACTGTGTGGATTGTATGTTCTTAATAATGTCACCTACATATATGGCCAATTTGTACCACGGAACTTCAGTTGACGCCGATATGGGTCTCAATGGTGTTCCTTTTTTCCTTTTTGTGTATTTTTGGCAATCCGTATAGTCGTGGTGCGTTTCCTCCTGAGCAATATGTCCTTAGTTATGTTTTTATGTCTATGAATTCGTTTTTATACAAACACTTAACTACTGTGTTGTTTTTCGTGATTAGTTTTTGTGTGGGGTCATTTCTTATTGTTTTGTATGTTGTTTTGTCATTAAGAAGTTGTTGCATCTTATCATGATACTCTCTTTTGTATAGTATTAAAGTTTTGTTTCCCTTGTCTGCTTGTGTGATAATTATTTTATCGTTATGTTCCTTTAAGAGTTTCTCTGTGTTGTTGGCTATGTTGGTTATAAATTTTTCTTGCTGGTTTAGTTTTCTTGATTGTTTGTAGCTGTTTAGTCTCGATGCTAAGTTTCCCCTAATCGAATCTCTTAGTTTTTCGTTCTCAATCGTTTTTATACCCTGTTCTTAGTCTGCAATAACGTGTATTGGCGATATGTTCCGTCCGTTTGTCGGTAGGCCAAATTTGGGGCCCAACGATAAAAGCAACCTGCTTTCATTTGGTATAAAAACGTCAGTCATGTTGGTTATCCAGTCTTCGTTGATTCTTATGTTGAGTTGTTGTGCTAATTAATTTTTTGCGTTGTGTAGTTTTCGCTCAATTGTCTGTTCTGTGCTAGTGCGTATTCTTTGGTAAGCTAGTTTCTGTCAATTTTGTCTTTCGTGTTCGTAAACAAATTTCTTGTTGTGTTGTGAGCTTTGTAAGCATATATTATGTGCTCTGTGCTGTCGTTTGGTATGAATTTTGTTAGCGTTGCTTTATTCGTTATATTTTCTATGTACGGGATGCTGAAGTACTGTCTGCTCATTGTTTCTTGGGTTGCTGTTGATGTTTGGAATTTCTCACTTTTTGTGTTATCAATTTTGGCTGTGACGTCATTAATGAGTTTATCTATCAGATTTATCGGATAGCTGTTTTTGATTAACATCATTTTGAGTTTTATATAGTTTTTTGGTCGGTGTTGTTTATCGCATAGTGTGTATGTATTTCTAATAATGTTATGGATTGTGTTTATTTTCTGTGTCATCGTCTGGTTTGAATCGTAATTTATTATTCGTCCCGACGCTGCTCCTTTTGTGTACCAGTCAAATATAAGTCTATTTTCCCTTCGCTCTATTTCCATGTCAAGATAGGCAATTTTATTGTTCTTTTCTGTTTCTATTGTAAATTGTATTATTTTGTGTTGTTTTTTTAATGTTTCTAATATGAGTTGTGCTTCGTACTTGTTTATAATCAGTAAATTTCATCAACGTATTTTGAGATATGTTTAATTGTTATGTTATGTTGCTTCAGCTCATCAATCGCGTCGTCTAAGATTTTGTCTAAAGCTATATTTGCGATTGTCGGTGATAGCGGGTTTCCCATTGGCATTCCAAACACCTGACTGTGTGTGGTGTTGTTGTATTTGAAATAATTATTTTCAATAAGTACAAAATCTAGGATTTCTTTAAATTTCTGTTTTGGAATGGATGTGTGTATTGATATATCTGCCCATCTATCCATTATGTTTTTTGTTGCGGTGTTAATGGAGATGTTAGTGAAGAGCGAGATAACATCAAAAGATACAAGCATTTCCTCGTTTCCAATTTATAAGTTCTTTATCTCGTTTTTCAATTCTGTTGGGTTCCTAATGTTGTACTGTGTGGATTGTATGTTCTTAATAATGTCACCTACATATATGGCCAATTTGTACCACGGAACTTCAGTTGACGCCGATATGGGTCTGAATGGTGTTCCTTTTTCCCTTTTTGTGTATTTTTGGCAATCCGTATAGTCGTGGTGCGTTTCCTCCTGAGCAATATGTCCTTAGTTATGTTTTTATGTCTATGAATTCGTTTTTATACAAACAGTTAACTATTGTGTTGTTTTTCGTGATTAGTTTTTGTGTGGGGTCATTTCTTATTGTTTTGTATGTTGTTTTGTCATTAAGAATTTGTTGCATCTTATCATGATACTCTCTTTTGTATAGTATTAAAGTTTTGTTTCCCTAGTCTGCTTGTGTGATAATTATTTTATCGTTATGTTCCTTTAAGAGTTTCTCTGTGTTGTTGGCTATGTTGGTTATAAATTTTTCTTGCTGGTTTAGTTTTCTTGATTGTTTGTAGCTGTTTAGTCTCGATGCTAAGTTTCCCCTAATCGAATCTCTTAGTTTTTCGTTCTCAATCGTTTTTATACCCTGTTCTTAGTCTGCAATAACGTGTATTGGCGATATGTTCCGTCCGTTTGTCGGTAGGCCGAATTTGGGGCCCAACGATAAAAGCCACCTGCTTTCATTTGGTATAAAAACGTCAGTCATGTTGGTTATCCAGTCTTCGTTGATTCTTATGTTGAGTTGTTGTGCTAATTCATTTTTTGCGTTGTGTAGTTTTCGCTCAATTGTCTGTTCTGTGCTAGTGCGTATTTTTTGGTAAGCTAGTTTCTGTCAATTTTGTCTTTCGTGTTCGTAAACAAATTTCTTGTTGTGTTGTGAGCTTTGTAAGCATATGTTATGTGCTCTGTGCTGTCGTTTGGTATGAATTTTGTTAGCGTTGCTTTATTCGTTATGTTTTCTATGTACGGGATGCTGAAGTACTGTCTGCTCATTGTTTCTTGGGTTTCTGTTGATGTTTGGAATTTCTCACTTTTCGACCCCACTTACAAGCTGAAGTTTTTTCATGAAGTTTTTTTTTCATTCTGTTTTAAAACTTCTTCGCAATTCAGGTCGCATTTACACGCTTAAGTTTTTCAGTGAATTTTTTCCTTTGAAAATGCAACTCTGGTTTAAATTTATGGTCGATAAACAGACACAGTTAACACCAGTTCAATTAATTCTTTCTTCCATAACATTTCTATTAATAATTTATAAACCACAACAATATATTTGCGCTAAAATTAGCTTGTGCGATATTTCGTATCAATAACTTTATTTTTCACATCAAACACTGTGCAACTCTGTGTTTACATTCTATCTGAATAAGGCAAAGCAAAATAAGAAGAAAAATTCACGACTTAACAAGTAGTGAATTTTTGCTTGAATTTTTACACCTCTACTCCCCTTGCCTTCAAACAAAAGATTCAGAGAGAAAATTCACGAAAAAACTTCAGCGTGTAAATGGGGTCTTAGTGTTATCAATTTTGGCCGTGACGTCATTAATGAGTTTATCTATCAGATTTATCGGATAGCTGTTTTTGATTAACATCATTTTGAGTTTTATATAGTTTTTTGGTCGGTGTTGTTTATCGCATAGTGTGTATGTATTTCTAATAATGTTATGGATTGTGTTTATTTTCTGTGTCATCGGCTGGTTTGAATCGTAATTTATTATTCGTCCCGACGCTGCTCCTTTTGTGTACCAGTCAAATATAAGTCTATTTTCCCTTCGCTCTATTTCCATGTCAAGATAGGCAATTTTGTTGTTCTTTTCTGTTTCTATTGTAAATTGTATTATTTTGTGTTGTTTTTTAAATGTTTCTAATATGAGTTGTGCTTCGTACTTGTTTATAATCAGTAAATGTCATCAACGTATTTTGAGATATGTTTAATTGTTATGTTATGTTGCTTCAGCTCATCAATCGCGTCGTCTAAGATTTTGTCTAAAACTATATTTGCGATTGTCGGTGATAGCGGGTTTCCCATTGGCATTCCAAACACCTGACTGTGTGTGGTGTTGTTGTATTTGAAATAATTATTTTCAATAAGTACAAAATCTAGGATTTCTTTAAATTTCTGTTTTGGAATGGATGTGTGTATTGATATATCTGCCCATCTATCCATTATGTTTTTTGTTGCGGTGTTAATGGAGATGTTAGTGAAGAGCGAGATAACATCAAAAGATACAAGCATTTCCTCGTTTCCAATTTCTAAGTTCTTTATCTCGTTTTTCAATTCTGTTGCGTTCCTAATGTTGTACTGTGTGGATTGTATGTTCTTAATAATGTCACCTACATATATGGCCAATTTGTACCACGGAACTTCAGTTGACGCCGATATGGGTCTCAATGGTGTTCCTTTTTCCCTTTTTGTGTATTTTTGGCTATCCGTATAGTCGTGGTGCGTTTCCTCCTGAGCAATATGTCCTTAGTTATGTTTTTATGTCTATGAATTCGTTTTTATACAAACAGTTAACTATTGTGTTGTTTTTCGTGATTAGTTTTTGTATGGGGTCATTTCTTATTGTTTTGTATGTTGTTTTGTCATTAAGAAGTTGTTGCATCTTATCATGATACTCTCTTTTGTATAGTATTAAAGTTTTGTTTCCTTTGTCTGCTTGTGTGATAATTATTTTATCGTTATGTTCCTTTAAGAGTTTCTCTGTGTTGTTGGCTATGTTGGTTATAAATTTTTCTTGCTGGTTTAGTTTTCTTGATTGTTTGTAGCTGTTTAGTCTCGATGCTAAGTTTCCCCTAATCGAATCTCTTAGTTTTTCGTTCTCAATCGTTTTTATACCCTGTTCTTAGTCTGCAATAACGTGTATTGGCGATATGTTCCGTCCGTTTGTCGGTAGGCCAAATTTGGGGCCCAACGATAAAAGCCACCTGCTTTCATTTGGTATAAAAACGTCAGTCATGTTGGTTATCCAGTCTTCGTTGATTCTTATGTTGAGTTGTTGTGCTAATTCATTTTTTGCGTTGTGTAGTTTTCGCTCAATTGTCTGGTCTGTGCTAGTGCGTATTCTTTGGTAAGCTAGTTTCTGTCAATTTTGTCTTTCGTGTTCGTAAACAAATTTCTTGTTGTGTTTTGAGCTTTGTAAGCATATGTTATGTGCTCTGTGCTGTCGTTTGGTATGAATTTTGTTAGCGTTGCTTTATTCGTTATGTTTTCTATGTACGGGATGCTGAAGTACTGTCTGCTCATTGTTTCTTGGGTTTCTGTTGATGTTTGGAATTTCTCACTTTTAGTGTTATCAATTTTGGCTGTGACGTCATTAATGTGTTTATCTAACAGATTTATCGGATAGCTGTTTTTGATTAACATCATTTTGAGTTTTATATAGTTTTTTGGTCGGTGTTGTTTATCGCATAGTGTGTATGTATTTCTAATAATGTTATGGATTGTGTTTATTTTCTGTGTCATCGGCTGGTTTGAATCGTAATTTATTATTCGTCCCGACGCTGCTCCTTTTGTGTACCAGTCAAATATAAGTCTATTTTCCCTTCGCTCTATTTCCATGTCAAGATAGGCAATTTTGTTGTTCTTTTCTGTTTCTATTGTAAATTTTATTATTTTGTGTTGTTTTTTAAATGTTTCTAATATGAGTTGTGCTTCGTACTTGTTTATAATCAGTAAATGTCATCAACGTATTTTGAGATATGTTTAATTGTTATGTTATGTTGCTTCAGCTCATCAATCGCGTCGTCTAAGATTTTTTCTAAAACTATATTTGCGATTGTCGGTGATAGCGGGTTTCCCATTGGCATTCCAAACACCTGACTGTGTGTGGTGTTGTTGTATTTGAAATAATTATTTTCAATAAGTACAAAATCTAGGATTTCTTTAAATTTCTGTTTTGGAATGGATGTGTGTATTGATATATCTGCCCATCTATCCACTATGTTTTTTGTTGCGGTGTTAATGGAGATGTTAGTGAAGAGCGAGATAACATCAAAAGATACAAGCATTTCCTCGTTTCCAATTTATAAGTTCTTTATCTCGTTTTTCAATTCTGTTGGGCTCCTAATGTTGTACTGTGTGGATTGTATGTTCTTAATAATGTCACCTACATATATGGCCAATTTGTAACACGGAACTTCAGTTGACGCCGATATGGGTCTCAATGGTGTTCCTTTTTCCCTTTTTGTGTATTTTTGGCAATCCGTATAGTCGTGGTGCGTTTCCTCCTGAGCAATATGTCCTTAGTTACGTTTTTATGTCTATGAATTCGTTTTTATACAAACACTTAACTACTGTGTTGTTTTTCGTGATTAGTTTTTGTGTGGGGTCATTTCTTATTGTTTTGTATGTTGTTTTGTCATTAAGAAGTTGTTGCATCTTATCATGATACTCTCTTTTGTATAGTATTTAAGTTTTGTTTCCTTTGTCTGCTTGTGTGATAATTATTTTATCGTTATGTTCCTTTAAGAGTTTCTCTGTGTTGTTGGCTTTGTTGGTTATACATTTTTCTTGCTGGTTTAGTTTTCTTGATTGTTTGTAGCTGTTTAGTCTCGATGCTAAGTTTCCCCTAATCGAATCTCTTAGTTTTTCGTTCTCAATCGTTTTTATACCCTGTTCTTAGTCTGCAATAACGTGTATTGGCGATATGTTCCGTCCGTTTGTCGGTAGGCCAAATTTGGGGCCCAACGATAAAAGCCACCTGCTTTCATTTGGTATAAAAACGTCAGTCATGTTGGTTATCCAGTCTTCGTTGATTCTTATGTTGAGTTGTTGTGCTAATTCATTTTTTGCGTTGTGTAGTTTTCGCTCAATTGTCTGTTCTGTGCTAGTGCGTATTCTTTGGTAAGCTAGTTTTTGATCTTTTTGTAGTTCTTCAACGTCCTGCTGATTTAAGTTTTTCTTAAGTTCATTTATGATGTGTGATTGTGTTTTGTTTATACTGTGTAGGCGTCGATGTGTTTCATCTATTTCTAGTTGCAAGATTTTAAGTAGAAAATTGTTCTCTAATTTTTGTAGTTTTTTCATCAATTCGTGTAGCGTCAAGTTGTGTTTTAGTGATGTTGTTTTTCGTTGTGAGTGTCTTTGTATTATGTTGAAATTCTTACATTCTAATAGGTATTTCAGTCTACTCCTCTGTTTAGCTATTTTTTTCTGACACTTAAAATAAGACTTAATGTATGGTCCCGAATTTTTGCCATATGTAGATTGTATATATGTGATATATCCCTTCATGTTGTATGTTTTGACTTATTAGATCCGGTTCACCCTCCGTTAATTGTACTTTATATGAGTTTTGTAGGCCAGTGTGTGATAATGTTTGTGATGTTACTGTTGCTGGGTTGTTCCGGCCAGTTGGGTTCATTGATATTTAAAAAACATTTAAATTCAATTAGCCTCCTACGCGTTTCGACGGCTTTGCCGCCTTCATCAGGGAGTCTGATTTTATTTTTAAAAAATATATACACGTTACACTTCACATAAATACATTAATACATAAACCACTTACTATTTGGTACATACAATTCGGTTGTTTTTCCACATAATTTTAGTGTCGTCAGTCCTAATCCTAATACTGCCTCTTTCCGTCAAAATTATACATTTTAAGTGTAATTCTAATTTTTGTCTAGCTGTTTTTGATGTTGTTTGCTGCTGTTTAGTTTGCTTATTGCAGCTGCGTAAATGTAATTCTTCTGGTCAATGTCTTCTTTGTGGTTAAGCGCGTCGTCCCCTCTTTGCTGCATGCGCAAGTTCTCCGGGGTTAATCTTGTTCGCTCTCTTCTCTCTATGTCAAGTACTTTGACCGCATCAAAATCAGCTGTGTGGCCGTTTTCACTCAAATGTTGAGCTAGTGCTGTCGTAGTCTTTCTATTCTTTGCGTCTCCCTTATGTTCTGTTATTCGTGTCGCGAGTGATCTTTTTTTTATTCCAATGTAAACTCTACTGCTTTCTTCTCCCTCTTTTCCATTACATTGTTCTGCATGTTTCTATCAATTTTGTCTTTCGTGTTCGTAAACAAATTTCTTGTTGTGTTGTGAGATTTGTAAGCATATGTTGTGTGCTCTGTAATGTCTTTTGGTATGAATTTTGTTAGCGTTGCTTTATTCGTTATGTTTTCTATGTACGGGATTCTGAAGTACTGTCTGCTTATCGTTTCTTGGGTTTTTGTTGATGTTTGGAATTTCTGACTATTTGTGCTATCAATTTTGGCTGTGACGTCATTAATGAGTTTATCTATCAGATTTATCGGATAGCTGTTTTTGATTAACATCATTTTGAGTTTTATATAGTTTTTTAGTCGGTGTGGTTTATCGCATAGTGTGTATGTATTTCTAATAATGTTCTGGATTGTGTTTATTTTCTGTGTCATCGGCTGGTTTGAATCGTAATTTATTATTCGTCCCGACGCTGCTCCTTTTGTGTAGCAGTCAAATATAAGTCTATTTTCCCTTCGCTCTATTTCCATTTCAAGATAGGCAATTTTGTTGTTCTTTTCTGTTTCTATTGTAAATTGTATTATTTTGTGTTGTTTTTTAAATGTTTCTAATATGAGTTGTGCTTCGTTCTTGTTTATAATCAGTAAATTTCATCAACGTATTTTGAGATATGTTTAATTGTTATGTTATGTTGCTTTAGCTCATCAATCGCGTCGTCTAAGATTTTGTCTAAAACTATATTTGCGATTGTCGGTGATAGCGGGTTTCCCATTGGCATTCCAAACACCTGACTGTGTGTGGTGTTGTTGTGTTTGAAATAATTATTTTCAATAAGTACAAAATCTAGGATTTCTTTAAATTTCTGTTTTGGAATGGATGTGTGTATTGATATATCTGCCCATCTATCCATTATGTTTTTTGTTGCGGTGTTAATGAAGATGTTAGTGAAGAGCGAGATAACATCAAAAGATACAAGCATTTCCTCGTTTCCAATTTCTAAGTCCTTTATCTCGT
Organism: Scaptomyza flava; assembly: GCA_030179655.1. Taxonomy (NCBI): domain Eukaryota; kingdom Metazoa; phylum Arthropoda; class Insecta; order Diptera; family Drosophilidae; genus Scaptomyza; species Scaptomyza flava. Next base: position 440,098 of record JARNME010000180.1, on the reverse strand, counting down.
TTTTCAATTCTGTTGCGTTCCTAATGTTGTACTGTGTGGATTGTATGTTCTTAATAATGTCACCTACATATATGGCCAATTTGTACCACGGAACTTCAGTTGACGCCGATATGGGTCTCAATGGTGTTCCTTTTTCCCTTTTTGTGTATTTTTGGCAATCCGTATAGTCGTGGTGCGTTTCCTCCTGAGCAATATGTCCTTAGTTATGTTTTTATGTCTATGAATTCGTTTTTATACAAACAGTTAACTACTGTGTTGTTTTTCGTGATTAGTTTTTGTGTGGGGTCATTTCTTATTGTTTTGTATGTTGTTTTGTCATTAAGAAGTTGTTGCATCTTATCATGATACTCTCTTTTGTATAGTATTAAAGTTTTGTTTCCTTTGTCTGCTTGTGTGATAATTATTTTATCGTTATGTTCCTTTAAGAGTTTCTCTGTGTTGTTGGCTATGTTGGTTATAAATTTTTCTTGCTGGTTTAGTTTTTTTGATTGTTTGTAGCTGTTTAGTCTCGATGCTAAGTTTCCTCTAATCGAATCTCTTAGTTTTTCGTTCTCAATCGTTTTTATACCCTGTTCTTAGTCTGCAATAACGTGTATTGGCGATATGTTCCGTCCGTTTGTCGGTAGGCCAAATTTGGGGCCCAACGATAAAAGCCACCTGCTTTCATTTGGTATAAAAACGTCAGTCATGTTGGTTATCCAGTCTCGTTGATTCTTATGTTGAGTTGTTGTGCTAATTCATTTTTTGCGTTGTGTAGTTTTCGCTCAATTGTCTGTTCTGTGCTAGTGCGTATTCTTTGGTAAGCTAGTTTTTGATCTTGTTGTAGTTCTTCAACGTCCTGCTGATTAAAGTTTTTCTTAAGTTCATTTATGATGTGTGATTGTGTTTTGTTTATACTGTGTAGGCGTCGATGTGTTTCATCTATTTCTAGTTGCAAGATTTTAAGTAGAAAATTGTTCTCTAATTTTTGTAGTTTTTTCATCAATTCGTGTAGCGTCAAGTTGTGTTTTAGTGATGTTGTTTTTCGTTGTGAGTGTCTTGGTATTATGTTGAAATTCTTACATTCTAATAGGTATTTCAGTCTACTACTCTGTTTAGCTAGTTTTTTCTGACACTTAAAATAAGACTTAATGTATGGTCCCGAATTTTTGCCATATGTAGATTGTATATATGTGATATATCCCTTCATGTTGTATGTTTTGACTTATTAGATCCGGTTCACCCTCCGTTAATTGTATTTTATATGAGTTTTGTAGGCCAGTGTGTGATAATGTTTGTGATGTTGCTGTTGCTGCGTTGTTCCGGCCAGTTGGGTTCATTGATATTTAAAAAACATTTAAATTCAATTAGCCTCCTACGCGTTTCGACGGCTTTGCCGCCTTCATTAGGGAGTCTGATTTTATTTTTAAAAAATATATACACGTTACACTTCACATAAATACATTAATACATAAACCACTTACTATTTGGTACATACAATTCGGTTGTTTTTCCACATAATTTTAGTGTCGTCAGTCCTAATCCTAATACTGCCTCTTTCCGTCAAAATTATACATTTTAAGTGTAATTCTAATTTTTGTCTAGCTGTTTTTGATGTCGTTTGCTTTTGTTTAGTTTGCTTATTGCAGCTGCGTAAATGTAATTCTTCTGGTCAATGTCTTCTTTGTGGTTAAGCGCGTCGTCCCCTCTTTGCTGCATGCGCAAGTTCTCCAGGGTTAATCTTGTTCGCTCTCTTCTCTCTATGTCAAGTACTTTGACCGCATCAAAATCAGCTGTGTGGCCGTTTTCACTCAAATGTTGAGCTAGTGCTGTCGTAGTCTTTCTATTCTTTGCGTCTCCCTTATGTTCTGTTCTTCGTGTCGCGAGTGATCTTTTTTTATTCCAATGTAAACTCTACTGCTTTCTTCTCCCTCTTTTCCATTGCACTTGATTTCGTAGATTACATTGTTCTGCTTGTTTCTGTCAATTTTGTCTTTCGTGTTCGTAAACAAATTTCTTGTTGTGTTGTGAGATTTGTAAGCATATGTTATGTGCTCTGTGCTGTCTTTTGGTATGAATTTTGTTAGCGTTGCTTTATTCGTTATGTTTTCTATGTACGGGATTCTGAAGTACTGTCTGCTTATCGTTTCTTGGGTTTTTGTTGATGTTTGGAATTTCTGACTATTTGTGCTATCAATTTTGGCTGTGACGTCATTAATGAGTTTATCTATCAGATTTATCGGATAGCTGTTTTTGATTAACATCATTTTGAGTTTTATATAGTTTTTTAGTCGGTGTTGTTTATCGCATAGTGTGTATGTATTTCTAATAATGTTATGGATTGTGTTTATTTTCTGTGTCATCGGCTGGTTTGAATCGTAATTTATTATTCGTCCCGACGCTGCTCCTTTTGTGTACCAGTCAAATATAAGTCTATTTTCCCTTCGCTCTATTTCCATGTCAAGATAGGCAATTTTGTTGTTCTTTTCTGTTTCTATTGTAAATTGTATTATTTTGTGTTGTTTTTTAAATGTTTCTAATATGAGTTGTGCTTCGTTCTTGTTTATAATCAGTAAATGTCATCAACGTATTTTGAGATATGTTTAATTGTTATGTTATGTTGCTTCAGCTCATCAATCGCGTCGTCTAAGATTTTGTCTAAAACTATATTTGCGATTGTCGGTGATAGCGGGTTTCCCATTGGCATTCCAAACACCTGACTGTGTGTGGTGTTGTTGTATTTGAAATAATTATTTTCAATAAGTACAAAATCTAGGATTTCTTTAAATTTCTGTTTTGGAATGGATGTGTGTATTGATATATCTGCCCATCTATCCATTATGTTTTTTGTTGCGGTGTTAATGAAGATGTTAGTGAAGAGCGAGATAACATCAAAAGATACAAGCATTTCCTCGTTTCCAATTTCTAAGTCCTTTATCTCGTTTTTCAATTCTGTTGCGTTCCTAATGTTGTACTGTGTGGATTGTATGTTCTTAATAATGTCACCTACATATATGGCCAATTTGTACCACGGAACTTCAGTTGACGCCGATATGGGTCTCAATGGTGTTCCTTTTTCCCTTTTTGTGTATTTTTGGCAATCCGTATAGTCGTGGTGCGTTTCCTCCTGAGCAATATGTCCTTAGTTATGTTTTTATGTCTATGAATTCGTTTTTATACAAACACTTAACTATTGTGTTGTTTTTCGTGATTAGTTTTTGTGTGGGGTCATTTCTTATTGTTTTGTATGTTGTTTTGTCATTAAGAAGTTGTTGCATCTTATCATGATACTCTCTTTTGTATAGTATTAAAGTTTTGTTTCCTTTGTCTGCTTGTGTGATAATTATTTTGTCGTTATGTTCCTTTAAGAGTTTCTCTGTGTTGTTGGCTATGTTGGTTATAAATTTTTATACTCGATACCGAAGGTAAAGAGTATATTGGGTTTGTGCAATGTCCGTCATGGTGTCTGTCCGTCTGTCCGTCTGTATGAACGCAACTTTTTTCCACACCCTTCAAGTTAGAGACTTGAAACTTTCCAATTCTCTTTATCTATGGGATAGTAAATTAAAGTGTCAAGATTGGGGTTCTACGATAACTGGGGGGCTGGCAAATCGATAAATTTGATAACTCAAAAACGATAAATCCGCATATTTCACACACCCTTACAGCTAGAACTACCAAATTTGGTGAGAAGATAATTACTAGCAACCCCCAAAAAACTGCATCAAAAATTTTGGAGTCCGCCTACCCATTCCGCCCCCAGCCCCCCCGCATTTTAAACTCAAAAAAGCCTATATCTCAAACAGTTTTTGAGCTATAGCCACCAAATTTGGTGCCAAGATAGGTGATGATGACCCCCCAAAAACTGCATCCAAAGTTTGGATGCCACGCCCACCAATACCGCACTAGCCACCCCCATCTGCCCCAACGCTTCGTCAAAAACGGGAAGGCGTGTATCTTCCAGAGTAGTGGAGCTAGAGCCACCAAATTTGGTAGGAAGATAGCTGGCAACAACCCCAAAAGAATTGCATCAAAGTTTTGGAGCCACGCCCACCCATTCCGCCCCTAGCCCCCCCGCATTTTAAACTCAAAAAAGCCTATATCTTCCACAGTTTTTAATCTATAGCCACCAAATTTGGTGCCAAGATAGGTGATGATGACCCCCCAAAAACTGCATCCAAAGTTTGGATGCCACGCCCACCAATACCGCACTAACCACCCCCATCTGGCCCAACGCTTCGTCAAAAACGGGAATGCGTGTATCTTCCAGAGTAGTGGAGCTAGAGCATCCAAATTTGGTGGGAAGATAGCTGGTAACGACCCCCAAAAATCTGCATCAAAGTTTTGGAGCCACACCCACCCATTTCGCCCCCCTTCCCCACTCTTTACAATTTTCGAGCTACTGTCACCAAATTTGGTATGAAAATAGCAATTGACATTCCACAAAGATCTGCATCAAAAATTTGGATGCCACGCCCAGCCATACAGCCCCCAGCCCCCCTTTCCCCACTCTTTACAAACTTCGAGCTGGAGTCACCAAATTTGGTATGAAGATAGCAATTAACATTCCACACAGATCTGCATCAAAAATTTGGATGCCACGCCCAACCATACAGCCCCCAGCCCCCCTTTCCCCACTCTTTACAAACTTCGAGCTGGAGTCACCAAATTTGGTATGAAGATAGCAATTGACATTCCACACAGATCTGCATCAAAACTTTGGATGCCACGCCCACCCATACCGCCCCAGCCCCTCTTTCCCCACATTTAACAATTTTCGAGCTAGAGTCACCAAATTTGGTATGAAGATAGCAATTGACATTCCACAAAGATCTGCATCAAAAATTTGGATGCCACGCCCACTCATACCGCCCCCAGCCCCCCTTTCCCCACATTTAACAATTTTCGAGCTAGAGTCACCAAATTTGGTATGAAGATAGCAATTGACATTCCACAAAGATCTGCATCAAAAATTTGGATGCCACGCCCACCCATACCGCCCCCAGCCCCCCCGTTCCCCACATTTAACAATTTTCGAGCTAGAGTCACCAAATTTGGTATGAAGGTAGCAATTGACATTCCACAAAGATCTGCATCAAAAATTTGGATGCCACGCCCACCCATACCGCCCCCAGCCCCCCTTTCCCCACATTTAACAATTTTCGAGCTAGAGTCACCAAATATGGTATGAAGATAGCAATTGACATTTCGCAAAGATCTGCAGTAAAATTTGGATGCCACACCCAATCATACCGCCCCCAGCCCCCCTTTCAACAGCTCTTACAAACTTTCAGCTAGAGTCACCAAATTTGGAAGGAAGATAGTTGGTGGCATCCCTATCTGCATCGGAGAATCTTTAAGGCAGCGTACACCCTTGTCCCATCCGTACCCCTTTGCAATCAGGCCTCTTTTTACCTGTTTTAATACTGGTATCGAGTATGCCGCAGTCGGTTGCGTCCGACTGCAACGTTTCCACTTGTTCTTGCTGGTTTAGTTTTCTTGATTGTTTGTAGCTGTTTAGTCTCGATGCTAAGTTTCCCCTAATCGAATCTCTTAGTTTTTCGGTCTCAATCGTTTTTATACCCTGTTCTTAGTCTGCAATAACGTGTATTGGCGATATGTTCCGTCCGTTTGTCGGTAGGCCAAATTTGGGGCCCAACGATAAAAGCCACCTGCTTTCATTTGGTATAAAAACGTCAGTCATGTTGGTTATCCAGTCTTCGTTGATTCTTATGATGAGTTGTTGTGCTAATTCATTTTTTGCGTTGTGTAGTTTTCGCTCAATTGTCTGTTCTGTGCTAGTGCGTATTCTTTGGTAAGCTAGTTTTTGATCTTTTTGTAGTTCTTCAACGTCCTGCTGATTTAAGTTTTTCTTAAGTTCATTTATGATGTGTGATTGTGTTTTGTTTATGCTGTGTAGGCGTCGATGTGTTTCATCTATTTCTAGTTGCAAGATTTTAAGTAGAAAATTGTTCTCTAATTTTTGTAGTTTTTTCATCAATTCGTGTAGCGTCAAGTTGTGTTTTAGTGATGTTGTTTTTCGTTGTGAGTGTCTTGGTATTATGTTGAAATTCGTACATTCTAATAGGTATTTCAGTCCACTCCTCTGTTTAGCTAGTTTTTTCTGACACTTAAAATAAGACTTAATGTATGGTCCCGAATTTTTGCCATATGTAGATTGTATATATGTGATGTATCCCTTCATGTTGTATGTTTTGACTTATTAGATCCGGTTCACCCTCCGTTAATTGTACTTTATATGAGTTTTGTAGGCCAGTGTGTGATAATGTTTGTGATGTTACTGTTGCTGGGTTGTTCCGGCCAGTTGGGTTCATTGATATTTAAAAAACATTTAAATTCAATTAGCCTCCTACGCGTTTCGACGGCTTTGCCGCCTTCATCAAGGAGTCTGATTTTATTTTTTAAAAATATATACACGTTACACTTCACATAAATACATTAATACATAAGCCACTTACTATTTGGTACATACAATTCGGTTGTTTTTCCACATAATTTTAGTGTCGTCAGTCCTAATCCTAATACTGCCTTTTTCCGTCAAAATTATACATTTTAAGTGTAATTCTAATTTTTGTCTAGCTGTTTTTGATGTTGTTTGCTGCTGTTTAGTTTGCTTATTGCAGCTGCGAAAATGTAATTCTTCTGGTCAATGTCTTCTTTGTGGTTAAGCGCGTCGTCACCCTCTTTGCTGCATGCGCAAGTTCTCCAGGGTTAATCTTGTTCGCTCTCTTCTCTCTATGTCAAGTACTTTGACCGCATCAAAATCAGCTGTGTGGCCGTTTTCACTCAAATGTTGAGCTAGTGCTGTCGTAGTCTTTCTATTCTTTGCGTCTCCCTTATGTTCTGTTATTCGAGTCGCGAGTGATCTTTTTTTTATTCCAATGTAAACTCTACTGCTTTCTTCTCCCTCTTTTCCATTGCACTTGATTTCGTAGATTACATTGTTCTGCTTGTTTCTGTCAATTTTGTCTTTCGTGTTCGTAAACAAATTTCTTGTTGTGTTGTGAGCTTTGTAAGCATATGTTATGTGCTCTGTGCTGTCTTTTGGTATGAATTTTGTTAGCGTTGCTTTATTCGTTATGTTTTCTATTTACGGGATTCTGAAGTACTGTCTGCTTATCGTTTCTTGGGTTTTTGTTGATGTTTGGAATTTCTGACTATTTGTGCTATCAATTTTGGCTGTGACGTCATTAATGAGTTTATCTATCAGATTTATCAGATAGCTGTTTTTGATTAACATCATTTTGAGTTTTATATAGTTTTTTAGTCGGTGTTGTTTATCGCATAGTGTGTATGTATTTCTAATAATGTTATGGATTGTGTTTATTTTCTGTGTCATCGGCTGGTTTGAATCGTAATTTATTATTCGTCCCGACGCTGCTCCTTTTGTGTACCAGTCAAATATAAGTCTATTTTCCCTTCGCTCTATTTCCATGTCAAGATAGGCAATTTTGTTGTTCTTTTCTGTTTCTATTGTAAATTGTATTATTTTGTGTTGTTTTTTAAATGTTTCTAATATGAGTTGTGCTTCGTTCTTGTTTATAATCAGTAAATGTCATCAACGTATTTTGAAATATGTTTAATTGTTATGTTATGTTGCTTCAGCTCATCAATCGCGTCGTCTAAGATTTTGTCTAAAACTATATTTGCGATTGTCGGTGATAGCGGGTTTCCCATTGGCATTCCAAACACCTGACTGTGTGTGGTGTTGTTGTATTTGAAATAATTATTTTCAATAAGTACAAAATCTAGGATTTCTTTAAATTTCTGTTTTGGAATGGATGTGTGTATTGATATATCTGCCCATCTATCCATTATGTTTTTTGTTGCGGTGTTAATGAAGATGTTAGTGAAGAGCGAGATAACATCAAAAGATACAAGCATTTCCTCGTTTCCAATTTCTAAGTCCTTTATCTCGTTTTTCAATTCTGTTGCGTTCCTAATGTTGTACTGTGTGGATTGTATGTTCTTAATAATGTCACCTACATATTTGGCCAATTTGTACCGCGGAACTTCAGTTGACGCCGATATGGGTCTCAATGGTGTTCCTTTTTCCCTTTTTGTGTATTTTTGGCAATCCGTATAGTCGTGGTGCGTTTCCTCCTGAGCGATATGTCCTTAGTTATGTTTTTATGTCTATGAATTCGTTTTTATACAAACACTTAACTATTGTGTTGTTTTTCGTGATTAGTTTTTGTGTGGGGTCATTTCTTATTGTTTTGTATGTTGTTTTGTCATTAAGAAGTTGTTGCATCTTATCATGATACTCTCTTTTGTATAGTATTAAAGTTTTGTTTCCTTTGTCTGCTTGTGTGATAATTATTTTATCGTTATGTTCCTTTAAGAGTTTCTCTGTGTTGTTGGCTATGTTGGTTATAAATTTTTATACCCGATACCGAAGGTAAAGAGTATATTGGGTTTGTGCAATGTCCGTCATGGTGTCTGTCCGTCTGTCCGTCTGTATGAACGCAACTTTTTTCCACACCCTTCAAGCTAGAGACTTGAAACTTTCCAATTCTCTTTATCTATGGGATAGTAAATTAAAGTGTCAAGATGGGGGTTCTACGATAACTGGGGGGCTCGCAAATCGATAAATTTGATAACTCAAAACCGATAAATCCACATATTTCGCACATCCTGACAGCTAGAACTACCAAATTTGGTGAGAAGATAATTACTAGCAACCCCCAAAAAACTGCATCAAAAATTTTGGAGTCCGCCTACCCATTCCGCCCCAGCCCCCCCGCATTTTAAACTCAAAAAAGCCTATATCTCCCACAGTTTTTGAGCTATAGCCACCAAATTTGGTGCCAAGATAGGTGATGATGACCCCCCAAAAGCTGCATCCAAAGTTTGGATGCCACGCCCACCAATACCGCACTAGCCACCCCCATCTGCCCCAACGCTTCGTCAAAAAAGGGAAGGCGTGTATCTTCCAGAGTAGTGGAGCTAGAGCCACCAAATTTGGTAGGAAGATAGCTGGCAACAACCCCAAAAGAATTGCATCAAAGTTTTGGAGCCACGCCCACCCATTCCGCCCCTAGCCCCCCCGCATTTTAAAGTCAAAAAAGCCTATATCTCCCACAGTTTTTGAGCTATAGCCACCAAATTTGGTGCCAAGATAGGTGATGATGACCCCCCAAAAACTGCATCCAAAGTTTTGATGCCACGCCCACCAATACCGCACTAGCCACCCCCATCTGGCCCAACGCTTCGTCAAAAACGGGAATGCGTGTATCTTCCAGAGTAGTGGAGCTAGAGCATCCAAATTTGGTGGGAAGATAGCTGGTAACGACCCCCAAAAATCTGCATCAAAGTTCTGGAGCCACACCCACCCATTTCGCCCCCCTTCCCCACTTTTTACAATTTTCGAGCTAGAGTCACCAAATTTGGTATGAAAATAGCAATTGACATTTCACAAAGATCTGCATCAAAAATTTGGATGCCATGCCCACCCATACCGCTCCCAGCCCCCCTTTCCCCACATTTAACAATTTTCGAGCTAGAGTCACCAAATTTGGTATGAAGATAGCAATTGACATTCCACAAAGATCTGCATCAAAAATTTGGATGCCACGCCCAGCCATACAGCCCCCAGCCCCCCTTTCCCCACTCTTTACAAACTTCGAGCTGGAGTCACCAAATTTGGTGTGAAGATAGCAATTGACATTCCACACAGATCTGCATCAAAAATTTGGATGCCACGCCCACCCATACCGCCCCAGCCCCCCTTTCCCCACATTTAACAATTTTCGAGCTAGAGTCACCAAATTTGGTATGAAGATAGCAATTGACATTCCACAAAGATCTGCATCAAAAATTTGGATGCCACGCCCACCCATACCGCCCCCAGCCCCCCTTTCCCCACATTTAACAATTTTCGAGCTAGAGTCACCAAATTTGGTATGAAGGTAGCAATTGACATTCCACAAAGATCTGCATCAAAAATTTGGATGCCACGCCCACCCATACCGCCCCCAGCCCCCCTTTCCCCACATTTAACAATTTTCGAGCTAGAGTCACCAAATATGGTATGAAGATAGCAATTGACATTTCGCAAAGATCTGCAGTAAAATTTGGATGCCACACCCAATCATACCGCCCCCAGCCCCCCTTTCAACAGCTCTTACAAACTTTCAGCTAGAGTCACCAAATTTGGAAGGAAGATAGTTGGTGGCATCCTTATCTGCATCGGAGAATCTTTAAGGCAGCGTACACCCTTGTCCCATCCGTACCCCTTTGCAATCAGGCCTCTTTTTACCTGTTTTAATACTGGTATCGAGTATGCCGCAGTCGGTTGCGTCCGACTGCAACGTTTCCACTTGTTCTTGCTGGTTTAGTTTTCTTGATTGTTTGTAGCTGTTTAGTCTCGACGCTAAGTTTCCCCTAATCGAATCTCTTAGTTTTTCGTTCTCAATCGTTTTTATATCCTGTTCTTAGTCTGCAATAACGTGTATTGGCGATATGTTCCGTCCGTTTGTCGGTAGGCCAAATTTGGGGCCCAACGATAAAAGCCACCTGCTTTCATTTGGTATAAAAACGTCAGTCATGTTGGTTATCCAGTCTTCGTTGATTCTTATGTTGAGTTGTTGTGCTAATTCATTTTTTGCGTTGTGTAGTTTTCGCTCAATTGTCTGTTCTGTGCTAGTGCGTATTCTTTGGTAAGCTAGTTTTTGATCTTTTTGTAGTTCTTCAACGTCCTGCTGATTTAAGTTTTTCTTAAGTTCATTTATGATGTGTGATTGTGTTTTGTTTATGCTGTGTAGGCGTCGATGTGTTTCATCTATTTCTAGTTGCAAGATTTTAAGCAGAAAATTGTTCTCTAATTTTTGTAGTTTTTTCATCAATTCGTGTAGCGTCAAGTTGTGTTTTAGTGATGTTGTTTTTCGTTGTGAGTGTCTTGGTATTATGTTGAAATTCTTACATTCTAATAGGTATTTCAGTCCACTCCTCTGTTTAGCTAGTTTTTTCTGACACTTAAAATAAGACTTAATGTATGGTCCCGAATTTTTGCCATATGTAGATTGTATATATGTGATGTATCCCTTCATGTTGTATGTTTTGACTTATTAGATCCGGTTCACCCTCCGTTAATTGTACTTTATATGAGTTTTGTAGGCCAGTGTGTGATAATGTTTGTGATGTTACTGTTGCTGGGTTGTTCCGGCCAGTTGGGTTCATTGATATTTAAAAAACATTTAAATTCAATTAGCCTCCTACGCGTTTCGACGGCTTTGCCGCCTTCATCAAGGAGTCTGATTTTATTTTTAAAAAATATATACACGTTACACTTCACATAAATACATTAATACATAAACCACTTACTATTTGGTACATACAATTCGGTTGTTTTTCCACATAATTTTAGTGTCGTCAGTCCTAATCCTAATACTGCCTTTTTCCGTCAAAATTATACATTTTAAGTGTAATTCTAATTTTTGTCTAGCTGTTTTTGATGTTGTTTGCTGCTGTTTAGTTTGCTTATTGCAGCTGCGAAAATGTAATTCTTCTGGTCAATGTCTTCTTTGTGGTTAAGCGCGTCGTCACCCTCTTTGCTGCATGCGCAAGTTCTCCAGGGTTAATCTTGTTCGCTCTCTTCTCTCTATGTCAAGTACTTTGACCGCATCAAAATCAGCTGTGTGGCCGTTTTCACTCAAATGTTGAGCTAGTGCTGTCGTAGTCTTTCTATTCTTTGCGTCTCCCTTATGTTCTGTTATTCGAGTCGCGAGTGATCTTTTTTTTATTCCAATGTAAACTCTACTGCTTTCTTCTCCCTCTTTTCCATTGCACTTGATTTCGTAGATTACATTGTTCTGCTTGTTTCTGTCAATTTTGTCTTTCGTGTTCGTAAACAAATTTCTTGTTGTGTTGTGAGATTTGTAAGCATATGTTATGTGCTCTGTGCTGTCTTTTGGTATGAATTTTGTTAGCGTTGCTTTATTCGTTATGTTTTCTATTTACGGGATGCTGAAGTACTGTCTGCTTATCGTTTCTTGGGTTTTTGTTGATGTTTGGAATTTCTGACTATTTGTGCTATCATTTTTGGCTGTGACGTCATTAATGAGTTTATCTATCAGATTTATCGGATAGCTGTTTTTGATTAACATCATTTTGAGTTTTATATAGTTTTTTAGTCGGTGTGGTTTATCGCATAGTGTGTATGTGTTTCTAATAATGCTGCTCCTTTTGTGTACCAGTCAAATATAAGTCTATTTTCCCTTCGCTCTATTTCCATGTCAAGATAGGCAGTTTTGTTGTTCTTTTCTGTTTCTATTTTAAATTGTATTATTTTGTGTTGTTTGTTAAATGTTTCTAATATGAGTTGTGCTTCGTACTTGTTTATAATCAGTAAATGTCATCAACGTATTTTGAGATATGTTTAATTGTTATGTTATGTTGCTTCAGCTCATCAATCGCGTCGTCTAAGATTTTGTCTAAAACTATATTTGCGATTGTCGGTGATAGCGGGTTTCCCATTGGCATTCCAAACACCTGACTGTATGTGGTGTTGTTGTATTTGAAATAATTATTTTCAATAAGTACAAAATCTAGGATTTCTTTAAATTTCTGTTTTGGAATGGATGTGTGTATTGATATATTTGCCCATCTATCCATTTTGTTTTTTGTTGCGGTGTTAATGGATATGTTAGTGAAGAGCGAGATAACATCAAAAGATACAAGCATTTCCTCGTTTTCAATTTCTAAGTCCTTTATCTCGTTTTTCAATTTTGTTGCGTTCCTAATGTTGTACTGTGTGGATTGTATGTTCTTAATAATGTCACCTACATATTTGGCCAATTTGTACCACGGAACTTCAGTTGACGCCGATATGGGTCTCAATGGTGTTCCTTTTTCCCTTTTTGTGTATTTTTGGCAATCCGTATAGTCGTGGTGCGTTTCCTCCTGAGCAATATGTCCTAAGTTTTGTTTTTATGTCTATGAATTCGTTTTTATACAAACAGTTAACTATTGTGTTGTTCTTCGTGATTAGTTTTTGTGTGGGGTCATTTCTTATTGTTTTGTATGTTGTTTTGTCATTAAGAAGTTGTTGCATCTTATCATGATACTCTCTCTTGTATAGTATTACAGTTTTGTTTCCTTTGTCTGCTTATGTGATAATTATTTTATCGTTATGTTCCTTTAAGAGTTTCTCTGTGTTGTTGGCTATGTTGTTTATAAAGTTTTCATTCTGGTTTAGTTTTCTTGATTGTTTGTAGCTGTTTAGTCTCGATGCTAAGTTTCCCCTAATCGAATCTCTTAGTTTTTCGTTCTCAATCGTTTTTATACCCTGTTCTTAGTCTGCAATAACGTGTATTGGCGATATGTTCCGTCCGTTTGTCGGTAGGCCAAATTTGGGGCCCAACGATAAAAGCCACCTGCTTTCATTTGGTATAAAAACGTCAGTCATGTTGGTTATCCAGTCTTCGTTGATTCTTATGTTGAGTTGTTGTGCTAATTCATTTATTGCGTTGTGTAGTTTTCGCTCAATTGTCTGTTCTGTGCTAGTGCGCATTCTTTGGTAAGCTAGTTTTTGATCTTTTTGTAGTTCTTCAACGTCCTGCTGATTTAAGTTTTTCTTAAGTTCATTTATGATGTGTGATTGTGTTTTGTTTATACTGTGTAGGCGTCGATGTGTTTCATCTATTTCTAGTTGCAAGATTTTAAGTAGAAGATTGTTCTCTAATTTTTGTAGTTTTTTCATCAATTCGTGTAGCGTCAAGTTGTGTTTTAGTGATGTTGTTTTTCGTTGTGAGTGTCTTGGAATTATGTTGAAATTCTTACATTCTAATAGGTATTTCAGTCTACTCCTCTGTTTAGCTAGTTTTTTCTGACACTTAAAGTAAGACTTAATGTATGGTCCCGAATTTTTGCCATATGTAGATTGTATATATGTGATATATCCCTTCATGTTGTATGTTTTGACTTATTAGATCCGGTTCACCGTCCGTTAATTGTACTTAATATGAATTTTGTAGGCCAGTGTGTGATAATGTTTGTGATGTTACTGTTGCTGGGTTGTTCCGGCCAGTTGAGTTCATTGATATTTAAAAAACATTTAAATTCAATTAGCCTCCTACGCGTTTCGATGGCTTTGCCGCCTTCATCAGGGAGTCTGATTTTATTTTTTAAAAATATATACACGTTACACTTCACATAAATACATTAATACATAAACCACTTACTATTTGGTACATACATTTCGGTTGTTTTTCCACATAATTTTAGTGTCGTCAGTCCTAATCCTAATACTGCCTCTTTCCGTCAAAATTATACATTTTAAGTGTAATTCTAATTTTTGTCTAGCTGTTTTTGATGTCGTTTGCTGCTGTTAAGTTTGCTTATTGCAGCTGCGTAAATGTAATTCGTCTGGTCAATGTCTTCTTTGTGGCTAAGCGCGTCGTCCCCTCTTTGCTGCATGCGCAAGTTCTCCAGCGTTAATCTTGTTCGCTCTCTTCTCTCTATGTCAAGTACTTTGACCGCATCAAAATCAGCTGTGTGGCCGTTTTCACTCAAATGTTGAGCTAGTGCTGTCGTAGTCTTTCTATTCTTTGCGTCTCACTTATGTTCAGTTTTTCGTGTCGCGAGTGATCTTTTTTTTATTCCAATGTAAACTCTGTTGCTTTCTTCTCCCTTTTTTCCATTGCACTTGATTTCGTAGATTACATTGTTCTGCTTGTTTCTGTCAATTTTGTCTTTCGTGTTCGTAAACAAATTTCTTGTTGTGTTGTGGGCTTTGTAAGCATATGTTATGTGCTCTGTGCTGTCTTTTGGTATGAATTTTGTAAGCGTTGCTTTATTCGTTATGTTTTCTTTGTACGGGATGCTGATGTACTGTCTGCTTATCGTTTCTTGGGTTTTGGTTGATGTTTGGAATTTCTGACTATTTGTGTTATCAATTTTGGCTGTGACGTCATTTTGAGTTTTATATAGTTTTTTGGTCGGTGTTGTTTATCGCATAGTGTGTATGCATTTCTAATAATGTTATGGATTGTGTTTATTTTCTGTGTCATCGGCTGGATTGAATCGTAATTTATTATTCGTTCCGACGCTGCTCCTTTTGTGTACCAGTCAAATATAAGTCTATTTTCCCTTCGCTCTATTTCCATGTCAAGATAGGAAATTTTGTTGTTCTTTTCTGTTTCTATTGTAAATTGTATTCTTTTGTGTTGTTTTTTAAATGTTTCTAATATGAGTTGTGCTTCGTTCTTGTTTATAATCAGAAAAATGTCATCAACGTATTTTGAGATATGTTTAATTGTTATGTTATGTTGCTTCAGCGCATCAATCGCGTTGTCTAAGATTTTGTCTAAAACTATATCTGCGATTGTCGGTGATAGCGGGTTTCCCATTGGCATTCCAAACACCTGACTGTATGTGGTGTTGTTGTATTTGAAATAATTATTTTCAATAAGTACAAAATCTAGGATTTCTTTAAATTTCTGTTTTGGAATGGATGTGTGTATTGATATATCTGCCCATCTATCCATTATTTTTTTGTTGCGGTGTTAATGGAGATGTTAGTGAAGAGCGAGATAACATCAAAAGATACAAGCATTTCCTCGTTTCCAATTTCTAAGTCCTTTATCTCGTTTTTCAATTCTGTTGCGTTCCTAATGTTGTACTGTGTGGATTGTATGTTCTTAATAATGTCACCTACATATTTGGCCAATTTGTAGCACGGAACTTCAGTTGACGCCGATATGGGTCTCAATGGTGTTCCTTTTTCCCTTTTTGTGTATTTTTGGCAATACGTATAGTCGTGGTGCGTTTCCTCCTCAGCAATATGCCTTAGTTTTTTTTTTTTATGTCTATGAATTCGTTTTTATGAATTCGACTTTCAAAATTTTTTATTTTTTATTTTCGACTGTTCCCTTAACTGGCTAGAGACTGAATGTGATAATTTCTAGCTTCACTTTCCGTAGCAAGTATATTTTTTTAATTGCCTGCTGCCATATTTAAAAATAATTCAACTCACAATGAGATGCATCAATGTGCAGCCCTACTTATGCATATATTGAATGCATACCTCAAGGAGCCCGAGACCTTTCAAACGAATGCAAAACCGTGAAAATCTGTTCGTGCGTTCTGGAGTTATAGCGTCAGGAAGGAAAACCCGACTTATTTTTATATATATAGATAAAATATTTCTATCTGCTGAAACGTTTTGTCAAATGGAGGCAAGTTTATACCATATATATAGATATTTATATATATTTATATTATTATTTTTTTTTTTTTTTAACGTGAGCCTTTGCCAGATTTAGATCTGTACCTCGGCATAAAATTGTCAATTGTCTTTCGTTGGTGACGGATGTGTTTTTGAGTGATCTGAATAAGTCATTGTTTTCTTGTGTACGGTGTTTTGTTCGGTTTATTTTGGTAAACATTTCTAACAGTGATCGCAAGTGTACGTTGTATGTATTTACGCGTGCATTATTGAATTTTCCTAGTCGAATTGACTCTGTAGTGCTTAAAAATAAAACAAACGAGCATACGTACATACATACACTCATATATTTGCGGTTTAATATATTTTGTGTTTCATAAATTCTGCGTCTACTAACAACAAACAGCTTGTCTATTTTCTTGATCTCGCTTTCCAGCACCTCTCCCGCTTTGTCCACTGTTATCCGGCGGTTGTATCTGCATTCGCGCTCACGCTCTTTCACTCAAGCACTCTCTTGATTTTTACCGTTGTATTGTGCTCATTGCTTCGACACGTTAATACTTACATAATTGCACTCTACCTTATTTTGTTCAAGCATATCGATTTTCTTAGAAAAATTATTTACATCTTTTATAATGCTTGTTTGCTGCAGAAAAAATTGCAAATTGTTTGGAACAACCAATCAAGATTTTATTCTGTGTAGATTGTGCGACACCATGGTCCACATGAAATGTGTTGGCTTTACTGACAAAATCAGGGTCTGTTTCATTGCAGACACAGACCTTAAATGGTATTGTGAGTCCTGTAGTGAGGTGGTGAAAGAATCTTCAAAATTCATGAGGCAGACTCAGTTAGGCTTCAAAGCTATGCATGTTGCATCTAATGCACTGCGTAAGTCCTTTACAGAGCTTGAGTCAAATTTCAAAAATGGCAAGGCTACGACTGAATCTACGAAGCGTAAAAAGACTTCGGGTCCTAATCCGCATACTGTCCCAACTGCCCTTTCTGGTGCCCAGCATAAATAAACCTATGGCTATCCCATTAATGTTATTTAATTCGCTTGCAAGAACCATCACTTATGACCTTTCTTCAGATCCTGTGCATGAAATCGGTTCAACAGCCTGTGCGCCAGGTACAACTGGGGCTCAGAAGCTTTTTGTTGTTGTGCCATCGGATGATGTTAGTGCCCACTAACTAACTAATGCAATTAGCTTGGCCTCTCAGAATGGCCTTAACACTAAACTTGATAAATTATATGTTAACAGCCTATCCTTTGATTAACATATAGTTGCACTTACAGAAACCTGGTTAAAACCCGATATTTTTGATTTTTCCGTTTGTCCTTCTAAATATAGCTTGTACAGATGCGAACGCACTTCCCGCAAGGGGGGCGGTGTTCTCATTGCTGTTGACTCTTGTTTTTCCTCTGAACAGATTCATTCTCAGAATCTTCCGGACAAAGAGTTTTTATGTGTTAAAATATTATTAAATGGCCGTTCACTTTATGTTACTTGTTCTTATATTCCTCTTCATTCTGATATTCACATTTACTCATCCCATCTTGGTGCACTGCAACTTGTTTCGTTATTGTTGACAGATACGGATAATCTGATAGTGGTTGGTGATTTTAATCTGCCACATGTTGTATGGTCTGTGAATGACATATCTTCGGCGGCATTACCAGTCAGGTTTGATGATTTTATGGATGGCCTACTGGAGTTGGGCCTATCGCAAGTAAACAAGGTGTAGTGGTAGAATGTTGGACTTGATATTTGTTTCGGACTCAGATTGCAGTAATGCTAGTAGAATACCCCCTCTAGTGCTTCCGGTAGGTATCTACCATCCAACCTTAGAACTATCCTTTGAAATTTCTAGCCCTTGACCATCATCTAAAAGCTCTTCAAAAACTCGTTGTTTTCGTAAAGCTAACTTTACTAAATTAAATTATCTTCTTCAACATACTAATTGGTCTCGCCTTTATTCTTGTAGTGATATAGAAACTGCCATTGCCATATTTTATGGGACCTTGAATTCGCTTATGGATATTTGTGTTCCCCTCACTTACGAGGGAACTATCGAAATTGAAAAATGCGAAGACAAGATCATATAAAAAATTTAAAAATTCGGGAACTTCTTTAGATTTATCTTCGTATATATATCAGTCACCAACAAGCATCCACCGCGCACAGACGTTGTCTTATCGCAGTCACTAGCCGTTATATCTCTCTCTATTCCGCTTTACTAAGTTTTTCGCTCGCACACGTTTAAAATAAAAAAAATAAAAAACTTTGCTAATACCATTTACTTGACAAACCATGGCCCCCGGGCCACCTAATCTCGGGGATAACCGCTTTGCAAGTCTCAGCGGTAGCCCCAAAACCAAGAAAAAAAGACAATACAGTAAACTTCCTGAAGATTACCCAGAACTACCAGTTTCCTCCAAAAATACTGACAATTAAATCGCAGACTTCTCATGCTTTGCCGTAGACCGCGCTTTCCACATGATCAGTAAAGACATCATCAAAATCAACCCACTACAAGATGGTAATCTCCCGATGCTAGTAAAAAACAAGCAAACGGCAGACACATTCCTTAACATCAAAAAACTGCCGGGCATATGCGACATTGAATGCAGCCTCCACGACTCTCTAAACTTCGTAAAAGGTACTATCTACGCTCCATACCTGATCAACATCCCCGAAGCGGAAATAATTGCCGTACTAAAACCACAAAACGTACACTCTGTCTTCAAATTCACCAAGCTAATCGATGGCACAGCTTAGTCTACGGGCGTTATCTTAGTAACCTTTGATCGTTACACCTTACCAAACAAATTGGATATCGCCTGGCACACAGTAAAAGTGCGGGAGTACTTCCCTAACCCGATGCGATGCAAAGACTGCCAAGAATTAGGCCACACAGCAAAACATTGCAAAAATCCCCCCATGTGCATCACCTGCAATCTCACCCCACACACACCCGAGCTCTGCACCCGTACATACTGCGCCAACTGCAACGGCAACCACGCCGCCTCTTCGCCATCATGTCCGAAATACCAGCATCACAGAGAAATACTTCGCATTAAAACCACAAAGAAATGCAGCATGAGGGAAGCCAGAATAATATTAAAACAACAAATACCCAACAATACAATCAACGCACCATCAACATTTGCAGCGATCGCTGCTAATTTATCAACATCGCCTCCCACGGCAAATGGATCAACTACATCAACACAAACACCAAAAAGTAACGACAAAAACTCTCTTACCACCGCCGCCCCTGTCCCTACCCCCTTATCAGCAGTTTTTGCTGCTCTCCGCCCCAGCGCTCATAATGCAGAGCTGGTGCACTCAAACCCGAATTTAATATCACCACGCACATCTTCTGCTGCTATTTTATCAGCACAAGAACACTCAACGACAACAAAACCACACAAAAAAAATAACTCAACTCACACCACAAACCCTCATGTCTCTGATCTAACAAGCAATTCTGATTACTCAGACGAGTCAATGAATGATTCTTGATTTGTTATCAATATTCCCTTTAATACTCATTACTTTGCAAACATATAACATGCAATAAAACTCATGTTCTATAAAATTTTACAATGGAATATAAACGGTATATTTAACAACTATAACGAACTTTCACTTCTCATAAGAGATCACTCCCCAGATATTCTATGTTTGCAAGAAATTCACCTACCACATAACTTCAATACATTTATTTGCCCCAAGGCATACGCTGGATATTTTTACAATCACCCTTATAACACATCAGCCAAACAAGGTGTAGGTGTACTCATTAAGCGTACCATACCACACACCCACAAAATCATTAACGCAAACATACTTTGCTCTTCACTTCAACTAAATCTAGATAACCCAATAAACATTATAAACGCATACATTCCCCCCTCCGAAAACTATTCAAGTCGTGACTTATCAAACATAATAAGCCAATTCGCCGAACCACTTATGTTACTAGGTGGTCTTAACTCCTGGAGCACCTTATGGGGATCTCATCAAGCAAACTCCCGCGGCAAAAAAGTAGAACGGGCTATCAGCGCCCATAACTTAATAGTTCTAAATGATGGCTCACCCACCCACCTTTCCACACATAATTCTTTCACAAACGTCGACATCTCACTAATTTCTCCAATAATTGCGCACAGATGCGAGTGGTCAATTTCAAAAAACCTTCACGGTAGTGATCATTATCCAATCTTTTTAAGACTCACATATAACTTTAACCGTGACTCGACTCTCCCGTTACCCAAGTTTAAGACCGATTTAGCTAATTGGGAACTCTTCCAAAGCAAATGCATAGCACACTCACAAAATTGGTCTGTTGGGGGCCTGAATTACCAAGTTGCTAAAATTACCAAAGTCATCAGAGCTGAAGCCAACTGCAGCATCCCTCAAACAAAACGTATATTACATAAGGCAAAGGTCCCATGGTGGAGCCCTTACATTCAGGAACTTAGGCACACAAAGCAGCGTTTTTTCATCAGTATAAAACGTAAATGTCCTTTAATAACTTGATATAATATAAAAAAGCGAATGCTCTGTTTAAAAAATCAGTTCTGTCAGCCAAGCGGACCAGTCTAGAAAACTTTACATCGAGAATTTCACCACAATCGCCTAACAACAACGACAAAAGTCTGGGAAGACGTGAAACGCCTAGCTGGTGTCCCTCCGACCCCAATTAATTTATTAATTAATTAATAAAGTCCGCCTCCAGTACACTATCCCACTCCCAAGAAATCGCTGAGGAATTCGGCCAATAATGGTCAGACTACTCCGCCGATGCTAACTTCTCAGTTGAATACAAACAACATAAAAGCACTTCTATCTCAGAATTGTATCTCCCAAACGTTGTCTCTGCCACTGCTAGGCACCTAGAAGAAAACTTTACGCTTAGCGAAATGGAGTTCGCTCTAAAAAAGACAAAAGGCAAAAACCCAGGCGCTGACAGGATATCCTACCCTATTATCAAGAACATACCCAGAACGTTAAAAGAAAAACTACTTAGGATGTACAACCTTATGCTGGAAACTAGGGCGTACCCACACACATGGAGCTCAGCAATTATAATCGCCATTGCTAAGCCCAATAAGCCTACAAATGAGATTACCGGTAGCTGGTAATATCTCTTCTACCATGTCTTGGCAAAATTATTGAAAAAATTTTTGCTCGCAGGCTTATGTGGTACATAGAACGACACAACCTAGTCTCCCACAACCAAGTAGCATTTAAACAAAAGCATAGCACTATGGACGCTTTATTGTGGATACAACACTTCGTGTCTAATGCCATTTCGACCAAAAATCACGTCACCATATTGGCGACAGATTTTGAAAAGGCGTTTGATCGCGTAGGGCCACATGCAGTTCTCAACAAACTCAAGCTCTTGGGTATTGGTCGTAGGTTTTTTAACCTTATAAAGGTCTTTTTGACCAATCGCACCTTTAGGGTCCGGGTCAACAAAATAACATCATCAACTCACAAACTACTAAACGGCATACCCCAGGGCTCACCCCTCTCAGTAATACTTTTCATGATTGCGTTCGAAGATATAAACAAAATATTTAAACGATACAAAAACATAAGTGTATCTATTTATGCAGACGACGCAATAATTCTCACAAAAATTAAGAATACAAACTTGGAGATACCAACATTTTCTAAGATTTTAGCAGACTTAGAAACCTGGAGCACCATTTTCGGCGCAACCTTGGCTATAGAGAAATGTCAAAGCCTTCACATCTGTCGCAAACATAAATGTAAATTCCCAGATATAAGCTATAAGAACAAATGCTTAAAAAATGATAATCACTTAAAAATATTAGGTATAATATTTGACTCGAAGATCACATTTAAGGAACATTGCCTCTATTTAAAAAAACAACTCGAGAACCGATTAAATTTAATTAAATTCTTAAGTTCCAAATACTCCAATGTGCATACTTACACCCTCATAAATATCACACGTGCCCTTTTGCTATCTAAAATTGATTACGGACTCCAGATTTTTGGATGGGCCGCAAAGTCTCACATCAAAAAATTCCAATCCCCATACCATGCTGCAGTTAGACGCTCAATCAACGCTTTCCCCTCGTCGCCCATCCCCTGCATCTTAGCAGAATCCGGATTACCTTCAATCTCGAATAGGCTACTCAAAAATACAATGAATCTTATCCCGAAGCTGTTCACTACTAGCAATCGAATTCTTGCAAACGAATTTACGGCTATCTTTAAACAAAAAAGAAAATATAGGTACCCATCCACCCTCCGGCGGTGTGCCGGGTACTGCACACAACTTGACTTAGCTATACCCAACAACAAACCCCTCAACTTAGACCCACCCTGGTCCCGTCTCCATCCTAACATCAACATGAAACTATATGACGCTTCCAAAAACTCCACATCAAGCTCCGTATACCATTCCCGGTTCTTAGAAGAAAAAGATAAGCTCGGCGAAAAACGCTGGCTATACACGGTTGGTTCGAAAACTGTGGAATCTACCTCTTTTGCCGTAGTTGACAGAAATAATAAACTGATTGCCGGAGGCCTGCTTCCAAACTTCAATTCCATCTTTACCGCCGAGGCACTTGGCATATTAAAAGCCTGTCACTTTGCCATGAATAATACAGAAGCCTTCGTAATCAGTACGGACAGCCTGTCAGCTTTATTAGCTACCCTCAACCCGGACCACAGCGACCCAACAATCCGAGAAATCCAAAAAATTACCTCCAAAAAGAACAAAAAAATCACGCTATTCTGGGCTCCTAGCCACAAAGGAATCCCAGGAAATGAAAACGCCGATAAAGCTGCTAACCAAATGTGTAATTTACCCACTTTCCGCCAACTAACGCCAAAGGCATAAAAAAAGCTTATCACGACACACACAAATATAAAGAAATTTGAACAATGGGCTCGCTTCCTTCACAGATACGCTGTCGTCGATCCAACTTGCAGCAAATTTTCACTGCCTGTATCTGTTCAAAGGCGCTCTGGCATCGTATTCACCCGCCTACGGATCGGCCATACAATACAAACCCACGAACACCTTCTCAAGGGGACCACCCGGCCTCCCTGCCATCTATGTGGGGAACACCTAAATGTGGACCACCTACTTGACGCATGTCTGGACCTACACAGCATAAGGGTACAAATCTTTGGTTCCCAGCTCCCCTCTTCCCTTCTAAAAGATCCTTCTGTAGCGAACATAAAGAAATTGTACAACTTTGTAAATACAAGAAAACTTAAAATTTAGAGCAACATCATACGCTTATTACTACAAATCAAACTTTTTTTTTATATAAAAGTTATAAAACACTTCATTATACATATGTATTATATCTCGAGTCGAAGGTCTAGTCAGCAAGCACTCATTAAGCTTATATTAAATTTAGAATTTAGTTTTAAATTTAATTTTTTTAAATAAAAATAAAAATCTTCGTACATAGTAGCAAAGTCAAATTTTATTTCTGTTAACACATTTTGTTATAATAATTATCTAAATCGTTGTAGACTAAACTTTTCACGTGACCCTAACAGTTTTATAAATTTGTTAACTCTAAACGTAAGGCTTCTTGCTTGCCATCCTCAGTATACTTGATAATACAAAGCAAGTTCTGATCAGGAAGTAGCCGATCTATTTCCTGAGTTTTTTAAATCAGTATACTCATCGAATTTATATAGTAGTAGTAATTCCTATCCTTTTCAAGTTCAAACGTCAAATTGCATATATGTTCCAGTAATTACTGAGTCTACGCTCCTGAGTGAATTTAACTCTATTAAGCCTGACTACTTGCCTGGTTCTGATGGAGTGCCAGGCTGTATTCTTAGATACTGCGCGATTTCTCTTTGTAAGCTCTTTAATAAATTATTTAACATGTCTGTTGACCCAACTGTGTTTCCTGATATATGGAAGGAATCTTTTAGCATTCCACTCCATAAAAATTCTTCTAAGTCTAACTTTAAAAATTATTGGGGTATATCCAAGTTGTCTGCCACTCCTACAGATTTTGAAAAAATTATATGTTCTCAACTGCAACACACATGTAGTTCAATTATATCGCCTTATCAACACAGTTTTGAAATCACTTCACTTGTTATCAAAGGATTTCAGGAAAAACAATTGGAAACGATGCAGTCGGACGCAACCGACTGCGGCATACTCGATACCAGTATTAAGACCGGTAAAAAGAGGCCTGAATGCAAAGGGATAAGGATGTGGCAGGGGTGTACGCTGCCTTAAAGATTCTCCGATGCAGATGGGGATGCCACCATACCAAAATTGGTAACTCTAGCTCGAAAATTGTAAAAAGTTAGGAAAGGGGGGCTGGGGCGGTATGGGTGGGCGTGGCATCCAAATTTGTGATGCAGATCTATGTGGAATGTCAATTGCTATCTTCATACAAAATTTGGTGACTCCAGCTCGAAAATTTTAAAGAATGGGGAAAGGGGGGCTGGGGGCGGTATGGGTGGGCGTGGCATCCAAATTTGGGATGCAGATCTATGTGGAATGTCAGTTGCTATATTCACACAAAATTTGGTTACTCTAAAGTTTAAAGTCTAAAGGTTTGTAAAAGGTGGGGAAAGGGGGCGGAATAAGGGGGCGTGGCTCCAAAACTTTGATGCAGATTTTTGGGGGATGTTGCCAGCTGTCTTCCTACCAAATTTGGTGGCTCTAGCTCCACAACTCTGGAAGATACACGCGTTCCCGTTTTTGACGAAGTGTTGGGGTGGATGGGGGCGGCTAGGGCAGTATTGGTGGGCGTGGCATCCAAACTTTTGATGCAGTTTTTGGGGGGTCATCATCACCTATCTTAGCACCAAATTTGGTGGCTATAGCTCAAACACTGGGAGATGTAGGCTTTTTGACTTAGAAATGCGGGGGGGGGGCTGGGGGCGGAATGGGTGGGCGTGGCTCCAAAATTGTTGATGCAGTTGGTGGTTGCTAATAGCTATCTTCTTAGCAAATTCGGAAGTTCTAGCTGTAAGGATGTGCGAAACATGTGGATTTATCGGTTTTGAGTTATCGAATTTATCTATTTGCCAGCCCCCCAGTTACCTTTGTGGTATAACGTAAAAACATTATCGCTAACCACTAATATTTGAGAGTTCACTTTCAAAATGATCAAAGTGCTGCAATATTTTCCTAACAATTGTTAGCTGTTGGAAATGGAAAAGTTCCAGTTGATGCGATAGCTGGATTAATTACTCTTACCAATGACTTTTGCCGATTTGTAGACTCTCAATTAGCTATTATTGAAAATGTTTTCCCAAACATTAGTGAGAACTATCAGAATTATGCTTGGTTAAGTCAACGAGCAATTCTCGCTCAAAACAGTAATGATGTAAATGCACTGAATTTTACCATTCAATCAAAAATCGATGGCGATATGGTGACATACAAATCCGTTGATTCCATAACAAATCCTCGAATACTTTAATTTCAAACACGCGGTCAAGTGGTGAAGCATCAAGCAAGTAGTGAGCAGTATGAGGGGTACTTCTACAAAATGACATGACTTTTTATTTAGAACAATTTAAATTGAGTAAGTTAAAACGACAACAGGCCGACAATGCACCCAAATCCGACTGTAGTAAATTACACAGGGAAGCGTCATTATATGTGAAACATAGCTTCACATCATCAGCAAACATATATACGAAGGAGTTAGTAATAACAGATGAAAGGTCGCTAATAAACAGATTAAATAGCAAAGGTCCAAGACGACTCCCCTGGGGAACACCAGAGGTAACAAAATTAGGTTAATTTACAGATGATTTAGAAACAACTTTTTGTGTTCGGCCACCAGTGCTGCCAGTTTAGCAATTTAGTTGCTAGATCAGGCAACTTCTCAAAAAATTTGCAACTTTTATTTTTAAATGCTATTAGCCACAAATTCACCAATTTTTAATTATTTTTTTTTTTAGAAAATTTAGCAACTTTATTATATGACTACCAATTTTGAGATTTTTGTTTAGAGTTTATGCATTTTGTGTACCTTTCTGTCATGTGCGTCAAGTTAGCAACGGTTCCGCCAGCAGCGAATATCGGAACTTGGTTCACGAGTCGAGACCACCAATGAACTTTATGGTTTCTACAAGTTTTTCAGCATGGAATCAAATAAAAATTGATGCAGAAATGTTAGAAAATGAATTATTTATTATTTATTATTATTTATTGTTTTCATGCACCGTTTGGCATATTTCAGCTTTTGAAATGGGTAAAACAATCAATTAA
The DNA here is from genome assembly GCA_030179655.1 of Scaptomyza flava. Taxonomy (NCBI): domain Eukaryota; kingdom Metazoa; phylum Arthropoda; class Insecta; order Diptera; family Drosophilidae; genus Scaptomyza; species Scaptomyza flava. The sequence continues at coordinate 413,664 of JARNME010000180.1, read as the reverse complement.
AAAATTGCATATCCAGCATATCTTAAATATCTCAACTCAGATATAATGGCCCCGAATACGGCTTATAAACGATAAAAGTCTATAATTTCACCTATTTTATGGTCAAAATTGTAGGAAAATCGTCCATACAGTTTTTGAGTAATTTGCGAATGAGTGCAGCTACCTCGAAACCAGCCCTATACAAAACGACCGCCAAAATCAATGCTTGGTTCTCAAGCCTTAATAACTTTTTTCAGAGATAATGGCCCTAAATGCACGCAATACCAAATTAAAGCTATATGTTTCAGGAAGCTATAACAATTAAATTTAGAGAGATTCTACATACAGATTTTGAGAAAATTAATTAAATGTAAGTCAACCTTTTTTGTTCATTAAGAAGGCCTGAGTTAGTAGTTCCAGCATGAGCTGAACTACTGCGCAACAGCTGGATGATGTAGCGTGGGTTATATGCCAAAGCAACTATATGAAACTAGGTGGCACTTTTTTTGCTCAAAAACTAAAATCGTTGCTGACTTTGATATTTTTCAAGATAATGGCCCAAGTTGCACGGTAGTTAAGGATAAAGGCCCTATTTTTCTCATTCTTCTGCCGCTAATATCATAAAAATATACCATACAGTTTTTGAGAAAAGTGCATTTATGTGTTTTTTTTTTCTCATTTTATGTGAAACATCCATATGTACATCGCTATACGCGCCATCGCAAACAAGAGGTGCCATACTAACAAAAAATTTACTAATTTTCCTACAATTTTGACCATAAAATATGTGAAATTATAGGCTTTTATCGTGTATAAGTCGTATTCGGGGCCATTATATCTGAGTTGAGATATTTAAGATATGCTGGATATGCAATTTTTTAATTGCTTGTTTTACCCATTTCAAAAGCTGAAATATGCCAAACGGTGCATGAAAACAATAAATAATTCATTTTTTAACATTTCTGCATCAATTTTTGTTTAATTCCATGCTGAAAAACGTACATAAACACGAAATTAATTGGTGGTCCCAATTCGTGAGTCAATATCCGATATTCGTTGCTGGCGATAGTCGTTGCTAACTTGACGCACATTGTTAAGACAGTGTTCAGAGCTTAGCGATATGTATTGCGCTAAAAAAATTTTATGTTGCTTATGTATATTTTGTGTTATGTTTTTCAAATAACATGTAAGACATACTAAATGATAATTGTTTAAAATCTGTACGAATGTAGTGCACTTAGTTACTAGCAGTTACAAGGTGTAAACAAAACAAATCAAACAAAGCAACACGACACTAAGTAACAAAAGAGAAAATAACCACGAAGCTATGAAACGGAATAAACGTGAGACCAGTTTGTAAAACAACAGAGACTTTAATAAATTCAAAAGCGATTAGGTACGCAAATTCAGCGAACTTTTATTTAGTGGAAGCAGCAATTGCATTTTGCAATGCATTTTTCGGAATGCAACTTGTGTTGTGTTTATTGTGTGTTCATTAAACTTGGCTTGTTGTGAGTGTTGTATTTTTACCCTGTGTTTGGTTCGTAAAACAATTACAAGAAAATTGAGTGACGCATGGAATTGAGAACATAAGCTACGCCGCGGATAGCAAGCAAAATAAAAGTGCAGGGCGAAGTTCGTTGTCGAGTGCCTGCTGTATTGAGAGCGCGATGATAGACGATAACAAACAATAAGTAAGGAAAGCGGTTCTTGTTGTCCGTTTTTTAATTTTGCATACTGTCAAATGCGCAGCCGCACCCGATGCGGTAGGCCCAAAGTTATTTAAGCATGTACTGTATGCCATCTCGCTCTCACCAAAGCTGTAGTGTCAGATAGTGTTAACGCAAAAACAGAAACACACACGCAACGAGTGCAGCTGCGAAGCAGAAGATAAAAAGAGGCTATGATGCCAAAGTCCGCCACAACAGACAAGCACAAAATACATTGACATCATTGACAAAACAACAATACATATTTCCTAATAAGTGCATTCTAAATACATACATAATTCAATAGTGTTTTTTTTTTAAGTGTTACCGATATTATGAAAGTTACCGTTTGCTTTGGCGATCTTCGCATATTGGTGCCCTGTGGCCGTGGTGAACTTCTCGTTCGGGATTTAATAATTGAGTCAACGCGGCGGTATAAAAAGGCAGCCGGCAAGGTGAGTAACTGCTTTCGCTCCCCACTCCCACGGCATAAGAAAAAACTTTGTTGCTTATAAAATTCTTTAAAAAGAAATGTTTGAAAACTGTTGTTTTTAACACTCATCTGTCCCTTAGAAACAATAACAAATCGGTCCCTGGTGTGTCAATTTGACACAATCAAAAAAAAAAAAAAAAAAGGAAAAATATTTTTAAAATTGAAAATATTTATTTAAATAACAAAATTAAATAATAAAAACAAATATATCTTTGAGCCGCATGTTTCGCATAGAGCAAAGCGATGCTGCGGGCAAACTTTTTTCGTGCACCTATTGCATTCGGCAGAGTGGATGTTCGCATTCTTTGCCTGTGGGCATATGTGGCACTTTGCTCGCTTCTCAGTTGGAAACTATGCGCAGATGCATCAACTTCAGTTTGGACTAGCTGCTCGCCGTCCTGAATCCCACGAACTACCGACAACGCTCTCTCGCCTAGTAGTGCTCCTTCCCGTTGGTCGATATGCAGCGTAACTAGGGAGTTGTTGTTTTTTTTTTTTTTGGCCAAATTACAGTTTGAGTTCAACTCCGTGAATAAAATGAACGCATTCAACGCAGACATATCAAGCATATTGCAAAATACTGCGACAGGCCATCTGTTGACTTTTCGTTTGCAGCGATAAGTGCCTACCATCTCATCCATAATGTCGACGCCGCATTTCGTTCTATTATAAAAATGTATAATTTCTGGCTTTTTTTTTAACGTCTTTCTTTTCTATTTGTGAAGATAGATGCATTTTGCTGAGCAACGTAACGAAACGACGTCTCTTTGTTGCCTACGAAACCACTGTCGAGTTCAGCACGTGATCGAACACAAATTGAGAATGGTACAGTGATTTGTTCTTCATGTCCAGTACCAGAGGTGGCAGCTCCTTTCTGTTTTTACGAAAAGTGCCAGCAGTTGTCATTTGTCTCTGTTTCAATTTTACCGCAAGAGCGTGGGATGTGAAGAAATTGTCGGTAGTAACGTTTCATCCGTTGAGTCCCTCTGTAAGCTCACAGCTGCGGTTACGACCAATGTAAACATCAACAGCATACACGTAAAATGTTGATGCATCAAAAGAATCCAGTGTTTGATCCCGTATTTGCAATGTTTCGACGGGATGTACTGCGTAAACGGACATCGACCAGGGTATGGTAGCAACTGTTCGTCGACGGTTACATTTTTGCCAGGAATATAGCACAATTTGAGTCGATATGCCTATTTATCAAAAATTGCTCGAACTGGAACGAATTTGTTTCGAAAACGGAAGTGTGCTCTCTCTTCCCGATCGTCGAACCGCAAACACCGAGTAATCTGCTTATAACGCTTGAGCGACATTGTTGCTGCAAATATCGGTCGTCCACTTTTTAGATTCCAAGGCTAAGTGATGCATTCACCATGCGACCGATGCACTCCTGCAAGCAGCAAAACTATATAATATGCTCGCATAGTGCAGATGTCGACACTCTTCCTTTCACTTCCACATGTCCGTATGCCGCACAAATTGGTCATGTCGACAATGGTCTGCTCCATGGGTTCGATAAATATGAGCATTGCAGAGAGCTTATCAACACAGCGTGATGCTGCGAACACTGTGGCACCTGACGACGGAAACAAGATGAATAATAAATACCCTGTTGAATACTAAGCTTGCGACGCAAATTATTTGTACCTGAGCTTACACGCAGGTTACAAATAGCTTGTCGCATAGTTTTCGGTTGGTCCAGCGAGTACTCAATTTTTTGTCTTTTGACAAAAATGCTAAGCTGGGCTCTGCAACCAATTCTCGTCTCACCTCTTCGCATAAAAAGTCGGTATCGATATCAGTTTCAGTTTCCACATCAGTCTCATTTTCATTTGGCTCGTAGTCGCTGTCATCTTCATCTGATTCAAACGGACCGATCTGCTCGTACTCCTCGTCGCTCATAACTATATTTCCCGATGCAGACGCCGTATTCTTGGTTTTTGATATCCTTATATATTTTTTGTAGGTCCTTTATAGGTTCAAGCTTGAACCAGTTCTGAGTTACAAGAAGAAAAACACCCATACCAACTATTTTGGTAGTACATAATTGGTAAAGGCAATAAGGCAAAACCAAAGTGCTCGTAATTTTCCCATATGTGTCTCTTTTGTAATTGTTTCATTTGCAACGAAAATAACAATGGAAATATATTTAAATTATGATTTTCTGAAAATTCATCAAAATTCGTTCAGTGAGCCAAAATTTTATTCACATTCGATAAGTAGAAAATCCGCAAAAGCATTTTGATTTTCGAAATTGTGTCAAATTGACACAAGGGATAGATGCGTGTTAAGTCGAGTTTTATTTAAAATAAACACTTATTTTCAGTTTTCCACTTCTCTTCCTCGATAAATACAAGCTCGTTAAGTGAAGCAATTATATTTTCTGTCACGCTATTTTTCCTCTCCCAGATTATGAGAAGTACTTGAACCAAGGCATACTTATATAGGTTGTCTCACTCCGCTCTCTCGTTGCCTTACGAAAATAAAACGCAAAAAAAAATCGTGCGCATATGTGCGTCGCTCACAACGTTTGCAACAAGACTGAATCGTAAAGCAACAGAAAAAGAGAACGAGCAAAAGAGCTGGACTACCTATATAAGTATGCCTTGTACTTGAACTGCTGATAAAGTCACTAAGTCCGTGTCTTAAAAATTTAACATTTAAATTTCCCATCACATTATTAACTTACATGTGTATGCACTAATTCGCTTAGAAGCTGATATATACTTTTTATATTCGATACCGACGGTAAAGAGTATATTGGTTTTGTACAATAGCCGTCATGGACTCTGTCCGTCTATATGAACACAACTTTTTTCGACACCTGTAAAACTATAGACTTGAAACTTAGCAAATATATTTTTCTATGGGACAGATAAGTGTCAAGATTGGGTTTCTACGCCTACTGAGAGGCTGGGAAATCGATAAATTCGGTTGCTGAAAATCTATAAATCAGTGGTGTCCAAACTCACACAATGAAAGCGTTGCGCTTGCGTTCGAAGCAGCGAAACACGAAGGCAACATGACGTTTTACTGCCTTACACTGAAAAAATAAAATGCGTCCGATTCAAATACTTTTACGAATTTCAATGGCTTTCTGGCACCGCTCTCCAAAGCACTGTAACACATCTGTCATTAAATTCATAAAAAATATTTCATCACTAAATGGGCGACATTATCTGGCCATACCTAAAGCAACTGTATAAGATGCTAAGTTTAGCAAAGTTTTATAAATTTGATTGTTGTCAGGTTGGATGAATTCTTCCTTGTCAGCTATAAACATCAAAAAATGTCTTGCCTGCATCTCTAAAATTTTTAATCTCTCTCCCTCCCTTTTATTTCATTATAGCCCCGTGGCAAAAATGGTAGTGCCTTTTAATAACATCAAAGGTAAAGCGACAACGTAATGGCACAATAAACATTGAGCGTTACCATCCATATTCTCTATGAAAAATAATTCATTTTCCCAATTGACATCAAACTTATTTTTTGGTGTAGTGTACAAATCATGCGCTTTATAGTCTTTCCTCATTGAATGCAGCATAGCAAATGACTGAGCGTTTGACTTTTGAGTTTCAGACGAACACATGAGTTGTGAGAGCAAATGCAGCCGAACACGCGCATCGTACGAGAACAAGCTGCCGAGCGTTTTATGTGCAATGTGCAATGTCCGTCATGGTGTTTGTGCTCCCGTCCGTCTTCAAGCTAGAGACTTGTAATTTTCCAATTCTCTTTATTTATGGGATAGTAAATTAAAGTGTCAAGATTGGGGTTCTACGATAACTGTGGGGCTGGTAAATCGATAAATTCGATAACTCTAAACCTATAAATCCACATATTTCGCTCATTCTTACAGCAAGAACTACCAAATTTGGTAAGAAGATAGCGCCACCAAATTTTGTGCCAAGATAGGTGATAACGACCCTTAAAAAACTGCATCAAAACTTTGGATGCCACTCCCACCCATAACGCCCTAGTCACCCCCAGCCGCCCCCACGCTTCGTTAAAAAAGAGAATGCGTCTATCTACCACAGTTTATGAGCTAGAGCCACCAAATTTGGTAGGAAGATACCCAAGAGAATCCCAAAATGTTGGATGCCAAACCCACCCATTGCGCCCCCAGCCCCAACCCTCACACCATTAAAAAACGGGTTTGCGTATATCTTTTGATCTAGAGCCACCAAATTTGGTATGAACGACTCCCAAAGATCTGCATTTAAAACTTGGATGCCACGCCCACCCATTTTGCCCACAGCCCCCCTTCCCCCGCCGCTCCCAGCCCCCCTTCCCCACCGCTCCCAGCCGCCCTTCCCACACCTTTTACAAACTTGTAGCTAGAGTCACCAAATGTTAAAGGAAGATAGCAATTGAAATCCCACAAAGATCTGCAGCAAAAATTTGGATGCCATGCCCACCCATACCGCCCCCAGCCCCTTTCCCCCACTTTTTACAAACTTTTAGCTTGAGTCACCAAATTTGGTATGAAGATAGCAATTGACATCCCATATAGATCTGCATCACAAATTTGGATGCCACGCCCACCCATACCACCTCAGCCCCCCTTTCCCCACTTTTTACAAACTTCGAGCTAGAGTCACCAAATTTGGTATGAAGATAGCTGGTGGAATCCACATCTGCATCGGAGAATCTTTAAGGTAGCGTACACCCCTGCCGCATCCGTACCCCTTTGCTATCAGGCCTCTTTTTAGCGGTTTTAATACTGGTATCGAGTATGCCGCAGTCGGTTGCGTCCGTTTAACTTGTGAAATATTGAATTGCCGGCTTCATATTGATTTTAATTTGTAGTCGAACAGCCGCTGCATAGCTTAAAGTTGCAGAAAACACACACAGAAACACACGCCAAGCACTTTGTCTTATTTCTTGCTCTCGCTCTCCAACGTCAGTCCTCCCCGCTCTCGTCCGCTCTTGTCAGTCGTTCTTGCAGTTATATCAGCTTACGCGCTCACGCACTGTCGCCTAAGCGTTTATCGTGCTCTTTGCAATAATAAATTTTAACTTATACATACCTTTACCATACCTTTTTTTGCTAAAGCATATTAATTGCATGATGCTTGTTTGTTGCAGCAAAAATTGCAAACTGGTTGGTACAACCAACCAAGATTTTATTTTGTGTGGACTATGTGACAACATGATCCACATGAAATGTGTTGGCCTTACAGCCGAAATCAGGGACTATTTGCTTGCTGACACAAGTGTTGTGGGTCCTGCAAAGACGCGGTTAAAGAATCTTCGCAATTTATGAGGCATACTCACTAGGGCTTTAAAACTATCCATGTTGCTTCGAGCAGCTAGAGTCCAATTTCAAAAATGGCAAAGTGATAACTGAATCCCCGAAGCGTAAAAAGACTTCGGGACCTCATCCGATAACTGTCCCACCTGTCCTGTCCACTAAACCACTTCCGGTGCCTAGTAGTAATCCCCCCACGGGTACTATTGCTAGCTCATTAATTTTATTTAACTCCCCGGCAAGAAATCCTAACAATAACCTTGCCACTAATAACATAATTTGTGATCCTACATATGTCTGGCGATACAATTTATTTGTTTCTGGGCTGGCATCCGATACTTCATCGGATGATTTTGCAGCATATGTTAAAAGTCAAATCGATTCCCCACTTGTTGTTGTTGAAAATTTTAAATTTAAACATGCCAGAACCATATCTTCTTTCAAGTTGGGTGTACCGCCTGAACTTTTCTCGACAATTTGCTCTGAAAAGTTTTGGAGGCCGCAGCTTGTCGTTAAGGAGTATAGGAATAGTGAAATTAAAAACTATAATGGTATAAAGACCAATAGTACGCCGCCTTTTAGCCATCCTGTTGTCTCCACCACGGCGGCAAAAAACTAATAGAAGTAATAAGTTTTGCCTACAAAATGTTAGACGCCTTAACTCTAAACTTGCTCAATTATATATAAACAGCTTATCTTTTGATTCGCAAATAGTTGCACTCACTGAAACCTGGTTAAAACCTGATATTTCTGATTATTCCATTTTTCCTTCTAAATATAATTTTTACAGATGCGATCGCAACTCCCGCAAGGGGGCGGTGTTCTCATTGCTGTTGACTCTTGTATTTCCTCTGAACAGATTAATTCTCATGATCTTTAGGAAGTAGAGTTTTAATGTGCTAAAATATTATTTAGTGGCAGTTCACTGTTCATTACTTGCTCCTATATTCCGCCTCATTCTGGAGTTAGGCCTATCGCAAGTTAACAGGGTGCATAACTGTAGTGGTGGAACTTGATATTTGTTTCGGACTCAGATTGCAGTAATGCTAGTAGAATACCCCCTCTAGTGCTTCCGGAAGATACCTACCATCCAAGCTTAGAACTATCCAGTGAAATTCTTAACCCTAGTTCATTAAAAACCCGTTGCTTTCGTAAAACTAACTTTACTAAATTAAATTATCTTCTTCAACATACTAATTGGTCTCGCCTCTATTCTTGTAGTGATGTAGAAACTGCCATTGCCATATTTTATAGGACCTTGAATTCGCTTTTGGATATTTGTGTTCCCCTCACTTGCTCTTCGAGTGATTAAAACCACCTTGGTTTACGAGGGAACTATCGAAATTAAAAAACGCGAAGACAAGATCATGTAAAAAATTTAAAAAATCGGGAATGACTTTAGATTTATCTTCGTATTTAGTAGCAAAATCTAATTTTATTTCTGTTAACACATCTTATTATGATAATTATCTTAAGCTTTTCACGTGATCCTAAACAGTTTTATGAAATTTTAACCTAAACTTAAATTTTCATGCTTGCCATCCTTGGTTTACCTCGATAATACGAAAAAAAGTTCTGATGAGGCAGTGGCCGATCTATTTGCTGAGTATGTTCAATCAGTATATTCAACGAATTTACATAGTTGCAGCAATTCCTATACTTTTCAAGTTCAATCGTCAAATTGCATATATATCACAGTTATAACTGAGTGTTCGCTCCTAAGTGACCATAACTCTATCAAGCCCGGCTACTTGCCTGGTCCTGATGGAGTGCCAGGTTGTATACTTAGATACTGTGCAGATTCACTTTGTAAACCCTTACATAAATTATTTAACTTGTCGGTTGACTCAACTGTGTTTCCTGCTATATGGAAGGAATCTTTTATCATTCCACTCGATAAAAATTCTTCTAAGTCAAACGTTAAAAACTATAGAGGTATATCCAAGTTGTCCGCCATTCCTAAAGTCTTTGAAAAAATTATATGTTTTCAATTGCAGCACACATGTAGTTCAATTATATCGCATTATCAACACGGTTGTGTTAGGCGTAGGTCTACTACCACTAAACTTCTTGAATTTACTTCGCTTGTTATCAAAGGGTTTCAGGAAAAAACGCAAACTGAAGTTGATTACACCGATTTAAGTAAGACATTTGACTCTGTTAGTCATTCTCTGTTGCTTCAAAAATTGAATATTATTGGATTTCCATCAAAACTCTTATTGTGGCTTTCGAAGCACTTGTGTGGTCGAACACAAAAAGTAGTTTTTAAATCTTTAGTTTTTAAATCTTCGCTATCTAAACCTATGTTTGTTACCTTTGGTGTCCCCAGCTGAGTCATCTTGTACCTTTGCTATTTAATTTGTTTATTAACTATCTTTCAGTTGTTATACCTAACTCTTATGTATACATGTTTGCTGATGATGTGAAGCTGTTTCACCTACAATGACGCTTCTCTGTGTAAGCTACTTCAGTCGGATTTGGGTGCATTGTCGGCCTGGTGTCGTTTTAGTCATTAAAGTCATGTCTTTTTGTAGAAGTACCACTCATACTGCTTACTACTTGCTTGATTCTTCACCACTTGACCGCGTTTTTGAAATTAAAGATTAAGGCATTATTCTTGATCTTAAATTAAAGTTTGACTCCCATTTCACCTCTATGGTTATGAAAGAGTTTAACGATCCCTACAACACTAAAACGCTTTATACATCTCTAGTACATCCCATCTTGGAGTATGGATCTTGTGTGTGGTCCCCACAATACTCTATTCACCGGGATAGAATTGAATCTGTGCAGAAGAAATTTCTTCTATTTGCCCTTAGAAGTTTTAACTGGGTTCCTGGAGTAGACTTACCCCCGTATTCAAGTAGACATGAAGTATTATTTATTACTAACCTACTTAATGGTGAAATCAGTTCTTTTGAGTCGAATTAAATATAATGTCCCAATTAGATCTTCACGTAGCTTTTTACCCCTTAGCCTTGATCATTGCTTGAGCAACTATTTAATTCATGAACCATTTCGTGTTATATGTTCTGACTATAACAAACTTTATTCTCTTGTCTTCTTGGAGGCGTCAACTCCAGTACTAAAAAGATCGATCATTTTTGCTTTATCTAATGGTAACCACTATTTACTAATCTAACGCTGGTCTAATTGGGTTTTTCTGGTGTTTTCCCAATCCGCGCAACAAATGTTGGACTACTAAATATTTCATTGAATCTCCCAGAGCCTTAACGTTAACTTTTAAATTTTTACCTAAATATATATTCAGATTTATATATATTATTCTGCATTTCACTTTATTTATTTATAATATTTTTTTTTAATTTAAATTAAATTTGATTTCATTTTCATGTCAGCTGCTCTTAGCTGACTAAAAATAACAAAATAAAAAAATGAGCAAGTTAAATTGCTTATTTTTTCTCCAATTTGATCCATTTTAAAAATTTTTGACGCAAGCACGAAACAAACATCATAGCTCATAGACAGCTGTGTTACAATTTCGAAAATTCGAACATGTTGTTCACGCTGACATTGTAAACTATCAGCGTACATATCAGATTTGTAAAAGCTTCAATCCAAGCTAAGCTGACATTGTAAACCCTCCTTTATGCTTGAATATAAAATTGGTAAGACTCTCACCCCTTGTGTTGATGTCCGTGCTGCCCCATGTGGAATGGTGCGCATTGGTATCGCAGCCGATTAGTACCGGCAGCCTCTCTCCTGCAGTGATCCATCAGCTTTTCTATTTCCGGTGGCGGGCAGTCCACATCACCAGAAAAATAGGCAGATGCCAGCACAATAGGAATGGGAGGGGGGGGGGGGGGGGGGGGGGCGTTACCTCTTGCCCTTACGGCATTCGGTACGCAATCCTTAGTGAGGAATTCTGAAGGAATAGTAAAATTAATACATTTCCTTACCATGATGCATGCTCTAGGTATAGAATTTCTTTGATCCCAGATTACCTTAAAGCAGCGACAGACACATTTAGCGTTTCCTATAGCTGGCTATAGGGCAACAATTTTTTCGTTTTACACGGTACGCTATAAAAAAAACTAATACAAGCGCACGCTGTTCGGCTTTCGGCAGTTGTGTTGCTCCCACTTCGGCAAAGCAAATCAAGTCAGTTGCTGTTCAGCATTCACAAAGGCAAGACCTCGCTGCGCAATTTTTCTCAATGCTAAATATTTAACACTGCAAAAAAACTGAATAATGAATGTACTTTTTTTAATGAAAAAATGTTTCACAATGTTTAATTTGCCACCAAATTTTAAATTATATCCATTTATATATTTTAATTTTTATACTCGCCCATAACTTTGAATTGCGAAACAACGTTCTCAACATTAAAAAAAATAAAAATACAAATAAAATTCCCAATAAACATTTAGACGACCTACTTAGAATAAAATGCGATAATGAAGAAATAGACCTAGACCAAATAGTTAAAGAATTTGAATAAAAAATAAAGTGAACTTTTTTTGATTTGCCAACTTTTTCATTTTTCTCAGTGCACTGTTTTCTTCGTGCGCGAACACAGTTTTCAATACAAGCAAAGAGCAATAAAAGTATAGTTGTGTGAGTTTGCCGGTCGCTGCCTCAAAGTCAGCGGGGTACAGGCCTTTTATGCCATTGGTAACCCATGGGTCCTGTACCAAGGCTAGCCCAAGATGTTGGGTGATAAACATCCTGGCCAAGACAGCAGAGGCTGCCTTAGCACAGTGACGGTGACGTTTGGCGTCACTATCACGTATCCGCCGCTCCAGCACCTGGTGATGCAGCCCGTCAAGGTGATGTCAGCTTCTTCATCCTCTGCCGTTTGCAGCTTCTCAGCCAACTCCTGCGAGGACATCGGCACCTCCTACTCCATCCCTTCCAGCTCTGCTGAACCGAGCGTCATCTCTGCGTCCTACTGGCCATTGCCATGCGCAGCGCCTAAGGAGGGGGCAGTCCCTGCTAAAGGTACTTCAGGTACCATTTGGTTTTCGAGCCGTTTAGGGTTTTTCGCTTCAGATCATCCAAACCACCCGACTCTCCCAATTTTGGCAGCTGCACTTGTGGCTGCTGGTGCTGCACGCCATGTCGCCGAACTGCGTTTAGACTTGGTCGCATCGGCTGCGATGGTCCACCCTTGCTTCCTCCTCCTGCAGCTGGGGCGACAAGGCCTGCGGCCTTCTTATTTGTTGCGCCTGGTGAGGGCGCCGTGGGGGTGGTCCCATGTTGGAGGGCCGCTCACCGTCAAGGAGGCGGTCCTCAAAGTGTCTCGCGGCACTAGCAGCGGGGGTATCCTGCTGCACTCCTAAATTGTTTTTGTTTTTAATCTTCATGAGATCCCACGAGTTTCGGAGAAATATAAGGTCCACCCAGGCAGAGATCCGTAGTACCCAGGTAAGGCTAATGAGAACATTCAGTCGCCATCTGCCTGAGCTCACCGTTATCGAGGGGCTAGTTTTTAATATGGGCCCCCGGTCAAGTTGACTTTCGGCACGGTTCGAATGAAATCTTAGTACAGCCCGGAGTGAGAATAGGGGAGGTAAGGATGAAGTTAGGTATGTGTGAAGGAGTTAGGAGTGTGTGCGGCTATGCTTTAAAGACGGCGACAAAAGCGTCTTGTCGGTACGTTGAACGGTACTTTACCCGCTGTTTGTCCAGGACTGCTTATTTGCAAGGATTCTCGCTTATGCGCAGCTAACCGCATAAAGAGGTCGTTTGCTAAAAGCAACCCGCGACCCGCCAGGTGGCCTCAGCTTAGCCCCCTCCGAACTATCCCACAAGTTCTTTAGACCAGGGCCAATGACACCAACAAAAAGTAGCAGTGCGGGCCCAACAACATCACTAACAACAACAACAAACGCTTCTTGGGTCGTAAATCAATTGTCAAAAGCACAGAAATCTGAAAAATGAACTTTAAACTGTGCGAAGTGATACATGCACAACAAATTATGAAATTTAAATTTTCAAGCGCATTGTTCACTTATTTGTGTATGCACTTATGCATTAAGAAGAGAAAATCCGTTTTTTTTTTGCAACCCTTAGCTTGTGCGACAATCAGGCGCCAGTAGTGGAATAAGTAATGTGTTGTGTTTTTGTATTCTCGCTCGCGATCAAACTCTCGGCTTGTGCGACAATCAGGCGCCAGTAGTGCAATGGTTCAAAGTGCTCCAGGATGTATGGGAGGTACTCAAATTAGTTGTCCAAAATAAAATTCCTTTCTTTGGGCTCACTTATTACCTGCATGGAATATTGTCTATTATTATCGTGCGGTTACGATGATCGCGAACATGCGGAGAAATGACACAAAACTAACTTTTTAATAGAGCAAGTAGGAATGGCACTGTGTATTAAATGGGAAAGATCGTTATAAATAGAACACAGAATACGAAAAGGGTTATGAAGAGCATAATTGGAATTACAAGTTTGAAGAGATATAGGTACAAAATTTCTAGTATTTCTAATAGGAACAGCAAAGTCAATTTGGTTAATAAATTCAGAAGAATCAATTACACCATTAATTAATTCGTGAAAAATGAAAATTCTAGCATTATTCTACGATCATTAAGAGAAGGAAGATCTATTAGTAAAAGTCTACTACGATAAGATGGCAAATTATTGTTAGTGTCCCAGTTAAGACCTCTAAGTGCGAAACGCAGAAATTGTTTTTTTACCGATTCTATTGTGTTCTGATGAATTTCGTATTTGGGAAACCATATACAAGATCCATATTCCAGAATCGGTCGTACAAGAGAAGTATACAGAGTTTTTGTTAAGTAGGGATCGTTGAACTCCTTCGAACAGCGCTTAATGAAGCCCAAGACACCAGTTTAGAAATTGAACTTAAGCTTTGGGTCGATGACGATGTCCAAATCGTCAACCCATTCAATTCTGTCTAGTGGTTTGTTGTCGAGAAAATATATATTAAAAAAGGGCAAACATCTAAAAAATGCAGGGACCGCAAATAAGAGTTATGTAGTTGAAAAAAATCAAAGCGAAATATAGGAATAAGGTTAATGCGAAAACAACCATATACTATTATTCTGCTGGGAATCCAAAAATCGAATAAACATTTATTTTCAATTTATATAAATAAATTAATCAACATCTCTTATATTTTGACTTAAATTAATAAATTATTATTTAATTATTAAATTACAATTTTTTATAAAAAATTGTGAAATAACTCTTATTTTTCAATCTTTATTATAAAAATTAAAAATAAGAGTTTCTTTTCAATTTTTATTTTAGAAATCAAAAATAAGAGTTATTTTCCAATTTTTATTTTAAAAGTTGAAAATAAAAATTGATTTTAAATATCTTTTGAACCGAGCAGCATAGCACAAAAGTTGATATATATTTATGATCTACACTTAAATACCTTTCCATTGATATATCACATGTCCTTCAAGGATCAATACTAAGGAGCTAGCTAATGTTTTGTTTGATTGCATAAAATCTTTATTTGCGGTCCCTGCATTTTTTAGATGTTTGCCCTTTTTTAATATATATTTTCTCGACAACAAACCACTAGACAGAATTGAATGGGTTGACGATTTGGACACCGTCATGAACCCAAAGCTTAAGTTTAATTTCTAAACTGGTGTCTTGGGCTTCATTAAGCGCTGTTCGAAGGAGTTCAACGATCCCTACTTAACAAAAACTCTGTATACTTCTCTTGTACGACCGATTCTGGAATATGGATCTTGTATATGGTTTCCCAAATACGAAATTCATCAGAACACAATAGAATCGGTAAAAAAAACAATTTCTGCGTTTCGCACTTAGAGGTCTTAACTGGGACACTAACAATAATTTGCCATCTTATCGTAGTAGACTTTTACTAATAGATCTTCCTTCTCTTAATGATCGTAGAATAATGCTAGAATTTTCATTTTTTCACGAATTAATTAATGGTGTAATTGATTCTTCTGAATTTATTAACCAAATTGACTTTGCTGTTCCTATTAGAAATACTAGAAATTTTGTACCTATATCTCTTCAAACTTGTAATTCCAATTATGCTCTTCATAACCCTTTTCGTATTCTGTGTTCTATTTATAACGATCTTTCCCATTTAATACACAGTGCCATTCCTACTTGCTCTATTAAAAAGTTAGTTTTGTGTCATTTGTCCGCATGTTCGCGATCATCGTAATAATAATAGACAATATTCCATGCAGGTAATAAGTGAGCCCAAAGAAAGGAATTTTATTTTGGACAACTAATTTGAGTACCTCCCATACATCCTGGAGCACTTTGAACCATTGCACTACTGGCGCCTGATTGTCGCACAAGCCGAGAGTTTGATCGCGAGCGAGAATACAAAAACACAACACATTACTTATTCCACTACTGGCGCCTGATTGTCGCACAAGCTAAGGGTTGCAAAAAAAAAAAAACGGATTTTCTCTTCTTAATGCATAAGTGCATACACAAATAAGTGAACAATGCGCTTGAAAATTTAAATTTCATAATTTGTTGTGCATGTATCACTTTGCACAGTTTAAAGTTTTTTTTTCAGATTTCTGTGCTTTTGACAATTGATTTACGACCCAAGAAGCGTTTGTTGTTGTTGTTAGTGATGTTGTTGGGCCCGCACTGCTACTTTTTGTTGGTGTCATTGGCCCTGGTCTAAAGAACTTGTGGGATAGTTCGGAGGGGGCTAAGCTGAGGCCACCTGGCGGGTCGCGGGTTGCTTTTAGCAAACGACCTCTTTATGCGGTTAGCTGCGCATAAGCGAGAATCCTTGCAAATAAGCAGTCCTGGACAAACAGCGGGTAAAGTACCGTTCAACGTACCGACAAGACGCTTTTGTCGCCGTCTTTAAAGCATAGCCGCACACACTCCTAACTCCTTCACACATACCTAACTTCATCCTTACCTCCCCTATTCTCACTCCGGGCTGTACTAAGATTTCATTCGAACCGTGCCGAAAGTCAACTTGACCTGGGGCCCATATTAAAAACTAGCCCCTCGATAACGGTGAGCTCAGGCAGATGGCGACTGAATGTTCTCATTAGCCTTACCCGGGTACTACGGATCTCTGCCTGGGTGGACCTTATATTTCTCCGAAACTCGTGGGATCTCATGAAGATTAAAAACAAAAACAATTTAGGAGTGCAGCAGGATACCCCCGCTGCTAGTGCCGCGAGACACTTTGAGGACCGCCTCCTTGACGGTGAGCGGCCCTCCAACATGGGACCACCCCCACGGCGCCCTCACCAGGCGCAACAAATAAGAAGGCCGCAGGCCTTGTCGCCCCAGCTGCAGGAGGAGGAAGCAAGGCTGGACCATCGCAGCCGATGCGACCAAGTCTAAACGCAGTTCGGCGACATGGCGTGCAGCACCAGCAGCCACAAGTGCAGCTGCCAAAATTGGGAGAGTCGGGTGGTTTGGATGATCTGAAGCGAAAAACCCTAAACGGCTCGAAAACCAAATGGTACCTGAAGTACCTTTAGCAGGGACTGCCCCCTCCTTAGGCGCTGCGCATGGCAATGGCCAGTAGGACGCAGAGATGACGCTCGGTTCAGCAGAGCTGGAAGGGATGGAGTAGGAGGTGCCGATGTCCTCGCAGGAGTTGGCTGAGAAGCTGCAAACGGCAGAGGATGATGAAGCTGACATCACCTTGACGGGCTGCATCACCAGGTGCTGGAGCGGCGGATACGTGATAGTGACGCCAAACGTCACCGTCACTGTGCTAAGGCAGCCTCTGCTGTCTTGGCCAGGATGTTTATCACCCAACATCTTGGGCTAGCCTTGGTACAGGACCCATGGGTAACCAATGGCATAAAAGGCCTGTACCCCGCTGACTTTGAGGCAGCGACCGGCAAACTCACACAACTATACTTTTATTGCTCTTTGCTTGTATTGAAAACTGTGTTCGCGCACGAAGAAAACAGTGCACTGAGAAAAATGAAAAAGTTGGCAAATCAAAAAAAAGTTCACTTTATTTTTTATTCAAATTCTTTAACTATTTGGTCTAGGTCTATTTCTTCATTATCGCATTTTATTCTAAGTAGGTCGTCTAAATGTTTATTGGGAATTTTATTTGTATTTTTATTTTTTTTAATGTTGAGAACGTTGTTTCGCAATTCAAAGTTATGGGCGAGTATAAAAATTAAAATATATAAATGGATATAATTTAAAATTTGGTGGCAAATTAAACATTGTGAAACATTTTTTCATTAAAAAAAGTACATTCATTATTCAGTTTTTTTGCAGTGTTAAATATTTAGCATTGAGAAAAATTGCGCAGCGAGGTCTTGCCTTTGTGAATGCTGAACAGCAACTGACTTGATTTGCTTTGCCGAAGTGGGAGCAACACAACTGCCGAAAGCCGAACAGCGTGCGCTTGTATTAGTTTTTTTTATAGCGTACCGTGTAAAACGAAAAAATTGTTGCCCTATAGCCAGCTATAGGAAACGCTAAATGTGTCTGTCGCTGCTTTAAGGTAATCTGGGATCAAAGAAATTCTATACCTAGAGCATGCATCATGGTAAGGAAATGTATTAATTTTACTATTCCTTCAGAATTCCTCACTAAGGATTGCGTACCGATTGCCGTAAGGGCAAGAGGTAACGCCCCCCCCCCCCCCCCCCCCCCTCCCATTCCTATTGTGCTGGCATCTGCCTATTTTTCTGGTGATGTGGACTGCCCGCCACCGGAAATAGAAAAGCTGATGGATCACTGCAGGAGAGAGGCTGCCGGTACTAATCGGCTGCGATACCAATGCGCACCATTCCACATGGGGCAGCACGGACATCAACACAAGGGGTGAGAGTCTTACCAATTTTATATTCAAGCATAAAGGAGGGTTTACAATGTCAGCTTAGCTTGGATTGAAGCTTTTACAAATCTGATATGTACGCTGATAGTTTACAATGTCAGCGTGAACAACATGTTCGAATTTTCGAAATTGTAACACAGCTGTCTATGAGCTATGATGTTTGTTTCGTGCTTGCGTCAAAAATTTTTAAAATGGATCAAATTGGAGAAAAAATAAGCAATTTAACTTGCTCATTTTTTTATTTTGTTATTTTTAGTCAGCTAAGAGCAGCTGACATGAAAATGAAATCAAATTTAATTTAAATTAAAAAAAAATATTATAAATAAATAAAGTGAAATGCAGAATAATATATATAAATCTGAATATATATTTAGGTAAAAATTTAAAAGTTAACGTTAAGGCTCTGGGAGATTCAATGAAATATTTAGTAGTCCAACATTTGTTGCGCGGATTGGGAAAACACCAGAAAAACCCAATTAGACCAGCGTTAGATTAGTAATTAGTGGTTACGATTAGATAAAGCAAAAATGATCGATCTTTTTAGTACTGGAGTTGACGCCTCCAAGGAGACAAGAGAATAAAGTTTGTTATAGTCAGAACATATAACACGAAATGGTTCATGAATTAAATAGTTGCTCAAGCAATGATCAAGGCTAAGGGGTAAAAAGCTACGTGAAGATCTAATTGGGACATTATATTTAATTCGACTCAAAAGAACTGATTTCACCATTAAGTAGGTTAGTAATAAATAATACTTCATGTCTACTTGAATACGGGGGTAAGTCTACTCCAGGAACCCAGTTAAAACTTCTAAGGGCAAATAGAAGAAATTTCTTCTGCACAGATTCAATTCTATCCCGGTGAATAGAGTATTGTGGGGACCACACACAAGATCCATACTCCAAGATGGGATGTACTAGAGACGTATAAAGCGTTTTAGTGTTGTAGGGATCGTTAAACTCTTTCATAACCATAGAGGTGAAATGGGAGTCAAACTTTAATTTAAGATCAAGAATAATGCCTTAATCTTTAATTTCAAAAACGCGGTCAAGTGGTGAAGAATCAAGCAAGTAGTAAGCAGTATGAGTGGTACTTCTACAAAAAGACATGACTTTAATGACTAAAACGACACCAGGCCGACAATGCACCCAAATCCGACTGAAGTAGCTTACACAGAGAAGCGTCATTGTAGGTGAAACAGCTTCACATCATCAGCAAACATGTATACATAAGAGTTAGGTATAACAACTGAAAGATAGTTAATAAACAAATTAAATAGCAAAGGTACAAGATGACTCAGCTGGGGAACACCAAAGGTAACAAACATAGGTTTAGATAGCGAAGATTTAAAAACTAAAGATTTAAAAACTACTTTTTGTGTTCGACCACACAAGTGCTTCGAAAGCCACAATAAGAGTTTTGATGGAAATCCAATAATATTCAATTTTTGAAGCAACAGAGAATGACTAACAGAGTCAAATGTCTTACTTAAATCGGTGTAATCAACTTCAGTTTGCGTTTTTTCCTGAAACCCTTTGATAACAAGCGAAGTAAATTCAAGAAGTTTAGTGGTAGTAGACCTACGCCTAACACAACCGTGTTGATAATGCGATATAATTGAACTACATGTGTGCTGCAATTGAAAACATATAATTATACTCGATACCGAAGGTAACTAGTATATTGGTTTTGTGCAATGTCCGTCATGGTGTCTGTCCGTCTGTCCGTCTGTCCGTCCGTATGTATGCAAGTTTTTTCCACACCCTTCAAGCTAGAGACTTGAAACTTTCCAATTCTCTTTATCTATGGGATAGTAAATTAAAGTGTCAAGATGGGGGTTCTACGATAACTGGGGGGCTGGCAAATCGATAAATTCGATATCTCAAAACCGATAAATCCACATATTTCGCACATCCTTGCAGCTAGAAGTACCAAATTTGGTAAGAAGATAGCTACTAGCAACCCCCAAAAAACTGCATCAAAAATTTTGGAGCCACGCCCCCCCATTCCGCCCCCAGCCCCCCCGCAATTTAAAGTCAAAAAAGCGTATATCTCCCACAGTTTTTGAGCTAGAGCCACCAAATTTTGTGCCAAGATAGGTGATGATGACCCCCCAAAAACTGCATCAAAAGTTTGGATGCCACGCCCACCGATACTGCTCTAGCCGCCCCCATCCACCCCAACGCTTCGTCAAAAACGGGAATGCGTGTATCTTCCAGAGTTGTGGAGCAAGAGCTTCCAAATTTGGTGGGAAGATAGCTAGTAGCGATCCCCAAAAAACTGCATCAAAGTTTTGGAGCCGCGCCCACCCATTCCGCCCCCAGCCCCCCCGCATTTTGAAATCAGAAAAGCCTATATCTCCCACAGTTTTTTAGCTAGAGTCACCAAATTTGGTGCCAAGATAGGTGATGATGACCCCCCAAAAACTGCATCAAAAGTTTGGATGCCACGCCCACCGATCCTACCCTAGCCGCCCCCATCCACCCCAACGCTTCGTCAAAAACGGGAATGCGTGTATCTTCCAGAGTTGTGGAGCTAGAGCCACCAAATTTGGTAGGAAGATAGCTGGCAGTGACCCTCAAAAATCTGCATCAAAGTTTTGGAGCCAAGCCCACCCATTCCGCCCCCCTTTCCCCACCATTTACAAACTTTCAGCTAGAGTCACCAAATTTGGTATGAAGATAGCAATTGACATTCCACAAAGATCTGCATAAAAAATTTGGATGCCATGCCTACCCATAACGCCCCCAGCCCCCCCCCCCCCCCTTTTCTCACTTTTTACAAACTTCGAGCTAGAGTCACCAAATTTGGTATGAAGATAGCAATTGACATTCCACAAAGATCTGCAGCAAAAATTTGGATGCCACGCCCAACCATACCGCCCCCAGCCCCCTTTCCCCACTTTATACAAACTTTGAGCTAGAGTCACCAAATTTGGTATGAAGGTAGCATTTGACATTCCACAAGGATCTGCAGCAAAAATTTGGATGCCACGCCCACCCATACCGCCCCCAGCCCCCCTTTCACCACTTTATACAAACTTTGAGCTAGAGTCACCAAATTTGGTATGAAGGTAGCATTTGACATTCCACAAGGATCTGCAGCAAAAATTTGGATGCCACGCCCAACCATACCGCCCCCAGCCCCCCTTTCCCCACTTTATACAAACTTTGAGCTAGAGTCACCAAATTTGGTATGAAGGTAGCATTTGACATTCCACAAGGATCTGCAGCAAAAATTTGTATGCCACGCCCAACCATACCGCCCCCAGCCCCCCTTTCCCCACTTTATACAAACTTCGAGCTAGAGTCACCAAATTTGGTATGAAGATAGCAATTGACATCCCACATAGATCTGCGCAAAAATTTGAATGCCACGCCCAACCATACCGCCCCCAGCCCCCCTTTCCCACTTTATACAAACTTCGAGCTAGAGTCACCAAATTTGGTATGAAGATAGCAATTGACATCCCACATGGATGGGCATCAAATTTTTTAATACTGGTATCGAGTATACCGCAGTCGGTTGCGTCCGACTGCAACGTTTCCACTTGTTTTTTCAAAGACTTTAGGAATGGCGGACAACTTGGATATACCTCTATAGTTTTTAACGTTTGACTTAGAAGAATTTTTATCGAGTGGAATGATAAAAGATTCCTTCCATATAGCAGGAAACACAGTTGAGTCAACCGACAAGTTAAATAATTTATGTAAGGGTTTACAAAGTGAATCTGCACAGTATCTAAGTATACAACCTGGCACTCCATCAGGACCAGGCAAGTAGCCGGGCTTGATAGAGTTATGGTCACTTAGGAGCGAACACTCAGTTATAACTGTGATATATATGCAATTTGACGATTGAACTTGAAAAGTATAGGAATTGCTGCAACTATGTAAATTCGTTGAATATACTGATTGAACATACTCAGCAAATAGATCGGCCACTGCCTCATCAGAACTTTTTTTCGTATTATCGAGGTAAACCAAGGATGGCAAGCATGAAAATTTAAGTTTAGGTTAAAATTTCATAAAACTGTTTAGGATCACGTGAAAAGCTTAAGATAATTATCATAATAAGATGTGTTAAAAGAAATAAAATTAGATTTTGCTACTAAATACGAAGATAAATCTAAAGTCATTCCCGATTTTTTAAATTTTTTACATGATCTTGTCTTCGCGTTTTTTAATTTCGATAGTTCCCTCGTAAACCAAGGTGGTTTTTAATCACTCGAAGAGCAAGTGAGGGGAACACAAATATCCAAAAGCGAATTCAAGGTCCTATAAAATATGGCAATGTCAGTTTCTACATCACTACAAGAATAGAGGCGAGACCAATTAGTATGTTGAAGAAGATAATTTAATTTAGTAAAGTTAGTTTTACGAAAGCAACGGGTTTTTAATGAACTAGGGTTAAGAATTTCACTGGATAGTTCTAAGCTTGGATGGTAGGTATCTTCCGGAAGCACTAGAGGGGGTATTCTACTAGCATTACTGCAATCTGAGTCCGAAACAAATATCAAGTTCCACCACTACAGTTATGCACCCTGTTAACTTGCGATAGGCCTAACTCCAGAATGAGGCGGAATATAGGAGCAAGTAATGAACAGTGAACTGCCACTAAATAATATTTTAGCACATTAAAACTCTACTTCCTAAAGATCATGAGAATTAATCTGTTCAGAGGAAATACAAGAGTCAACAGCAATGAGAACACCGCCCCCTTGCGGGAGTTGCGATCGCATCTGTAAAAATTATATTTAGAAGGAAAATGGAATAATCAGAAATATCAGGTTTTAACCAGGTTTCAGTGAGTGCAACTATTTGCGAATCAAAAGATAAGCTGTTTATATATAATTGAGCAAGTTTAGAGTTAAGGCGTCTAACATTTTGTAGGCAAAACTTATTACTTCTATTAGTTTTTTGCCGCCGTGGTGGAGGCAACAGGATGGCTAAAAGGCGGCGTACTATTGGTCTTTATACCATTATAGTTTTTAATTTCACTATTCCTATACTCCTTAACGACAAGCTGCGGCCTCCAAAACTTTTCAGAGCAAATTGTCGAGAAAAGTTCAGGCGGTACACCCAACTTGAAAGAAGATATGGTTCTGGCATGTTTAAATTTAAACTTTTCAACAACAACAAGTGGGGAATCGATTTGACTTTTAACATATGCTGCAAAATCATCCGATGAAGTATCGGATGCCAGCCCAGAAACAAATAAATTGTATCGCCAGACATATGTAGGATCACAAATTATGTTATTAGTGGCAAGGTTATTGTTAGGATTTCTTGCCGGGGAGTTAAATAAAATTAATGAGCTAGCAATAGTACCCGTGGGGGGATTACTACTAGGCACCGGAAGTGGTTTAGTGGACAGGACAGGTGGGACAGTTATCGGATGAGGTCCCGAAGTCTTTTTACGCTTCGGGGATTCAGTTATCACTTTGCCATTTTTGAAATTGGACTCTAGCTGCTCGAAGCAACATGGATAGTTTTAAAGCCCTAGTGAGTATGCCTCATAAATTGCGAAGATTCTTTAACCGCGTCTTTGCAGGACCCACAACACTTGTGTCAGCAAGCAAATAGTCCCTGATTTCGGCTGTAAGGCCAACACATTTCATGTGGATCATGTTGTCACATAGTCCACACAAAATAAAATCTTGGTTGGTTGTACCAACCAGTTTGCAATTTTTGCTGCAACAAACAAGCATCATGCAATTAATATGCTTTAGCAAAAAAAAGGTATGGTAAAGGTATGTATAAGTTAAAATTTATTATTGCAAAGAGCACGATAAACGCTTAGGCGACAGTGCGTGAGCGCGTAAGCTGATATAACTGCAAGAACGACTGACAAGAGCGGACGAGAGCGGGGAGGACTGACGTTGGAGAGCGAGAGCAAGAAATAAGACAAAGTGCTTGGCGTGTGTTTCTGTGTGTGTTTTCTGCAACTTTAAGCTATGCAGCGGCTGTTCGACTACAAATTAAAATCAATATGAAGCCGGCAATTCAATATTTCACAAGTTAAACGGACGCAACCGACTGCGGCATACTCGATACCAGTATTAAAACCGCTAAAAAGAGGCCTGATAGCAAAGGGGTACGGATGCGGCAGGGGTGTACGCTACCTTAAAGATTCTCCGATGCAGATGTGGATTCCACCAGCTGTCTTCGTTGCGAATTTGGTGACTCAAGCTCGAAAATTGTAAAGGGTGGGGAAAGGGGGGCTGAGGTGGTATGGGTGGGCGTGGCATCCAAATTTGTGATGCAGATCTATGTGGGATGTCAATTGCTATCTTCATACCAAATTTGGTGACTCTAGCTCGAAGTTTGTAAAAAGTGGGGGAAAGGGGGCTGGGGGCGGTATGGGTGGGCGTGGCATCCAAATTTTTGGTGCAGATCTATATGGGATGTCAATTGCTATCTTCATACCAAATTTGGTGACTCAAGCTAAAAGTTTGTAAAAAGTGGGGGAAAGTGGCTGGGGGCGGTATGGGTGGGCATGGCATCCAAATTTTTGCTGCAGATCTTTGTGGGATTTCAATTGCTATCTTCCTTTAACATTTGGTGACTCTAGCTACAAGTTTGTAAAAGGTGTGGGAAGGGCGGCTGGGAGCGGTGGGGGAAGGGGGGCTGGGAGCGGCGGGGAAGGGGGGCTGTGGGCAAAATGGGTGGGCGTGGCATCAAAATTTTTGCTGCAGATCCTTGTGGAATGTCAAATGCTACCTTCATACCAAATATGGTGACTCTAGCTCAAAGTTTGTATAAGGTGGGGAAAGGGAACGGAATGGTTGGGCAAGGCTCCAAAACTTTGATGCAATTCTTTTGGGGTTGTTGCCAGCTATCTTCCTACCAAATTTGGTGGCTCTAGCTCCAC
Source organism: Scaptomyza flava (assembly GCA_030179655.1). Taxonomy (NCBI): domain Eukaryota; kingdom Metazoa; phylum Arthropoda; class Insecta; order Diptera; family Drosophilidae; genus Scaptomyza; species Scaptomyza flava. The sequence continues at coordinate 388,576 of JARNME010000180.1, read as the reverse complement.
TACTCTGGAAGATACACGCATTCCCGTTTTTGACGAAGCGTTGGGGCAAATGGGGGTGGCTAGGGCGGTATTGGTAGGCGTGGCATCCAAACTTTTGATGCAGTTTTTGGGGGGTCATCATCACCTATCTTGGCACCAAATTTGGTGACTCTAGCTTAAAAACTGTGGGAGATATAGGCTTTTCTGATTTCAAAATGCGAGGGGGCTGGGGGCGGAATGGGTAGGCGTGGCTCCAAAACTTTGATGCAATTCTTTTGGGGTTGTTGCCAGCTATCTTCCTACCAAATTTGGTGGCTCTAGCTCCACTACTCTGGGAGATACACGCATTCCCGTTTTTGACGAAGCGTTGGGGCAGATGGGGGTGGCTAGTGCGGTATTGGTGGGCGTGGCATCCAAACTTTGGATGCAGTTTTTGGGGGGTCATCATCGCCTATCTTGGCACCAAATTTGGTGGCTATAGCTCAAAAACTGTGGGAGATATAGGCTTTTTTGACTTTAAAATGCGGGGGGGCTGGGGGCGGAATGGGTAGGCGGGGCTCCAAAATTTTTGATGCAGTTTTTTGGGGGTTGCTAGTAGCTATCTTCTCACCAAATTTGGTAGTTCTAGCTGTCAGGATGTGCGAAATATGTGGATTTATCGGTTTTGAGTTATCGAATTTATCGATTTGCGAGCCCCCCAGTTATCGTAGAACCCCCATCTTGACACTTTAATTTACTTTCCCATAGATAAAGAGAATTGGAAAGTTTCAAGTCTCTAGCTTGAAGGGTGTGGAAAGAAGTTGCGTTCATACAGACGGACAGACGGACAGACACCATGACGGACATTGCACAAACTCAATATACTCTTTACCTTCGGTATCGAGTATAAAAATGCAGCTACTGCCGTTAATAACACAAAATCATCAGTCATTTTTATTTTTCATAATTCAATTTAAAATTTAGGCAATTAAATGTAAACACAAAGGTATTACTCCATTTTTTTGTTGCGTTTTTTGGGATTTTTGAGGGGCACACAGGGTCTTATAATGCACACTAGAAATAAAGTGTAAATTTCTATCAGAAATATTTCTAGCTCCTGCGTACTAAGTTTTAGGAAAAATTGTAGGAAAAATAAACTGCAAACTAGCCCGATTTGTTTATATATATATATATACATATATACATATAGGCAGAGCTCGCAAATAACAGTTGACCGTATTTCGTTTTGCGGTCTGCACTCTAACACAACCGAAAACAATTGGAAACGATGCAGTCGGACGCAACCGACTGCGGTATACTCGATACCAGTATTAAAAATTTTGATGCCCATCCATGTGGGATGTCAATTGCTATCTTCATACCAAATTTGGTGACTCTAGCTCGAAGTTTGTATAAAGTGGGAAAGGGGGGCTGGGGGCGGTATGGGTGGAATTGCATCCAAATTTTTGATGCAGATCTTTGTGGAATGTCAATTCCTATCTTCATAACAAATTTGGTGACTCTAGCTCGAAGCTTATAAAAGTGGGGAAAGGGGGGCTGGGGCGGAATGGGTGGGCGTGGCAGCCAAATTTTTGATGCAGATCTTTGTGGGATGTCAATTGCTATCTTCATACCAAATTTTGTGACTCTAGCTCGAAGCTTGTAAAAGTGGGGAAAAAGCGGCTGGGGCGGAATGGATGGGCGTGGCAGCCAAATTTTTGATGCAGTTTTTGGGGGGTCATCATCACCTATCTTGGCACCAAATTTGGTGGCTCTAGCTCAAAAACTGTAAAAGATATAGGCTTTTTTGACTTTAAAATGCGGTGGGGCTGGGGGCGGAATGGGTGGGCGTGGCTCCAAAACTTTGATGCAGATTGTTGGGGGTCGTTGTCAGCTATCTTCCTACCAAGTTTGGTGACTCTCGCTCGAAGCATGTAAAAGGTGGTGAAAGGGGGGCTATGGGGCTTGGGGGCGGTATGGGTGGGCGTGGCATTCAAATTTTTGCTGCCGATCCATGTGGGATGTCAATTGCTATCTTCATACCAAATTTGGTGACTCTAGCTCGAAGTTTGTATAAAATGGGGAAAGTGGGGCTGGGGGCGGTATGGTTGGGCGTGGCATCAAAATTTTTGCTGCAGATCCTTGTGGAATGTCAAATGCTACCTTCATACCAAATATGGGGACTCTAGCTCAAAGTTTGTATAAGGTGGGGAAAGGGGGCGGAATGGTTGGGCAAGGCTCCAAAACTTTGATGCAATTCTTTTGGGGTTGTTGCCAGCTATCTTCCTACCAAATTTGGTGGCTCTAGCTCCACTACTCTGGAAGATACACGCATTCCCGTTTTTGACGAAGCGTTGGGGCAAATGGGGGTGGCTAGGGCGGTATTGGTAGGCGTGGCATCCAAACTTTTAGAGCAGTTTTTGGGGGTCATCATCAGCTAAATTGGCACCAAATTTGGTGACTAGCTAAAAAACTGTGGGAGATATAGGCTTTTCTGATTTCAAAATGCGAGGGGGCTGGGGGCGGAATGGGTAGGCGTGGCTCCAAAACTTTGATGCAATTCTTTGGGGTTGTTGCCAGCTATCTTCCTACCAAATTTGGTGGCTCTAGCTCCACTACTCTGGAAGATACACGCATTCCCGTTTTTGACGAAGCGTTGGGGCAAATGGGGGTGGCTAGGGCGGTATTGGTAGGCGTGGCATCCAAACTTTTAGAGCAGTTTTTGGGGGGTCATCATCAGCTAAATTGGCACCAAATTTGGTGACTAGCTAAAAAACTGTGGGAGATATAGGCTTTTCTGATTTCAAAATGCGAGGGGGCTGGGGGCGGAATGGGTAGGCGTGGCTCCAAAACTTTGATGCAATTCTTTTGGGGTTGTTGCCAGCTATCTTCCTACCAAATTTGGTGGCTCTAGCTCCACTACTCTGGAAGATACACGCATTCCCGTTTTTGACGAAGCGATGGGGCAGATGGGGGTGGCTAGTGCGGTATTGGTGGGCGTGCCATCCAAACTTTGGATGCAGTTTTTGGGGGTTATCATCACCTATCTTGGCACCAAATTTGGTGGCTATAGATTAAAAACTGTGGAAGATATAGGCTTTTTTGAGTTTAAAATGCGGGGGGGCTAGGGGCGGAATGGGTAGGCGGGGCTCCAAAATTTTTGATGCAGTTTTTTGGGGGTTGCTAGTAGCTATCTTCTCACCAAATTTGGTAGTTCTAGCTGTCAGGATGTGCGAAATATGTGGATTTATCGGTTTTGAGTTATCGAATTTATCGATTTGCGAGCCCCCCAGTTATCGTAGAACCCCCATCTTGACACTTTAATTTACTTTCCCATAGATAAAGAGAATTGGAAAGTTTCAAGTCTCTAGCTTGAAGGGTGTGGAAAGAAGTTGCGTTCATACAGACGGACAGACGGACAGACACCATGACGGACATTGCACAAACTCAATATACTCTTTACCTTCGGTATCGAGTATAAAAATGCAGCTACTGCCGTTAATAACACAAAATCATCAGTCATTTTTATTTTCATAATTCAATTTAAAATTTAGGCAATTAAATGTAAACACAAAGGTATTACTCCATTTTTTTGTTGCGTTTTTTGGGATTTTTGAGGGGCACACAGGGTCTTATAATGCACACTAGAAATAAAGTGTAAATTTCTATCAGAAATATTTCTAGCTCCTGCGTACTAAGTTTTAGGAAAAATTGTAGGAAAAATAAACTGCAAGCTAGCCCGATTTGTTTATATATATATATACATATATACATATAGGCAGAGCTCGCAAATAACAGTTGACCGTATTCGTTTTGCGGTCTGCACTCTAACACAACCGAAAACAATTGGAAACGATGCAGTCGGACGCAACCGACTGCGGTATACTCGATACCAGTATTAAAAATTTTGATGCCCATCCATGTGGGATGTCAATTGCTATCTTCATACCAAATTTGGTGACTCTAGCTCGAAGTTTGTATAAAGTGGGAAAGGGGGGCTGGGGGCGGTATGGGTGGAATTGCATCCAAATTTTTGATGCAGATCTTTGTGGAATGTCAATTCCTATCTTCATAACAAATTTGGTGACTCTAGCTCGAAGCTTATAAAAGTGGGGAAAGGGGGGCTGGGGCGGAATGGGTGGGCGTGGCAGCCAATTTTTGATGCAGATCTTTGTGGGATGTCAATTGCTATCTTCATACCAAATTTTGTGACTCTAGCTCGAAGCTTGTAAAAGTGGGGAAAAAGCGGCTGGGGCGGAATGGATGGGCGTGGCAGCCAAATTTTTGATGCAGTTTTTGGGGGGTCATCATCACCTATCTTGGCACCAAATTTGGTGGCTCTAGCTCAAAAACTGTAAAAGATATAGGCTTTTTTGACTTTAAAATGCGGTGGGGCTGGGGGCGGAATGGGTGGGCGTGGCTCCAAAACTTTGATGCAGATTGTTGGGGGTCGTTGTCAGCTATCTTCCTACCAAGTTTGGTGACTCTCGCTCGAAGCATGTAAAAGGTGGTGAAAGGGGGGCTATGGGGCTTGGGGGCGGTATGGGTGGGCGTGGCATTCAAATTTTTGCTGCCGATCCATGTGGGATGTCAATTGCTATCTTCATACCAAATTTGGTGACTCTAGCTCGAAGTTTGTATAAAATGGGGAAAGTGGGGCTGGGGGCGGTATGGTTGGGCGTGGCATCAAATTTTTGCTGCAGATCCTTGTGGAATGTCAAATGCTACCTTCATACCAAATATGGGGACTCTAGCTCAAAGTTTGTATAAGGTGGGGAAAGGGGGCGGAATGGTTGGGCAAGGCTCCAAAACTTTGATGCAATTCTTTTGGGGTTGTTGCCAGCTATCTTCCTACCAAATTTGGTGGCTCTAGCTCCACTACTCTGGGAGATACACGCATTCCCGTTTTTGACGAAGCGTTGGGGCAGATGGGGGTGGCTAGGCGGTATTGGTGGGCGTGGCATCCAAACTTTTGATGCAGTTTTTGGGGGGTCATCATCAGCTACTTGGCACCAAAT
>JARNME010000180.1:37403-383589 GCA_030179655.1 Scaptomyza flava | reverse complement strand
TTATCGTAGAACCCCCATCTTGACACTTTAATTTACTTTCCCATAGATAAAGAGAATTGGAAAGTTTCAAGTCTCTAGCTTGAAGGGTGTGGAAAGAAGTTGCGTTCATACAGACGGACAGACGGACAGACACCATGACGGACATTGCACAAACTCAATATACTCTTTACCTTCGGTATCGAGTATAAAAATGCAGCTACTGCCGTTAATAACACAAAATCATCAGTCATTTTTATTTTTCATAATTCAATTTAAAATTTAGGCAATTAAATGTAAACACAAAGGTATTACTCCATTTTTTTGTTGCGTTTTTTGGGATTTTTGAGGGGCACACAGGGTCTTATAATGCACACTAGAAATAAAGTGTAAATTTCTATCAGAAATATTTCTAGCTCCTGCGTACTAAGTTTTAGGAAAAATTGTAGGAAAAATAAACTGCAAACTAGCCCGATTTGTTTATATATATATATATACATATATACATATAGGCAGAGCTCGCAAATAACAGTTGACCGTATTTCGTTTTGCGGTCTGCACTCTAACACAACCGAAAACAATTGGAAACGATGCAGTCGGACGCAACCGACTGCGGTATACTCGATACCAGTATTAAAAATTTTGATGCCCATCCATGTGGGATGTCAATTGCTATCTTCATACCAAATTTGGTGACTCTAGCTCGAAGTTTGTATAAAGTGGGGAAAGGGGGGCTGGGGGCGGTATGGGTGGAATTGCATCCAAATTTTGATGCAGATCTTTGTGGAATGTCAATTCCTATCTTCATAACAAATTTGGTGACTCTAGCTCGAAGCTTATAAAAGTGGGGAAAGGGGGGCTGGGGCGGAATGGGTGGGCGTGGCAGCCAATTTTTGATGCAGATCTTTGTGGGATGTCAATTGCTATCTTCATACCAAATTTTGTGACTCTAGCTCGAAGCTTGTAAAAGTGGGGAAAAAGCGGCTGGGGCGGAATGGATGGGCGTGGCAGCCAAATTTTTGATGCAGTTTTTGGGGGGTCATCATCACCTATCTTGGCACCAAATTTGGTGGCTCTAGCTCAAAAACTGTAAAAGATATAGGCTTTTTTGACTTTAAAATGCGGTGGGGCTGGGGGCGGAATGGGTGGGCGTGGCTCCAAAACTTTGATGCAGATTGTTGGGGGTCGTTGTCAGCTATCTTCCTACCAAGTTTGGTGACTCTCGCTCGAAGCATGTAAAGGTGGTGAAAGGGGGGCTATGGGGCTGGGGGCGGTATGGGTGGGCGTGGCATTCAAATTTTTGCTGCCGATCCATGTGGGATGTCAATTGCTATCTTCATACCAAATTTGGTGACTCTAGCTCGAAGTTTGTATAAAATGGGGAAAGTGGGGCTGGGGGCGGTATGGTTGGGCGTGGCATCAAAATTTTTGCTGCAGATCCTTGTGGAATGTCAAATGCTACCTTCATACCAAATTGGGGACTCTAGCTCAAAGTTTGTATAAGGTGGGGAAAGGGGGGCGGAATGGTTGGGCAAGGCTCCAAAACTTTGATGCAATTCTTTTGGGGTTGTTGCCAGCTATCTTCCTACAAATTTGGTGGCTCTAGCTCCACTACTCTGGGAGATACACGCATTCCCGTTTTTGACGAAGCGTTGGGGCAGATGGGGGTGGCTAGTGCGGTATTGGTGGCGTGGCATCCAAACTTTGGATGCAGTTTTTGGGGGGTCATCATCGCCTATCTTGGCACCAAATTTGGTGGCTATAGCTCAAAAACTGTGGGAGATATAGGCTTTTTTGACTTTAAAATGCGGGGGGGCTGGGGGCGGAATGGGTAGGCGGGGCTCCAAAATTTTTGATGCAGTTTTTGGGGGTTGCTAGTAGCTATCTTCTCACCAAATTTGGTAGTTCTAGCTGTCAGGATGTGCGAAATATGTGGATTTATCGGTTTTGAGTATCGAATTTATCGATTTGCGAGCCCCCAGTTATCGTAGAACCCCCATCTTGACACTTTAATTTACTTTCCCATAGATAAAGAGAATTGGAAAGTTTCAAGTCTCTAGCTTGAAGGGTGTGGAAAGAAGTTGCGTTCATACAGACGGACAGACGGACAGACACCATGACGGACATTGCACAAACTCAATATACTCTTTACCTTCGGTATCGAGTATAAAATGCAGCTACTGCCGTTAATAACACAAAATCATCAGTCATTTTTATTTTTCATAATTCAATTTAAAATTTAGGCAATTAAATGTAAACACAAAGGTATTACTCCATTTTTTTGTTGCGTTTTTTGGGATTTTTGAGGGGCACACAGGGTCTTATAATGCACACTAGAAATAAAGTGTAAATTTCTATCAGAAATATTTCTAGCTCCTGCGTACTAAGTTTAGGAAAAATTGTAGGAAAAATAAACTGCAAGCTAGCCCGATTTGTTTATATATATATATATACATATATACATATAGGCAGAGCTCGCAAATAACAGTTGACCGTATTTCGTTTTGCGGTCTGCACTCTAACACAACCGAAAACAATTGGAAACGATGCAGTCGGACGCAACCGACTGCGGTATACTCGATACCAGTATTAAAAATTTTGATGCCCATCCATGTGGGATGTCAATTGCTATCTTCATACCAAATTTGGTGACTCTAGCTCGAAGTTTGTATAAAGTGGGAAAGGGGGGCTGGGGGCGGTATGGGTGGAATTGCATCCAAATTTTTGATGCAGATCTTTGTGGAATGTCAATTCCTATCTTCATAACAATTTGGTGACTCTAGCTCGAAGCTTATAAAAGTGGGGAAAGGGGGGCTGGGGCGGAATGGGTGGGCGTGGCAGCCAAATTTTTGATGCAGATCTTTGTGGGATGTCAATTGCTATCTTCATACCAAATTTTGTGACTCTAGCTCGAAGCTTGTAAAAGTGGGGAAAAAGCGGCTGGGGCGGAATGGATGGGCGTGGCAGCCAAATTTTTGATGCAGTTTTTGGGGGGTCATCATCACCTATCTTGGCACCAAATTTGGTGGCTCTAGCTCAAAAACTGTAAAAGATATAGGCTTTTTTGACTTTAAAATGCGGTGGGGCTGGGGGCGGAATGGGTGGGCGTGGCTCCAAAACTTTGATGCAGATTGTTGGGGGTCGTTGTCAGCTATCTTCCTACCAAGTTGGTGACTCTCGCTCGAAGCATGTAAAAGGTGGTGAAAGGGGGGCTATGGGGCTTGGGGGCGGTATGGGTGGGCGTGGCATTCAAATTTTTGCTGCCGATCCATGTGGGATGTCAATTGCTATCTTCATACCAAATTTGGTGACTCTAGCTCGAAGTTTGTATAAAATGGGGAAAGTGGGGCTGGGGGCGGTATGGTTGGGCGTGGCATCAAATTTTTGCTGCAGATCCTTGTGGAATGTCAAATGCTACCTTCATACCAAATATGGGGACTCTAGCTCAAAGTTTGTATAAGGTGGGGAAAGGGGGCGGAATGGTTGGGCAAGGCTCCAAAACTTTGATGCAATTCTTTTGGGGTTGTTGCCAGCTATCTTCCTACCAAATTTGGTGGCTCTAGCTCCACTACTCTGGAAGATACACGCATTCCCGTTTTTGACGAAGCGTTGGGGCAAATGGGGGTGGCTAGGGCGGTATTGGTAGGCGTGGCATCCAAACTTTTAGAGCAGTTTTTGGGGGGTCATCATCAGCTAAATTGGCACCAAATTTGGTGACTAGCTAAAAAACTGTGGGAGATATAGGCTTTTCTGATTTCAAAATGCGAGGGGGCTGGGGGCGGAATGGGTAGGCGTGGCTCCAAAACTTTGATGCAATTCTTTTGGGGTTGTTGCCAGCTATCTTCCTACCAAATTTGGTGGCTCTAGCTCCACTACTCTGGAAGATACACGCATTCCCGTTTTTGACGAAGCGTTGGGGCAAATGGGGGTGGCTAGGGCGGTATTGGTAGGCGTGGCATCCAAACTTTTAGAGCAGTTTTTGGGGGGTCATCATCAGCTAAATTGGCACCAAATTTGGTGACTAGCTAAAAAACTGTGGGAGATATAGGCTTTTCTGATTTCAAAATGCGAGGGGGCTGGGGGCGGAATGGGTAGGCGTGGCTCCAAAACTTTGATGCAATTCTTTTGGGGTTGTTGCCAGCTATCTTCCTACCAAATTTGGTGGCTCTAGCTCCACTACTCTGGAAGATACACGCATTCCCGTTTTTGACGAAGCGATGGGGCAGATGGGGGTGGCTAGTGCGGTATTGGTGGGCGTGCCATCCAAACTTTGGATGCAGTTTTTGGGGGTTATCATCACCTATCTTGGCACCAAATTTGGTGGCTATAGCTCAAAAACTGTGGGAGATATAGGCTTTTTTGACTTTAAAATGCGGGGGGGCTGGGGGCGGAATGGGTAGGCGGGGCTCCAAAATTTTTGATGCAGTTTTTTGGGGGTTGCTAGTAGCTATCTTCTCACCAAATTTGGTAGTTCTAGCTGTCAGGATGTGCGAAATATGTGGATTTATCGGTTTTGAGTTATCGATTTATCGATTTGCGAGCCCCCCAGTTATCGTAGAACCCCCATCTTGACACTTTAATTACTTTCCCATAGATAAAGAGAATTGGAAAGTTTCAAGTCTCTAGCTTGAAGGGTGTGGAAAGAAGTTGCGTTCATACAGACGGACAGACACCATGACGGACATTGCACAAACTCAATATACTCTTTACCTTCGGTATCGAGTATAAAAATGCAGCTACTGCCGTTAATAACACAAAATCATCAGTCATTTTTATTTTTCACAATTCAATTTAAAATTTAGGCAATTAAATGTAAACACAAAGGTATTACTCCATTTTTTTGTTGCGTTTTTTGGGATTTTTGAGGGGCACACAGGGTCTTATAATGCACACTAGAAATAAATGGTGATATCTTTTGTAGAAAAAAATGTTGCCCGTTTTCAGGCAGCATGTTTTAAATTTTGCATTTACCCTGTTAAAGTGTTGCCGTTTTGCCCGAAAAAGGGCAACACTTTTACTACCACAAACAATCAAAAAAAAGGCAACACTTAATCAATCAGCTGACAAGTGACATACGCAATAAGCGCTAAAAAAATTTACAAAAATTTCATTATTATTTCATTATTTCATTAATTTCATATTTATTGTGGAAATATGATCAAAATACTTTTTCGTGGTTTAATATGGTCACTTTACTATGTCAAACACTATTAAAATCCAACCCTGATCAAACAACACTCTCGTTTATTTCAGGGTGAGAAATGTTGCATTTATGTTGCATTCATAGGGCAACACTGTAAGAAAAGAACACAAACATATGGGGCAACGGTAGCCCTAATTCACAAAAGAACACAAAAAAAAGTGCAACCTCAAAAAATGTAACATAATGCTACATTTTTTGTCAGAAAAGAAATCGCCATAAAAGACTCGACAAGCGCATTCCGAGGGTACCTCAATGTATATTTGCGAGCTTGTAGGAGTTTTATCACCCTTCCTTTGCCCTGCCATGTATCCTCAATTAGAGCCGGCACCATTGTCACGCGGTGTCCATTCATGCGACGACCACCATCAGATTCCACCACGCTCATCCCCACAGTTTATCAATGTGCATTGCTTATAAACCTCTTCGAGTCTCTGCATCTAATACATTTAAGCCGGCCGCACACCGGAGCCAACAAAACATCTTTAAGCGTTTTTTTTTTTTTTTGTCGAACCGAACATGAATCCATTGCTTCTTATGGCCGGCCGCACACCAAGACCGACAAACAAAAAACCATAGCATTTGTTGGGAGAGAACATTGTCGAAAGCCGTTTTTCTATAGAGTTTCATGGGGGCTGCGCACACCGAACCTAACCAACATCTTTATACAAGTGTTCGTGACGAACATTACACGGTTGCTTATGGAGCTGCGCACACTGAATCCAACAAGCAAAACAGCATACGGCAAAGCCCAACAAACGTTTTTATTTTGTCGAATGCTGTTGGGTGGAATTATGTTGGGCTTCGACAAAAATATATTTCCGCTGGTTTAAAAGTGATGGTGAGAACACAGTGTGGTTTGGACATACATCTTGAACATCCAAAACCTTATAATATTTATATTATATATTTTATTAGCAAACGGAACAAAAAAATTCAAGCCTCTATTTTATTTTTATTTTATTTTTACTTTTTAAGGGAATTTGAATAAAACCTACAAATCAAATGATTTATGTAACGATGTAGTATTCAAATGTATAAATTAATTAACATAATAAAAAAAACTGGAAAGTGATAACAAACTGGGTTGCGTGAACAAATTTCAAAATTTTGAATTTAGCGTTCACACCATCTAGGTTTGCCTGTATTATCTATTTTAACTAAATATAATAATTACCTACCCATTTTTCTCTATTAAAATTCTGCAGTAAGGATGTACCCAATACTTTCTAGTTTTATTTTCATCACTTTCACATAATCTTACACATTGATAAAGCGCAGGAATAATGTTTTCGTCCGAATCAGATGACATTTTGAACAAGACTGAAAATTATGTTTGATTGTATCACACACCGAAGCCAGCATAATGTCGAAAACAAAATGTCTGTCGAAAGGTGTTGGTTTTGGTGTCTGATATCAAAAAAAAATGTTTTTTTGTCGGGCCAACAAAGACCAACATAAAACGTTTTTTTGGCCTAAATATCGATGTGTGGGGCGGGAGAATTCCTCTTTTAATTACTATGTCTTCCGTTGTGATCGCGTATGAGGTGTTGTGGGTGGATTTGGGTCCGTCGGTGTAGACTAAGTGGCAGTGGGTGAGTTTATTTTTAGATTCTAAAAAGTGTTTATGGAATATTAGGGAGTGTGTGTTGTTTTTGGTGTATTGGTGTAGGGCTGTATCTATTGTGTTTGGATTAAAGTTCCAGGGGGTTCTGTTGGATTTGACTGGGATGTTGTGGGCGAGACAGATGTTTATTGTTCTTGAGACAGCTAAGTCGATTTTTTGTGCATATTTGTGTATGTTTGGTTTGTTTATTATTGTGTGTGTTGGTGAGTGTTTGGAGAAAATTAGGTTTTTGGCTGTTTTGCTGGTTAGGATGTTGAATCTGTTGGTAATGTGTGAAATGCTGGTTTCCGCCAGTAGGTTGTTAATTAGTGTTGTTTTAAATGCGCCTTGTGCCGTTCTTATTCCACTGTTTATGATTGTTTGTATTTTTTATACCCTTAACCCATAAAATGGGTAAAAAAAAACGTATAATGATTTTGTGCAACAGTATGTAACATGCAGAAGGAAGCAATTCCGACCCCATAAAGTATATATATTCTTGATCAGCATCAACAGCCGAGACGATATAGCCGTGTCCGTCTGTCCGTCTGTATGAACGCGTGGATCTCAGAGACTACAAGAGCTAGAGACTTCAGATTTTGTATATAAGTTCTCCTATACCATGAGGAGAACAAGTTTGTTTCAAATTATCGATAACTATTCTGGTTTCCGATATACACATGGAATCGATAACAACAAAATATCGAATTTGGAAAATCTAAAAATGAGGGTTGAAGTAATGGGTAATGATAGAACTTTTCGTCCAAATCAGTTGAGAAACACCGGAGATATTGAACTTAATCGATTGAAGCTAAGTCAGTATACCAAAGTCTTACATAAATTTAATTTATTTATTGCAACTGGGTTCAGGGTGTCTTCAAGTCGGGCTCTCCCGACTAGAGCCTTCTTACTGTTTATCCAAGCTCCTCAATAAAAAGGCGACGACGAATATTATGGTTCGTCTTATTATTTTTCCAATTTGGGAACAATGCGATAAAAGTCACGAATGCATTCAACGCACTAACATCAAGCATGTTACAAAAAACTGCCATTGGCCACCGATTGACTTTCCGTTTGCAGGTGTACGTAGCCACCATTTGGTCCATTGTATCTACGCCACTCTTGGTTTTGTTGTAATCTTCAATGATGTTGGGTTTCTTCTTTGTACTATTCTCAGTTATGCTGACAACATTGTGGTATGTACTAAGCATTGTAACAAAACGGTACCGGCGAGGAACATATGACAGCATTACTGCTTGCAATTTATGTTCATATACGACTTCTGTATGAAAAACTGGCTTTTGACGCATGTCGAGTAGAACTGAAGGAATTTCAGTCCTATTTTTTCTTATGGTTCCCAAAATAGTCATGCGTTGCTTATGCAAATCTTCTGCCAATTCATAAGAAGTGAAAAAGTTGTCACACGTTACATTTCTGTCAGAAAGTCCTTCCACCAAATCCAAAACAACACGCCGTCCGAGATTGCGTTCAGGAGTGGCATTACGATTCCGACCAACATAAATTTGTGTGTTGTATGCATACCAGCTTTTGAGTCGCATAGCACCCAAATTTTGATGCCATATTTCGCCGGCTTGGATGGAATATACTGACGAAACGGACATCGCCCACGATAAGGAACTAACTGTTCATCTACGGTAACGTTTTTTCCTGGTATGTATACAGCTTTCAAATTATGATTCCACTTATCGTAAACATTTCGAATCGGTGCCAATTTATCACGAACAGAAGTACTTGTAGAAGCATTGTTGGCCATTCGTTGCTCGCGGTCATCAAATCGAATGCAACTATGAATACGCTTGAACATTTTCAAAGACATTGTAGCTCTAAATATTGCCCGACCAGTTTCTTCATTCCACAGTTTAGTGACACATTCACCGTATGACCGATACACACCAGAAAGCAGCAACAATCCAAAGTATGCATGCAGAGTGTCTAAGTCAACGGTTTGCCATTCGTTTTTGTACCTTCGCACACCATATAAATTTGTCATGCTCAAATAATATTCTCAACCGGTCCAAAGAACATATGAAATGCAGACGAAACATCAACTATGTTCGAAGCTGCTAATGCTTTTGGACCTGAATAACAACAAAAAATAAAACAAATAATGAACATGAACCCATAACGAAGAGAGTAGGTTTTTACCCGAAGTAAGATTTTCTGCACGTCGAAATGAATTTCTTCGATTGAATTCAAATGGTTGAGATGAATATTCAATTTTCTTACTTTTTGACCAATATTATTTTCTGGAATGGCTGCATTTCTTCGGCTAAATTTTGCTCAAGTGGCTCGATGTCGTCTTCATATGAATGCACGCTAAGTTCACTTTCATCATTTTCCTCGTCTGACAATGCAAAATCATCGTCACTATTCCACGGAGATTCGCCCGATTCACTTTGTATATCCGTATCCATATCCAATTCATCTCGTTGTCGTCTTTCACGTAAAACTCGATCCATTTTTTATCCAAGTATGGTAGAACAGTCAAAACTCAAATTATGCGCAAACAAACTTCACTTACTTGGTGTCACTCTCGGGATGCAGAATAAGACTAAACTGACTAGGAAGGATTGGCCTATTTATACCAAAAATAAGCAACATTCTTCAAAAAACCCGGGTTTTATGGCATGCAGGTGTCCAAAAAAGGATTACATCAAATAACATGCAACCTATAATTGGGCTACTGTTTTGCATGACCCGACCTAACAGGTGGGGAAACCCCAGCATATAAGGATCATATAATGAACTAATGATATACCTACCATTGCTATAAATCCACACCCTAAAATAAGCGGTAAATTCTAGGCACCTGCTTATGTGTATGCGCGCGCATACAATGGGACCGATTCGTAACTAAAACTGCACAGGCAATCACAGAAACGGTACATATTCAAAAAATGGGTTTTTTTGTTGTACAGGCAAAATAATTCTACTTTCCATTAATTGGTTTTGGGTGGTTTAGGTATAGAATATAAGACCGAAGCCGATTTTTGCTAAAATTAGTGCCTTAACGATGGAAATGAAAGTGGATGTTTTGCAACTGAATTTTGGTGATTAATGGCATTTTACTATATTTAGTCTTTTATGAAGTGTGGGAATTATATTCTCTATATGTGCGTCCCATGTATATATTTGGTTTATGGTAAGTCCGAGAATTCGCATATTTGTAACCATTAGTATTGTGTAGTTGTGTGTTATTATTTGGCCCATGCAATTGTGTTTTGGTGTTTTTCCGCTGTGCTATGGTAACTGAGAATTTATTATAGGTATTGAGAAATAGGATAACGGAGATGAGTAGTCCTTGCGGTATTCTGTTGTGTAATGTGTGAGTGTCAGATGTCCAGTTTCTATTTTCTATTTTCCTATTGGTCATATGGTTTTTTTATGTATTTGTTTATGTTTGGACCGATAATCCATTCTATTAACTGGTTGAGGATGGAGTGTACTCCCACTCTATCGAAAGCTTTAGAGAAATCTAAAGATATGATAGTAGCTGTAGCGTTTTTTTGCGAGGGAGTTAGTTATCAGATGGTCTACGTAAAGCCCTGCTTAAAGCCCATTTGGTGTTGGTGAAAGAGGTTATTGGCGACAGCAACCCACCAAATTTTTTTGGCTACTATTTTGTCTAGGAGTTTGCTGATGCATCATGGGTTGAGGAAGATAGGTCTATGAGATTATTATTATTATTTCTACGAGGGCCTTGTTGCACTGCGACCAGATGTTAGGTAGGATTAGGGTAGAGCCTCTATACTCTCTAACATTTTTATAAATTTGTTAACTCTAAACGTAAGTCTTCTTGCTTGCCGTCCTCAGTATACCTTGATAATACAAAAGCAAGTTCTGATCAGGCAGTAGCCGATCTATTTGCTGAGTATTTTCAATCAGTATACTCATCGAATATGAATAGTAGTAGTAATTCCTATCCTTTTCAAGTTCAATCGTCAAATTGCATATATATCCCAGTTATAACTGAGTGTACGCTTCTAAGTGACCTTAACTCTATCAAACCAGGCTATCTGCCTGGTCCTGATGGAGTGCCAGGTTGTATTCTTAGATACTGTGCGGATTCACTTTGTAAACCCTTACATAAATTATTTAACTTGTCGGTTGACACAACAGTGTTTCCTGCTATATGGAAGGAATCTTTAACGTTAAAAATTATAGGGGCATATCCAAGTTGTCCGCCATTCCTAAAGTCTTTGAAAAAATTATATGTTCTCAACTACAACTTACATGTAGTTCAATTATATCGCCTTATCAACACGGTTTTGTGAGGCGTAGATCTACTACAACCAACCTTCTTGAATTCACTTCGCTTGTTGCCAAAGGGTTTCAGGAAAAAATGCAAACTGACTTTGTTTACACCGATTTTAGTAAGGCATTTGATTCTGTAAGTCATTCTCTGTTGCTTCAAAAATTAAATGTTATTGGATTTCCATCAAAACACGTACTGTTGCTTTCGGAGTACTTGTGTGGTCGAATACAAAAAGTAGTTTTTAAATCTTCGGTATCTAAACCTATTTTTGTTACCTCTGGTGTTCCCCAGGGTAGTCACCTTGGACCTTTGCTATTTAATCTGTTTATTAACGAACTTCCAGCTGTTATTACTAACTCCTATGTATATATGTTTGCTGATGATGTGAAGCTATGTTTCACATATAATGACGCTTCCCTGTGTAATTTACTACAGTCGGATTTGGGTGCATTGTCGGCCTGTTGTCGTTTTAACTTACTCAATTTAAATTGTTCTAAATAAAAAGTCATGTCATTTTGTAGAAGTACCCCTCATACTGCTCACTACTTGCTTGATGCTTCACCACTTGACCGCGTGTTTGAAATTAAAGATGTAGGCATTATTCTTGATCCTAAATTAAAGTTTGACGCTCATATTTTGTCCATGGTCAATAAGGCCATTAATGTCCTTGGCTTCATCAAGCGGTGGTCGAAAGAGTTTAATGATCCCTACACCACTAAAACGCTGTATACATCCCTAGTTCGTCCCATCCTGGAGTATGGATCTTGTGTGTGGTCTCCACAATACTCGATTCACCAGGATAGAATTGAATCTGTGCAGAAGAAATTTCTTCTATTTGCCCTTAGAAGTTTTAGCTGGGTTCCTGGAGTTGACTTACCCTCGTATTCAAGTAGACTCCTTTTGATTAATCTTCCCTCCCTGTTAAACCGTAGAACTATGCATGGAGTATTATTTATTACTAACCTACTTAATGGTGAAATCGACTCATCAGTTCTTTGAGTCGAATTAAATTAATGTCCCAATTAGATCTTCACGTAACTTTTTACCCCTTAGCCTTGATCGTTGCTTCAGCAACTATTTAATTCATGAACCATTTCGTGTTATATGTTCCGACTATAAAAAACTTTATTCTCTTGTCTCCTTGGAGGCCTCAACTCCAGTACTAAAAAGATCGATCCTTTTTGCTTTATCTAATCGTAACCACTAATTACTAATCTAACGCTGGTCTGATTGGGTTTTTCTGGGTTTTTCCCAATCCTCGCAACAAATGTTGGACTACTCAATTTTTTTATTGAATTTCCCAAAACTTTAACGTTAACTTTTAAATATATTTTCAGATTTATATATTTTTCTATATTTTACTTAATTTAATTATTTTAACTATTTTTTAATTTAAATTAAATTTGATTTCTTTTTAATGTCAGCTGCTCTTAGCTGACTATAAATAAATAAATAAATAAATACCGAGGCTTCTATTATAATATAATATATGTTCCCAAATCCTGTAGGGGGGATAAGTTCACCTCTTAGTTGTAGAAGTCGACGTCTGCTTAGCGAGGGGCATTTACATAGAACATGCTCTGATGTTTCTACCTCCAGCTTACAGAACCTGCATGTGTCGACTTCTAAAAGTTTTAATTTCTTAAGGTGATACCTTAAGTTTATGTGACCCGTTAGGTAGCCTGTTAGAGTGCGAATTTCGCTCTTTTTTAAATTGATGATGCGTTTTGATCGCTTTATCTGGAGAACGAGAAATTGTTTGGCTTGTCTCAGCCCTGCACTGTCGGTTCAGTGGCGACTTATCTCCGTTTCCTCCCATTTCCTGAACAGTTCTCTTTTGTGTCCTTTCGAAAGTCCACAGAACGGTTAATGGCCGATTAGTGGTGTCATCGCCCCGCGTTTAATAAGGGAGTCTGCCACCTCGTTTCCTATATGGCCTCATGCTCTGGCACCCAGCCCACCGTCAAGACGTTTTTGGAGGCAAGTGCGTTCAGCTGCTGGAAACAGTTCTCTACAAGTCTGGAGGAGATCGTGAAGAATCTCAGCGCTATGAGCGCCTCCTGACTGTCAGAGAAGATGTAAATCCGTGCACCTTGCATTTTCCTGCGAAGGCATTCACGAGCACAGATTTCTATGGCGTATATCTCTGCCTGGAAAATGGTTGGAGACTTTCCCATGGCTATGGACTTGTTGAACCTTGGTCCAAAAATACCAGCCCCGGTGTCACCGTTTTCCAGTTTCGACCCGTCAGTGTACCACGTTTGTGATCCACTGGGCAGAGATATTGATTATGTTTTCCAATCATGTCTGGTGTGCAAGAATACATCACCAGTTTTTAATAGCTTTTTATTAGCTTCACTTGAGGCGGAGCATGTAACTCAAAAAAAACCAGTATAAATTGGGTTTCAAAGGCTCTTCTGGTACACTCTCATATAGTCTAGTGGTAAGAGGGCCAGACTCTCAACTGGTAGATGCGGGTTCGAATCCCCGTGTAGTAGTTTTGGCATATTGTTTTTTTAATAGATTTTTTAATAGCTTTTTTTAATAGCTTTTTTTAGCTTCACTTGAGGCGGAGTGAGTGAGTAAGTAACTCAAAAAAAAGTATAAATTGGGTTTCAAAGGCATTTCTAGTACACTTTCATATAGTCTTGTGGTAAGAGTGCCAGACTCTCAACCGGTAGGTGCGGGCTCGAATCCCCGTGTAGTAAATTTGGTATTTTAGTTTTTTAGTCCAATTTTGTTTTTTTATTAGATTTTTTGTATTTTTTAATAGTTAATATTCAGTAATAATAATTATAATTACAATAAATATATTTAGAAAAAAACTAAAAAATACGATTTCTAAAAACATTGAACTAAAAATTTCAAAAATAATTTCTAATGTTAGCTTAAAAAATCTCAAAATTCTTGAATTATTGTGAAAAAGCGTCTGACGCTCGATACACAAAAATTTATCACAAAGCGCCCACGATTTTTTGACAATAAGCTAATATTAGAAATTATTTTTAAAATTTTTAGTTCAATGTTTTTAAAAAGCGTTTTTTTTAGTTTTTTCAAACTATATTTATTATATTGGTGATGTTTTGAAGGTGGGTATGCCAGGGGTATGCCAGTTGTGACTCCAAGTGCTACAGTGGGACATGTCGAAAAGCCTGTTGCAAGCGAAGTATGCTCGAGTGGCTTTATTTATGGTCTTTTTAAAGTGTACATTCCAGTTGAGCTTGGAGTCGAGTGTAACTAGTTGGCTTCAGCCGAAAAGTCAATGGTGGGTTAATTTAGGGATGGTCTTGTTAGAGAAAGAGACATTTTCCTGATAAATGGAACTAAAACAGTTTTAGACGGGTTTATGGACAATCCTTTGTCCTGACACCATCTGCTAGCTATATTAAGGGCTTGCTGCATGCGGTCCGAGATGGTTAGCTCATGCCAGCCCACTATATAGATGACTAGACCATCAGCGTAGCCTTAAGTGGAGAACCCTAAGTTGTTGAGCTTATAGAGTAGCTCGTCGATGACCAGAGTCCACAAGAGAGGAGAGAGTACCCCCCCTTGAGGGCACCCCCTTGTGGCTGTGACTGTGGTCATGGTTCCTCCAAGGTCTACAGTTATAATTCTGGATTTAAGCATTTCCAGAATCCACCTAATAATGGGTATGGAGACATTTTTTCGTACAAGAGGGGCACGGATAGCCTCATATGACGTGTTGTCAAAAGCTCCTGAGATGTCTAAAAAGGCACCTAGTGCTATTTGTTGAGCGCCAATGGCCTTTTCAGTTGTTGTTGTAAGGCAGTGAAAGGCAGTCTCAGTTGACTTACCAGCTTGATACGCATATTGGTACTTATTTAGGAGAAGATGCTTGAGATTCACCTCCCTGATGTGCAGGTCAAACATCTTCTCCATAGTTTTAAGGAAGAAAGATCTGCGGCTAATCGGTCTATAAGACTTAGGCAAAGGGGAATCTTCCTTCCCTACCTTAGGAATAAACACAATTTTCACTTTAGCCCATTTGCTTGGTATGTGTCCAAACAAGAGACTAGCTCGGAATAAACGGACCAGGGGGAGTGCGAGTTGCATGGATAAATTCTTACGAACTTTTTGTTCGCAGCTAACGTGATATGCCGATTCAATGTTCGTATGAAGCACAGTAGCCTCACGCTCTAGCATATAGCAGCTTACCGGATGCGGTGCTTAGCCCCAGGACACGTCCGGCATTTATCCATGGCTCCTGGATAAATGCTATGTCCATTGTAGCAAACCTCTCAAAAAGGACGTCAGATGCGGCCTTTGCGTGATGGAGGTTTGCTTGGAGACATCTGAGGTGTCTCCGGTAGTTGGGGAGAGTGGGGGGAGGGGGACAGGACAGTAGTCCGCCCTCTTGCAGCCCCTGGCCGCCATCTTCCGGCCTTGGTTGGTGCGCAGAAGGGCCTCTTCCTCAGGTGTGCGCCTCACACCCTCGTTCACGCGCCCGGTCTCCCACGCGCAAGCCGCTGTTTTGGAACTCGACGAGCTTTAAAATCTCATCCGTCTTCATATCCGCATTAGGAAGCGGAAAGTAGCCTATATGAGTAAATGGATGTTCTGTCGGTGTTGGGCTTTAGTATGGGTATGGTTAGGCTTGTTTTGTAGGTTTATGGGAGGTAGTTTTGTAGGATATTGTTAAAGTGGTTAAGGAGTCTTTCTTCAAGGGTAGGCGAGCAGTTCTTGATTAGGGGGTATGAAATGCGATCGTCGCCTGGTGTTTTACCTGAAAGTTTGGATAGTGCGGATTGCATTTCGATCATAGTGATTTTTTTTTCAATCATTTTACCTGTTGATGATGAGACTTCTACGCAGATTGCGTCGAAGTCGTTTGCTAAGGGCAAAGTTTTTATTTGTAGGGAATTGTACGTTAGTATTGCTACTCCACCATAATATAGGGACATATTAACGGAGTGTAGTGAGTAGTTTATGGGTATGGGGACGTTTTTTTTGTAGATTTTAGGTAGGTTTCTTGTAGTGCTACTATGTTAGGATTACAGTTTTTTATTAGTGCTTGTTGTAGCTCACTGTAGTTATTAATGTATCCGCGTATATTATTGTATGCATTTTAGGGACATAATATTAGTTGAAGCTTAAGTAAAGTTATAATTGAATAGGAATGTGTGAAGGTGTTTACAATGAGGTTGGTTTTTGGCTTTTAAGTAGAGGGTACGCATGAAACAGAGTCTGTGACTATCAATGATCTTCGCAAGATCTGCTTGGTGCGCGCTGTTCTGGGGCTTCTTGTTGTTAATCATCGTCGTCGTCCGAAATAGGTTGGAGTTGTTGGGTGAATTTGTGTTGTGAATTTTTGTTTTTAATTCCGTTTTCCATTGCGATTGCGTTTTTTATGGCTTCTTGTTTTTGATTGCAGTTCTGGTTCTTGCCGATGTTTTGAGTGGCAGTATTTTGGTTATGTTAGTTTTTGTTGATGGTGTTGTTTTTTGTGATAGTTAGTAGCCGAGCGTGGCTAGAGCAGGCGGTTGGCTGGGTGTTGATGGCTTGGCGGGCGGGGTGAGGTGAGGTTTGGTGCGCTCTTGGTGACTGTTAATGTCTCTCTTTTAAGTGTTCGTTTGCGCGCTTGCGGTCGACTCTTTGTGTGGTGATAATTGCTTGCACTTCTTTCTCTCTTAGGAATATTGGGCAGGCTTTGTCGAATGCTGAGTGTTCAAAATTG
This sequence comes from Scaptomyza flava, assembly GCA_030179655.1. Taxonomy (NCBI): domain Eukaryota; kingdom Metazoa; phylum Arthropoda; class Insecta; order Diptera; family Drosophilidae; genus Scaptomyza; species Scaptomyza flava. Next base: position 366,836 of record JARNME010000180.1, on the reverse strand, counting down.
TTTTTATTTTATGATTTGCAGTTGATGCAAATTTTTGATGCGTTGCGCTGTTCGTTTAAGTCTTTGTTTAAGTGAGCTTCTTGAGCACAGAATGAGATAATTTTTGGGTTTTTGCATATGGTATAGGAGTGTCCGTACCGCATGCAGTTGTTGCAGCGGAGTGGAAGTGGTATGAATGGTTTTAGGTCATCTCTTTCATATCCTATGTTAATGGTTTCGGATGGTGTAGAAGACGCGAAGTTCAAAATGATCAGTCCAGTGTCAATCATGTTTGAGTTCAGTTTTTTCATTATTTTCTTTACTTCGCATACATTCTGTCGCTTGGGTTTTTTTAATATTTCTTCTTCGGGTATTCCTCTAAGTTCATTGGAGAACATACATGTTCCGTTATTTCTATTTTTATGTCGTTGCTCAGTGAGTGTAGTTGAATCAACTTGGTTGCTTGCATGTAATTTTTAGTTTTTATTAGAATGGTTTTATTTCGCAGCTTTATATATGTTTGGAGTTCGCTGGAGCAAACGTTGTCGATCACTTTTTTTTTCAAAAGGTGATACGTTGGCTAGCCCCCCTGCGCTGTCTTTACGTCTCATAACAAGGTATTTGGTAACAAGGTATTTATATGTTGTTTTGAGGTGTATTGCTTTGTCGATCTTAATTTGGTCGGTGGCGAGTAGGCGATCTACGATCCGGCGGCTCGTTCATGGTGATTGGATCCCTTTGTACCGGGTACGATGTAGTAGGTGTTGTGGAGCTGTTTAGTTTTGGTTTTGCTTGTTGTGGATGTGTTAAGTTAAATGTTGCTGTGATTGTTTTTGTTTTTGGCTGCGGCTAAGTTGTAACTTAGATTAGATGGAAACACGTCTATGTTGAACGAAGGCGAGAGTCAAACTGTAACATTTATATGTAATGTAACATAAGTTTGTAAAAGGGCGACAGTTCGTATTCTGTTAGCAACAAGAGCGGTCGATCGTGGATACATACTGTGTTTTCGCTGACTTCTGTTCATCTGTAGCAGAGCTATATCCGAACGACGAAAAAGTGAATGCTTTGCTCTCGTTATAGTTTTGTCACTTAATAACCTGCAGCAATAGCAATAGAATGAAATGAAACGTTTTTCTATGCGTAGCCGAAGCGGTACCTGAAAACCGAGAGCGAGATGAGAGCAGAGTAAAAGCAAATTTTTATTTGCAACTGTTCTTAAGAGTGTTTCTTTTTGCTGCAATTCTGTGATCAATGTTTTTGTTCTACCAATTATGCAATACCGGCTATACCAACTGCATAACAACCTTTCCCCTGCTTGCTCTGCCGCCCTCTGCAATTTTCTATTTTGCATGCACAAAAATGAATATAAGTTTACGTAAATCTGTGTGACTGTGTTGCCATTCTTCTTTAGCTGAATTTTGTTCTTGCTTTGCTGCTTTTTGACCTGCGAAGAAAACTTTGTCAGTTCTCTTTGTTATATGAAATACTACGTAACACTAACGGTGCAAATACCAATACTTAAAAAGAAAACCACTAAACGTACAAAGCAGAAACTATATTATTTCAACCTGTACACTGAAAAAAGTTAAAGATCCATTTTTATATTCTTTGCAACAAGGTATTTTTGTTGATGCAGTTCCAAACATTTGTGAATGATCTCCTTTGAAATGTTTCTCATAATTAAATAGTAAGCTAAATGTCCCAGTGGTGGACAGTGGGTGACATAAAAGTTTCAGAAATTAACGTAAAGCTTAACTGTTGATATCGTTGGAAAGCTTGTTCAATTGCGCATCGGTATTTTTAAGGCGAAAGAAACATTTGATGAATTTTCTGAAAGAATATAACATTTACTGAAAAAAGTAAAAATACACCACCTTAATTTTTAAACGAAGATGCGATGCCAAATCAGTTTTGATTGCGGTTTCTGTTTTTTGTTGAATTTAACCATCAAAAACAAACGAATTATGGCAAAAATAAAAAAAACAAGGTATGTACTGTAAGGGGTCTTCTGCTTGATGTAATACTTTTATTGTTCTTTTTAATTTTTTTAATCTTAGGTTTAGGTTTTACAATCACTTAATTAGGTTTAGCGTTTTTATGTCTGTACACTTCAGTTTGTCTCTACGCATTTATCTTTTTCTTATTTTTACCCTTCTTACTATACGTCTGTTGCAACTTCTATCCGTCGCAACGGTGTAAAACACAAAAATAGAATAATAGGCATTTATTTTCAAACTTCTTTTCTTGGTACTTATTAACGTATTGGTTCATGATTCAATTAACCGAAATTATTTAACATAAATGTAATCACGTAGAAAATGAATTAACAAATGTAATTAAATAAATGAAGTAATAATTTATTTTTTCGTGTTTTCGTCTGATCGTGTCGCTTTCTGCCTTCTGACTCTCTGACTATTCACGATCGTGACCTTAGGTGCTTCACAACACTAACTTAATCTTATCGATACTTCGATATTCCAAATTCAAATGGTATTTCCTATCACTATAATATTTCTAAGCGCTAAAAATTAAATTCAATTTCATCACGCAACATACCACCCACCGTAAAACTACCCTGTAGATTTACCTAAAACATCTAACCTGGCTAACTTTGAAACGGGACGTCGCAAAATTCCATTTGCTGTCTGAACTTCTGCAATTCTCACCTGCCCATCAGCAGCTTGTAAGGGCTCTACGACCACTCCCTTTTTCCAACTTCCCCTTGGCTGATTGTCTTCGCATATTATGACTAAGTCACCTTTCTGTAATGGTTTAATTGGGCTAAACCATTTAGTACGTCGTGTCAGTGTCGGCAAGTACTCCCTTACCCAACGCCGCCAAAATGTATTCTTTAGTTGCTGGGCAATTCTATATTGTTTCTGAAAACGGAAATCGCCGTAGTCGCCCGGTGCTTGAGTAGAATTGGCCGTACCCAACAAAAAATGATTCGGTGTCAATGGTTCCGGATTATCAATTGTTACTGGCACATGAGTCAATGGTCTGCTGTTAATGATGTTTTCGGCCTCAATGAGCAAACTTCTCAAGGTTTCCACCTGTGGTGCCTTTTCTTTCAGTGTAACTGCCAAAATCCTTTTTGTAGATCTAACTAGTCGCTCCCAGCATCCTCCTGAGCTTGGGTTAGCTGGGCAGTTAAACTCCCATTGTATTCCCTTGTTAGCCATCTCGTTTTCAATGTAGTCCCAATCAAATAAGTCTTTGACCTTTTTTATCGTTCTGTCTGCTCCAACGAAATTTGTTCCCATATCTGATCGTATTTTTACTGGGATGCCTCTCCTATTTACAAAATTCCTTATACATATGATGCACGCGTCTGTAGAAAGATCTGCTGCGAGTTCAAGGTGAATAGCTCTGACGGTGAGACATGTAAATAAAGCTACCCATCGTTTTTCATGGCGTCGTCCGATAGTCACCATTATGGGTCCAAAGTAGTCGAGACCGACAAATGAAAAAGGTCTTAAATATGGTGTGACTCTATCCTTAGGTAGTTGTCCCATTTGTGCGTTGATCGGCCTGGCGTTCTCATTTTTACAATATTGGCATTTCGCTTTTGCTCCTTTGACAGCCTTTCGCAGGTTTATAATCCAAAATTTTCGTCGTATTTCATTTACGATCAGTTCTTCATTTTGATGGTGATACTTCTCGTGGTAAAACTGTAGAATGAGATTTGTTAAATCATGCTTGCATGGAAGAATTATTGGCTCGCGAGCTCTTTTAGGAAGTATCGTCGCGTTGTCGAGTCTTCCATATACGACGAGAAGGCATCGCTCGTCTAGTTTAGGTGACAATGATTTTATCGTGCTGCTGCTTGATACAAAGCCATTTTTCTTGATGTCATCAATTTCCTGGGCGAATACTAATCGCTGAGCCAATTTACACAGAGTTATTTCTGCCATTTGCAAATCAAACGAGGTCAAACCAATTGACTGCATCCTCTTATTTTGTTTAACTATCTGAATAAATTTTAACACCCAGCCCATAGTACGTTTCAGACGCAAATAGTTCGAAAATCTTTTAATGTCAATAACTGATCCAGTGTTCGTAGCTAGTACACTCTTTTTTATTTCTAGTGAGTCGTCCTGGATGAAACTACTTTGCTGCTTTGGCCACTCAAACTCTTCTTTTAGAAGAAAGTTTGGTCCCTCAATCCATATATTTTTTGGGTCGTAGTTATAGTTCTTGCAGGTTTTTGTTGCTTTATCCGCTGCATTTAAGCTTGATGGCACCCAGCGCCAATCATTCTCGGACGTGGTGTCCAATATCTCGCTGATCCTGTGAGCTACGAACTGTTTATACATTCTTTGATCAGATTTTATCCAAGACAAAACGGTGAGCGAATCCGACCAAAATACTGTGCGCGAAACAGAAGCAGTATGGCATTCCAGGATAGAGCTTCTCAAACGTGTACCCAAAACCGCCGCTTGTAGCTCCAGCCTCGGCACCGATAGCAACTTCAAGGGAGCACATCTTGTTTTTCCAGCAACAAAAATCAGTTCGACGAATCCGTCGCATTTCAGAAGCCAATACGCAACTGCCGCAAATGCTTGCTCGCTGGCATCCACAAATACATGAAGCTCCATTTCAGCTTTCAAAAATGTTTCAGAATAACAGCGACGTATTTTAAGTAATTGAACGTTTTTTAATTGATGAATCCATTGCTTGAATCTTCTAAATAGTTCAGCTGGTAGTAGTTCGTTCCAGTCAATTTTAGCGCGCCAAACGTCTTGCATAAGTATTTTTCCATAAAGCATTAAGTCCGAAAGCATACCAAAGGGATCAAAGACAGACATAACTAGACTTAGCAACTGCCTTTTCGTGGGACATTTTAAGCCTTCCGCTATCTCTTTGTCTACTCTGTTCATTTTTAAATCGAACACAAACTGATCACGTTCGCTGTCCCAGTACATTCCCAGTACCTTGTCCATGGCCTTTCTTTCCATTTTTATAGATGCTTCAACCGCACAACTGCTTTCACCATTTAAGGCCTTCAGGACATTACTAGAGTTCGAAACGAATCCTCGCAGGTTAAAATTTGCCATTTGGTGTATTCTTTTTACTTCTTTGCTTATGTTATAAGCTTCTTTTTCGTTGGGGAAACTTGCTACGTAGTCATCTACATAATGCTTTTCTTGTATAGCTTTTATGACCTGTTCTCGGTTTTTATCTGCTTTCAGAGCATTTACATTTTTGACGTATTGCGCACAGCAAGGGGAACAAGCCGCTCCGAATATCATTACTTTCATTTTGTAAACATCCGTTTCTTTACTTGTATCAGTGCGTCTCCACAAAAAGCGCAATGAATCTTGGTCCTCGTCTATAACACGTACTTGTAAGAACATCTCTTTAATGTCAGCGACGACGGCAATTTTCCCTTCTCGAAACTGGTACAGTATTTGGCATAACGATGGATTTTCATCCGGTCCTTTCAAAAGATTCGTGTTAAGCGAAACTCCCTCGACAACAGCAGCAGCATCAAAGACTAATCTCATTTTTTTGGTTTATTGACGTTATAAACGCCAAAGTGGGGCAAGTACCAGGTCCTGGGACTAGTTTTCTCAGCTTCTTCTTTAGACAATTTCACTGCATACCCCTTTTTTACAAAATCTTTTATTGCATTCTCATACTCTTCTCGTTGGTTAGAGTTTCTAATCTTTCTTTCTACAGCTACTAACCTTCTCATTGCCATACCATAACTATCTGGTAGCACTAGTTCGTCGGCTTTCCAAAGTAATCCAGTCTCATACGCGCCAGAAAGATCCTTTGTCGTTTCTGCTAACAATCGTCGTGCCCTTGTTATTTTCGTTGATTCCAGTATTTTTACAGGTAGCTTAACACCAAAATTTTCGGTTGCAAAGTAATCAGACATCATCTCATCAAACTGGTCCTTCGTTTCCTTTTCTCCTATATCCGTATGAAATATGACTGAAAGTCGGGCCGACTCTTTGAACTTTTGCGTTGATCCATATACGTGCCAGCCCAGTGACGTTCTTGCTGCAACTAAGCAATTATTAATTTGAATACTCTTACTTATTGCTAGCAGGTGACAATTATTAATCCCAATAAGGAGCATTGGATCTACGTTTTTATATCCCTTTATCGGTAAGTTTTTCAGTTTAGGAAATTCCTTTCTCATATCCTCAATGTCTATTGACTGAAGTGGCAACTCCATGCTTGGAACTGTGTTGCCCGATAATCGAAGCCATATTTTATTACTATTTTGAGCCCGTATTCTTAATTGACATTTCATTGATCTGACTTCAGTAGCGCGACTGCCGATCCAATTGAGCGTAAGATTTTCCTTATATGCTTGCACACCTAGCTTCTTTGCTAGGTCCTCGTTAATCAAAGTGGCGGATGATCCATCGTCCAAGAAAGCAAAGGTTTCCCAAATCTTATTGTTGGGTCCCATGATCTCAACAGGCAATACTTTAAATAACATCTTAGATGTTCCGGAATGTAACGCATTTACCGACATCTGGTTTTTCTCAGGCTCCTGTTTTATTGTCTCAACTGAATCGTTATCATTTACCTTGCTGTCGTTTGTAGTATACTTCTGATTGTGTAATGACCTGTGGTGTGTCTTCTTGCAACCCATCAAATCGCACACACGCTTATTTTTGCATGTAGGCATCGTGTGTCCACGGCGCAGACACCCGAAACATACTTCTACTCTCTTTGCTATTGCCCATCTCTCGTTCGAATTAGCTTTCTGGTATTGCTCACACTTATCAAAATAATGATCGCCTTTACAGTTTAGGCACACAATTGATCTGTTTCTTTTCTTCTCTGTGGTGGACTTCTCACTTGCATGATGAACGGCTTTTCCCTTTTGGTTTGCTCGATCATTTGTAGGCGTAGAGATGTTGGTTACTCTAGCTATAGTCCTTGCTATATTTCCAACCCAATAATTAAAATGTCGTAAGTCAGGATATGGCTTAATATCCAGTGCGTACTCCGACCATTGAATACGTTTGCTCATTGGTAGTTTTCCAACCAATTCTTCCATCAGCATCGGATTTTGCATGTGCTGCTCTGCGTTTGCCGACTGCAAAAAGATTACCAAGTTATTTACCTTCTTTGCAAATATTATTACTTTTTCAAGACTATTTTCAGGAATGTGAGGGATCTCGTGTATTTTGTTCATTTGACTGTTTATCAAAAGCTCTGGTCTTCCATAACTAAATTGTAAATGCTCCATGATATGGTTAACATTATTTGGATTTATTAGTAATCCTTCAACATCTTCTCTTGCTGCTCCCTTAAGACTCTTTTGCAGTCTTAGTAAATTTTCCAGATTTGAGTAATTATAAGCAGCATTAGACTCGTGGTACATACTACTAAACACCGGCCAATCTTCAGCTTTTCCAGTAAACTGCGGCAATTCTATTAACCTATGTGATTGAAAAGGATTATTTGACCCCATATTTACCCTACCCGGGCCTATATTTGCATCGTTCGCTACACCAAAATTATTTGTTCTATAAAATACATTTGGTTGTGAAGCACCCAAACCTGTTACATTTTTTGTTGAAGCTCCATCTCCATAAACGTCTCTTGTGCTTCTCACGTTGCCAGCATTTAATGTGGTGTAATACGCCGAGCTATCTGCATGCTTGCCAACTAGTGTGGCAGCTGGATAGGATGTACAGCCTCGTGCATCGCCGAAACTTACTGCAGCGTTGTTAGCTGCGCCGTAAGCCATTGTGCCACCCTGTGTGGCCGCTGAGTTGAATGTACAGCCTCGTGCATCGCCGAAACTTACCGCAGCGGTGTTTGCTGCGCCGTAAGTCATTGTGCCACCCTGTGTAGCCGCTGAGTTGGATACACAGCTTCGTGCATCGCCGAAACTTACCGCAGCGTTGTTTGCTGCGCCGTAAGTCATTGTGCCACCCTGTGTGGCTGCTGAGTTGGATACACAGCTTCGTGCATCGCCGAAACTTACCGCAGCGTTGTTTGCTGCGCCGTAAGTCATTGTGCCACCCTGTGTAGCCGCTGAGTTGGATACACAGCTTCGTGCATCGCCGAAACTTACCGCAGCGTTGTTTGCTGCGCCGTAAGTCATTGTGCCACCCTGTGTGGCTGCTGAGTTGGATACACAGCTTCGTGCATCGCCGAAACTTACCGCAGCGTTGTTTGCTGCGCCGTAAGTCATTGTGCCACCCTGTGTGGCTGCTGAGTTGGATACACAGCTTCGTGCATCGCCGAAACTTACCGCAGCGTTGTTTGCTGCGCCGTAAGTCATTGTGCCACCCTGTGTAGCCGCTGAGTTGGATACACAGCTTCGTGCATCGCCGAAACTTACCGCAGCGTTGTTTGCTGCGCCGTAAGTCATTGTGCCACCCTGTGTGGCTGCTGAGTTGGATACACAGCTTCGTGCATCGCCGAAACTTACCGCAGCGTTGTTTGCTGCGCCGTAAGTCATTGTGCCACCCTGTGTAGCCGCTGAGTTGGATACACAGCCTCGTGCATCGCCGAAACTTACCGCAGCGGTGTTTGCTGCGCCGTAAGTCATTGTGCCACCCTGTGTGGCCGCTGAGTTGAATGCACAGCCTCGTGCATCGCCGAAACTTACCGCAGCGGTGTTTGCTGCGCCGTAAGTCATTGTGCCACCCTGTGTAGCCGCTGAGTTGGATACACAGCTTCGGGCATCTCCAGAAGTGGTCGCAGCATTATTCGCTGTGCCATAAACCATCGTGCCACCCTGTGTGGCAGCTGACTTGGATGCACAGCCCCGTGCATCCCCAGAAGTTATCGCAGCCTTAAATTCCTCATCTTGAAGATTTTTTGACCTGTGCATAGCCAACTCCTGTTTCGCTATGGCTAACTGCGCCATTAGACTATGTATTGTCGCATCTTTATCTTCTTTCCCTTCTAGTACAGTTTCATCCATATCGCTCAACTTGCTCTTCTCTAATTCTTCTAGTTTGTTCGCCTCTTGCTTTTGGCGTTTTTTGCTGCGCGTCTTCATTTTTTCCATTTACCGCAATTTCAAACGCATACACACGTACATATATAAGAGAGCGTCAGTGTCTCTTCTTCTTACTTTACATTTTTTGCGTCTTATTTGCTTGTCTTTTTAACTCAGCTATATTATTTGCTGAGTATAATAGCCACGAATTTATTAAACTTCTTTTAACACAATTGCGGCCGCCATTGATCTTATCACGATCAGTCTTTTATAAGAAAAAATAAAAATGTTGCAACTTCTATCCGTCGCAACGGTGTAAAACACAAAAATAGAATAATAGGCATTTATTTTCAAACTTCTTTTCTTGGTACTTATTAACGTATTGGTTCATGATTCAATTAACCGAAATTATTTAACATAAATGTAATCACGTAGAAAATGAATTAACAAATGTAATTAAATAAATGAAGTAATAATTTATTTTTTCGTGTTTTCGTCTGATCGTGTCGCTTTCTGCCTTCTGACTCTCTGACTATTCACGATCGTGACCTTAGGTGCTTCACAACACTAACTTAATCTTATCGATACTTCGATATTCCAAATTCAAATGGTATTTCCTATCACTATAATATTTCTAAGCGCTAAAAATTAAATTCAAATTTCATCACGCAACAACGTCTGTCTGCCAGCGTAAGCTCATCACCAGTGAGTCTTTTTTATGATCGAGTTGCCCATTCTTTTCTTTTTGTTTTAGAGTTGCCACTATTCTTTTCTTTCTCTTTAAAGTTGCCATATTTAGGTATTTATTTGAATTGTTTATTATTAAATCTATGCTCTATATTCTAGTTATATATTCTATTCTTGATAAATGCCCTACAGTTCGGCCATCCTGACATTTAATCGTCTCGATTATCACAGTTTTATATTGTTGTTTTCTTAGAGCTTCTTAAATTATATTTATGTTCACTTGATACTAATTTATTTCTATCTCTTTTGGGTTCTGTTGTAGAATTTTCTGTACTTAAATTAGTATTATTTTCTTTTGACTCTATTTCTTTTTCTTTTTTCTGTATTTCTTCTTCTTCTGATTCTAGTTTTTTTTTTTTTAAACTTCGTCTTCTATTTTTGATTTTTTTGTATTTGACCTTGATTTTTCTTCTGACATTAATTTTTCTTCTTCTGACATTGATTCTTCTTCTTCTGACATTGCATTCGTATTAATCCATGGTTTTATATTATTTGCTTCCCATATTCCATTGTATGGAATTTGTGTTAATTGAAATCCTTCCACATCAGTTATTACATATCTGTCATTTGGTAAGATTTCGTGCATTTGAAATGGTCCTTTGTATTTTGGTATTACTTTTTTGCATGCTCCTGGTATGCTTACAAAATTTTTGAATACTACATAGTCTCCTTTGTTATATTTTCTCTGTGTTCTTTCCTTGTTTTTTAGTTTTTCATTGTATTTTTGGTTTTCTACAATTTTAGTTTTTGCTAATTGTCTTATTTCGTTTAGATTTCTTTGTGGATTATTATATTCGGTTAGGCATTCTTTTAAGTGGTCAATGACTATACCTCTTTGACTTACTCCGAATAATAATTCACTCGGTGTTGTACCAGTGCTTTTATGAGTGGTGTTGTTTAGAGCAAATTCTATTTCAGGTAGTACGTTTTCTAGTGAGCGTTGTGTCCCTGCACTTGTGAGTTTGGCTATCATTGGTCCTAGGCATCTGTTGACGCGTTCAACTTGGCCGTTTGCTTGTGGCGATCCAGTTGCAATTTTTATATGTTTAACATTGTTGGTATTCAGGAATTCTTCGTAATCTTTTGATGTAAATGCCCTTCCTTTATCAGATATTATTACATTGTGTCGACTGTATGCATTGAAGAATTCATGTAGACATTTCATTGTACTTTACGAGTCTGTGCTTTGAGTGGCGTATAGTTTCACGAACTTTGAAAAAGCATCTACAACTAATAAAACATGTTTCTTTGTCCCTTTCTGCAGTTTCACAGGTCCGAAATGATCAATATGTATTGTTAGAAATGGCTCGTCTCCTTTGGGTATGCTGTGTAATAAACCTTCGTGTTTTCCTTGCTTTGAGGAGTATGTTATGCATTTTAAGCAATTTTAAGTGCAACGACATGTTGCATTTTGTTGCCGTCTCTATGTTCAATGTCGTAGTCATAGTTCTCGAGCTCTAATGCCCAGCGTGCAATTCTTTGGTTAACTTCTTTTTTACTTAGTGTCATTGACAATGAATTGCAGTCGGTGATTATTTTGAATTTTTTGCCATGAAGGTATATTCTGAATCTTCTCAGTGCATAGATGATCGCGAGTGTCTCTAGTTCAAAGCTATGGTATTTTGATTCATAATTCGTTGTTCTTTTGGAGAAATAAAATACTGGATGCATTTTTCCATCTGCTTTCTTTTGCATTAATATTGCTCCAAATCCTATTGAACTGGCATCGCAGTGCAGTTCTGTCTCATGCTTCGGGTCGTATATCGCAAGAATAGGTGAATTCATTAATTTGTACTTCATATTTTCAAAACATTGCATTTCCTCGTCATTGAATTGAAATTTGGCTTCTTTTCGAATTAGGTTATATAAAGGTTTGGCTTGCACAGAGAATTCTTTGATAAATTTTCTGAAATAAGAACAGAGTCCCAGGAAACTATGAACTTCTTTTGCATTCCTTGGTATTGGGAAATTTGCGATTGATTCAACATTTTTTATATCGGGTTGTATTCCTTCCTTGGATATGATGTAGCCTAGATATTCACATTTTTCTTCCATGAACTTGCATTTGTCGATTCTTAATTCTAATCTATTCATTGTTAATCGTTTGAATACTTCTTCTAAAGTGTCTAAATGTTCCTCTGCTGACTTTGATGCTATCATAATATCATCAAGGTAAATTGCTACTCTGCCTTTTCTAATCATATCATCGAATACATTGTTAACAAAACGTTGGAAAGTTGATGATGCATTTCTGAGTCCATATGGCATTTTAGTGTATTCAAATTGTCCCATAGGGGTTATAAATGATGTGTATTTCGTTGACTCTTCATGTACTTCTATTTGGTGAAACGCGCTTTTTAAGTCTAATAATGTAAATATTTCTTTGTTGGCTAATGTATCTATTAAATCTTCTATTAATGGCAGTGGGTAATTGTCTTTGGGTGTAACTTTGTTTAATGTTCTAAAATCTACACAGAGTCTCATTTCTCCTGTTTTCTTTTTGACTAATACTATTGGTGATGCGTATTCAGATTGGCTTGGTCGAATAATATCTGTTCTTAATAATTCATCTAATATTTCCTGAACTTGTTCTTTTTCTTTGTACGATAGTCTGCGTGGTTTATAGTGAAATGGCTTTTCATTGTTGAGGATTAATTTTAATTGGCATTTTGTGGCTGGTTTCTCAGGGCGTTCGCTTTTTGAATAACATTTTTCAAAAATATTTTGTAATTTTCTTTTATGTAATATATTTAAGTTAGTATTGTTAATAATTAGTTTGTTATTATACTTATCAATATTTATTGCCATTATGCTTTGACATTCTTTATCTGTTTCTGACATATTTTCATTTTTCAATTCTTTTTTGCTCTCATCATTTTGATCTTTGTCGTCTGTGCTTCTATTTTCATTTATTTTGCCTATTTTTATTAACCTGTAATTAGCTTGTTGTAAAAAGTCTCTGCCTAGAATAACTGAATAATTCATTGTTTTATTTGATACAACTAAAAACTCTTTAATTATTTCTTCATTATCAAACTTAAATTTACATTTCATTTTTCCGATTATAATAAGTTTGCTGTTGTTAATTCCGTAATATTCTTTAGTATATGAGTATTTATCAATGAATTCTTTTGGTACATGTTCTTCTTAAACTTCCAGTATCAATTAGTGTTTCTAAAGGGGGGGTGAGATAATTAGTTTTGTTAGAAAGTACATATGTGATATATCTTACAAATTGATTGTCTGTGATTTTTTCCAAATCCTTGCGTTTGGTGCAGTTGATTGAGATGTGTCCCATTTCTGCGCATACGAAACAGGCTCCTTCTGCTCTTTTTGGTTTTCGGCATTCGGATGCTAAATGCCCTTTGGAGTTGCAATTAAAGCATTTAATTACAACCGTCGAAGTGTTGTCATCTAGTGGCTTGCGTTTTTCCTAGTTTTGCTGTTTTTGTGGTTGAGATTCCAGATTGATGTTTTTAAATGCGTCGACCATTTCAGTTGTATTGTTGAAGCGTTGCATTCTGGCTTGAGTGCGTAGATTAGGGTTAGGTATGCCGTCTATGATGTGTTCAATTAATTCATCTTTGCTGACGTTTATTTTGTTTGCCAAAATCAATTTCTCGAAAAGGTATTCTTGGAAAGATTCCTTTGGCTCCCAATTTTTCTTTTCAAATTTGCGTTTCATTGAGAGTTGGCTTTCACGCGTTTCAAATATGGATTCCAATTGTTCAAGTAATTCGTATACTGGCATTGTTGTGATATCATTGTGACTTTGTAGCCATTTGGCTGCTTTGCCTTTTAGGCGGTTGGCGATCAAGGCGCGTACACTATGATCATCTAACTTGTAAGTGGACTTCACTGAGTTTATTTGTTTCTTGAACAATTGTATGTTAGCACTGGCATCTGTTGGGTCAAACTCTGATATTAACTCTTTCAAGTGCGTGAACGATATATCATTGCGTTGTTTTGTTTGGTTACTTTCATATTTTTCATTGATTAGTAATGTATTTTCTCGCGCTGTTACTTTTAATTCCCTTTTTAGTATTTCCATTTCGCGCATCATTAAATCCCATTTTAAGTCGTCGTAGTCTTGTTTATTTAATTTCGTTGCATTTTCGTTTTGGTTATTTGTTGGCTTGTTTACCAGAGTTTCATCATCATTCATTATCAGGGCCTCGTCATCGGTTGTTTTTGGAGGGCTTTTATCGTTTTCATTGATTGTCAGGGCTTCGTCATCGGTTGTTTTTGGAGGGCTTTTATCGTTTTCATTGATTGTCAGGGCTTCGTCGTCGATTGTTTTTAATTTACATTTATCGTTGTTATTGTTATCGTCGATATGTTTGACAGTGCCGTCTGCTTGATCTTCGATTTTCACTTCACCTTGTGCATTATCACTGTCCATTGCTTTTTCTTGGTTTTCTTTGATTTCGTTGTGTTGCATTGTTTCGTCTTTCTCTTCGTTGCTGCTTACTTTGATTTAATTGCTGGTTGCTACATTATCTTTGTCTCCTTCCATATTCTTTGTGTGTTTCTTTTTGTATGCTGCGTCGTTTTGCTGTACTTTGATGAGTCGTTTTATTAATTCGGTTTTTACACCAGTTGTTGGTTGATAATATGTTTTTAGGCTGCGTCTTAGGTTATTTATTGTATATTTTTCGAAGTCTTTGTCACTCATTGCATTTTTCTTTTTGTGTAGGCGATTAATTGTTTGGTTTTGCACCACTTCTGATTATTGTAAGGGGTCTTCTGCTTGATGTAATACTTTTATTGTTCTTTTTATTTTTTTTTAGTCTTAGGTTTAGGTTTTACAATCACTTAATTAGATTTAGCGTTTTTATGTCTGTACACTTCAGTTTGTCTCTACGCATTTATCTTTTTCTTATTTTTACCCTTCTTACTATACGTCTGTCTGCCAGCGTTAGCTCATCACCAGTGAGTCTTTTTTATGATCGAGTTGCCCATTCTTTTCTTTTTGTTTTAGAGTTGCCACTATTCTTTTCTTTCTCTTTAAAGTTGCCATATTTAGGTATTTATTTGAATTGTTTATTATTAAATCTATGTTCTATATTCTAGTTATATATTCTATTCTTGATAAATGCCTTACAGTACTATATTCTTACTCGGAATAATTAGAATCGCAATTTTTTGAAATGCAAGCTTTTTTACCTCAGCAATGCTTAGGCCGTGATACAAGTCATTGCATTTCAAAGTGTAATCCGTCAATGCTTTTTATTGGTTTTGTGAAAAAATCTGGAAAAATCCGAAAAATTGATTAGAGAAAAAATCTGAAAAAAATCGTGATAAATTCATGTTGACTAACGTACAGAATGGGGTCCCATTGTTGCTCGTCTCCAGAACGTCTAATATTTCATGTATCGCACTCTCAACATAGCTCACATAACGAATTAATCTTGTGCGATGATAAATAAAGTCAATGGAACCTTTCTTTTTATTCTCTTTACTGAAGGTAAAGAGTATATTGGGTTTGTGCAATGTCCGTCATGGTGTCCGTCCGTCTGTATGTTCGCAACTTTTTTCCACACCCTTCAAACAAGAGACTTGAATCTTTCCAAAATGAGGGTTCTACGATAATTTGGGGGCTGCTAAATCGATAAATTGGATAACTCAAAATGCCACGCCCAACCATACCGCCCCCAGCCCCTCTCTTCGCACATTTTCAAACTTTGAGCTAGCGTAACCAAAGTTGGTATGAAGATAGCAATTGACATTCCACATAGATCTGCAGAAAAAATTTGGATGCCACACCCACTTATACCGTCCCCAGCCCCCCCCATTCCCCACCTCTTACAAACTTTGAGCTAAAGTCACCAAATTTGGAAGGAAGATAGCAATTGACATTCTACAAAGATCTGCATAAGCAATTTGGATGCCACACCCACCCATTCCGGCCCAGCCCCCCTTTCCCAACCTTTTACAAACTTTGAGCTAGAGTCACCAAATTGGGTATGAAGGTTGCGATTGACATGCCACATAGATCTGCAGCAAAAATTTTGATTCCACGCCCACCCATACCGCCCCCAGCCCTCGTTTACAGACCTTTTACAAACTTTGGGCCAGACTCACCAAATTTTGTTTAAAGATAGCAATTGTTGGTGCAGAACAATTATTGATAGTTTGTAGACATAGCTTAAGTTAGTTTAAGAGAAGACATGAAGTCGCTCTTAAGCTATGGAAGCTTTTAGGCCGATCGGCAATCTGCCGACGGCGAATTTGTGTTGCGTGTGGCCGTCTGTGGCCCACGCAATTGTATTAGGCTAAGCTACGAATTAATTGTCATTTTACACTTGAAGCCACCACACGAATTAAATTCGCTACTTGAAGAAATAATCGCGTCTCATCATTTCGTTGTTTGTTTTATAAATCTAAAAAATATTAGATTTTTCATTGGCGCCCGAGCAGGGACTTCGGTTATTTCAATTTGTTGTTTGTTTCGCGGTGGTGGCTCAAGTCTCGCGTGTGATAAAGAATCACACATTTTCGCTGATTTGGATTTGCTGCTTTACCCTTTGGACTGTGCCATTTTCGACGCTGCATAATTTGGATTTTGTTGCTTTGCCCCTTTGGACTTTGCCATCTTGGACGCTGCATAATCAGATCTATTGAATCGCTAGAAAATCTCCAGGTATTCTGTGCCAAAAATTGAGCTTAAAAATTTTACTTCGTTGTGTCGCTGCCATCGACAAAAAATATCAAAATTTGTGATACTTATATGTATGTACATACGTTCATACAGGTAGAAACAGCTCAATTTCTGGCACTTTGTGTATTTGATTTAAATAAACAAAACGGCAACATTTTTTCATAAATAAAGGTTCATGAATAAATAAAAATTTAATACAAGAAACAAAATTAAGGTTTCAAACGGTGGTCTATTTATTGCGTTTCATATAGTTCGTGTGTTTGTGCAACTGCAAAATGTTTTTTTTGTTTTCGCTTCTCAACTAATCGCTACGTAACAATAAATGTACATACATTAAAACATATGTTTGCACTCGCACATACACACAACTTTTGTTAAACATTTTTGTGCATTAACCTCTGATTGTTCGCTCGTTCGTTAACCTTTCTTCGCTTGCGCTTGCATTTATTTTATACATTGGTTTGTCTATGCGTGCGCAAGCGCCAAATTTTGCCGCTTGCTCTTTTCATCCCCGCTTTGCTTGCGGATCAAGCTTGGCTTGATCGTCTGTTCGTTTTTGTGTGCGCGTTCGCTCCAAATTATCTCTTTACTTCGTTTAACCCCCCGCACCCCGCATATTTAGCAGCTGTACCCACAAAGTGGCTGCAGCAACCACTTGACTTGCTAATTCTCGGTCGCTTGGACCGTTTTCGTTTGTTTGTTCACATATCACCAAGAGTTCGTGTGTGTTTTCAATAAGCAAGCTTGGCGTTTTGTTAAATATTCACAGTGCGTGCGTTAGGGTAGCTCACAAAGTGTGCCGAACTTTTTTCTGCGTTTGTTAAAGATTGTTTTTATTCAGCTTAAATATGTCTGAACCAGATAAACTGTCACTCGAAAAGCCAGCAGCATCTAAGTCTAATGTTAGGCTAACATTATGTTTGCAGAAGTTTGATAAAGTTAGTGCTGACATTGCTCGCATGCAAACAGCCTTTAAAATAAAAAAAATCTCATCCGACAAAACAGAGTTAGCATGTCGATTAGAATTATTAGAAGGGTATGTTGAAAAATTGTTTACAGGCAGAGCTGGACAGTTTAAATCCAGCAAACGAAAGCAGAGAACCGTTAGAGGATTTGAGTGTAGTAACGAAAGCCTTGTTTATGAATGCGATTAAGCCACGATTCGACACACAGGTACAACATGATTGCTCAATGAATTCGAGCCAGCGATCTCAGATGCCGAAAATGCGCTAACCAAAATTTAGTGGTAAACATTCGGAGTTTAGAAATTTTATGTGCCTTTTCGAGAGTCTTGTGGATGACGATGCGTCATTAACAAACGTTGAAAAATTTAACCATTTAGTTTCTTGTCTGTCAGATGAAGCATTTGGTGTAGTTAAGCCGTATCAGCTAATAGATTGCAATTACCCTAAGGCCCTTGCTAGTCTAAAGTCAGTGTACGACAGTAAATGTCTCATATTTTTTCATAAGGTTGCTCAATTGTTTGATTTGCCAAGCATGCTCAAACCATCTGCGTCGAGTTTAAGATCGATGGTAGATACACTGTCTGCTATATATGCATCGCTGTCGTCTTTGGGTGACGACAAAGACATTTCAAATGCAATGATTATTCATATGGTCATGGCTAAAGTAGACCATAAGTCTAAGTCTCGTTTTGAGGAGCAGCTTGGTTATGATAAGCTGCCATCTTGGGAAGATTGTGCTAAGCAGTTAAATAGGAGGTACCAATATTTGGCTGCAGAAGAGTCAACTCGTGACAAATCAAAAGTACGCAACGAAGTGAGAAAGCCTCAACAAAAATCTTCATTTGCATGTGCTAGCTCAGCGCATAGGTCGTCGTCTGCATGCACTTATTGCAAGTCTGCAGATCACAATATATATTCTTGTCCGTCATTCAGTGCTATTTCTGTGATGCAAAGATTTGAGTACGTCAAAACTCAAAAGATGTGTCCGAACTGTTTGACCGTGGGACACATTGTTTCGAACTGCAAGGCGTCGAAGTGTAGTGTGTGTTCAAAGCCTTATTACTCTTTGCTTCATAATTCACCAGTACAAAGTGAGGAAGCGGCATTTCAAGCTTCAACTTCTGAGGCATATGTAGGTCACGTGCTTAATGCGGATCAAGTTGTTCTTGCTACCGCCATCGTGAACATTAAAGATAGATTTGGACAGTTGCATCCAGCACGAGTTTTGCTCGATAGTGGCTCGCAGATAAATTTGATGTCTGAGAGCATGGCACAGAGGCTACGTCTTAAACGTGAGCCAACTTCCCTTGCTATCTCAATGGTAGGTGGTGCAACCACTGATAGCAAAACTAAGGTTTGTGCATTAATTGAATCTCGTTTGAATTCCCACACATTTTCTGCTGAGTGTTGGGTACTTAAGTCGACAGGCTCTGTCCGTATTGAACTGGAAAATACCAAAAAATATTCAGTTGGCAGATCCCAAGTTCTATAAGCCAGCTAAGGTAGATGTGTTATTGGGAGCTGAATTGTTTTATGGTTTATTGTGCGTTGGGCAAATAAAATTACATTCCGAGCTGCCCATAATGCAAAAAACATTGCTCGGCTGGATTGTAGCGGGCAAATATACTGGACAAGTGCCTCGGAAACAATATAGTAAGAGTTCAGCAGCTCAAGTTTCTTTTTGTTCTCTCGGCTCCGTAGTTAATCGTTCTTGGAAATTGGATCAATGTCCAATCGAGTCGAAGGCTGGTCGCCAAACAGCTGAACAGCAGGCCTGTGAACTGCATTTCAAGAAAACCATACAACGGTTATCTTGCGGTCGCTTTCAAGTAAATCTTCCCTTTAAGACCAATCCCAAAGTTCTTTTCTTGGCCTGTCCTTTCAAACTGCTGAAAGGCGTCTTCTGCAACTTGAGCGCAAACTGTCAAGAAATGACACTCTTAGAAATATGTATCAAGACTTCATGAAAGAGTATTTGGATTTGAGACATATGTCCATTCTGAAGTCTACTCCTCGAGAACAGCAGTATTACATTCCTCATCAATGCATTCTGCGACCTGAGAGTACCCCAACCAAGCTTCGAGTTGTTTCTGATGCTTCTAGAAAAACATCAACAGCAGTTTCGCTCAACGAAACACTAATGGTGGTATTCAACGTTGGTCAACTTTCGGTTGAACAAATATGCCGTACCTGCAGACATTTCAAAAATGTATAGGCAGATAAATGTTTCTGAGGAAGACAGAGACTTTCAACTTGTCTTGTGGAGAGAAAATACATCGCAAGGTCTACAGGCATACAGGTTGAATACTGTTACATATGGTACAGCGTCAGCACCCTTTCTGGCTGTACGTTGTTTATTCGAATTAGAAAATATATACGCACAATCACATCCCGTTGGTGCGAATGTGATTAAAAATTGTTTTTATGTTGACGATATGCTGGCAGGTGCAGACAGTTGAAAAGAACTGGACACCATTTGCAGCCAGGTCGGTGACATATTGCACGCTGGACGTTTTCCACTGGCCAAGTGGGCTTCCAATTACCAGAATTGGTCTGGTGAAAGGAACACCAGTGGGAAATGAGTATAAAATTTAATGAGCCAAGCTCAGTTAAGACGTTTGGAATGGCATCTCAAGAATATGTGTTTAAATATCATCTTGACGTGGATAGTTTTGCTTCCCTAAAACCAAAAAAGCGTTATATCATGTCCATAGCCTCTCGCTTGTTTGACTCTCATGGCTTATTTTGTCCATTTGTCACTACGGCAAAAATGTTGTTAACAAAGTCGTTAGTTAACAAAGTATTAGCTCTAATACTGCAATCGTTAAATCCATTTATCCACAAAGTTGAGGAAAATGGTATTAAATTTGAATTATATCGAGTAGGAGGGCGTATTCTACACGGCCCTATCTCACATGATGCTAAATTCCCTTTGTTGCTACCAAAGAATTCTGAATTCTTCAGCATCTTCTTCAGGCATTTGCACCTTAGGCACTTCCATGCTGGTACAAAAGTTCTGATTGGATTGTTGAGGCAGCCTAATTATGTAATCTAAAGAGTGAGAGGTAGACCACCTTTAAAAATGTACGTTGCCGTATTTGTTTGTTTCGCCTCAAAGGCGGTCTTGAAATTTGTGACTGACCGTTACACTGACGCCTTTCTTATTGTTTTTAAAAGGCTCATTGGAGCGAGCAACGTGCTGAAGGAGGTCCACGAAGCGCTTCACCTCAGCAAGGAGAAAGCTGTGCAATGGAGGTCTATCCCTCCGAGGACACCGCACTTCGGAAGACTGTGGAAAGCAACAGTAGAGGCTGCCAAACAGAGGCTAGCACGAGGGTCAGGCGACGCCAAGCGTACGCTGGACACACGCAACTCCAGGCTGCTCGTGGCAGACAGCAGCGACCAGAACGATGGAGAGGTGACGATGCCAGGGCATTTGCTCATCGGCCAGTTTTTGCTGGGGCTGCTCACAGGATCCACGCCCGAGGAGCCCAACAACGAGCGCGTAGCCGCATACTGGAAGCGGTGGCGACAGTTGTTGGTGCGCAAACTGCACTGTTGGCGCAAGTGGTTTAGAGATTACCTGCTCAACCTGCTGCAGCGAGCCCAGTGGAGCAAAGGCGAGGCCAACATGGGGGAAGGGGCGGTCGTGCTCGTCCACGACGACAACACCCCCCCCTCAACGATGGATCATAGGGCGCGTCACACGCGTCGTAGTTGGGAAGGACAGCAAGGTGCGGGTGGCCGAGATAAGAACTCCGGCCGGCGTTATTAAACGGCCTTTACATAAGCTGGCACCAACACCGAATTGATGAATTTGTTGAAGAGCGGAGCTCGTCAACGGGGCCGGAATGTTGGAGCAAAACAATTATTGATAGTTTGTACACATAGCTAAAGTTAGTTTAAGAGAAGCCATAAAGTCGCTCTTAAGCTATGGAAGCTTGTAGGCCGATCGGCAATCTGCCGACGGCGAATTTGTGTTGCGTGTGGCCGTCATTGGCCCACGCAATTGTATTAGGCTAAGCTACGATTTAATTGTCATTTTACACTTGAAGCCACCACACGAATTAAATTCGCTACTTGAAGAAATAACCGCGTCTCATCATTTCGTTGTTTGTTTTATAAATCTAAAAAATATTAGATTTTTCAGCAATTAAAAGCAAAAATTTGGATGCCACACCCACCCAATCCGCCCCGAGCCCCTTTTTCATACCTTTTACAAATTTTGAGCTAGATTCGCCAAATTTTGAACGAAGACAGCTGGTGGCATCCCCATCTGCATCGGAGAATCTGTAAGGCAGCGTACACCCCTGACTCATTCCTTTGCAAATAGGCCTCTTGTTACTGGTTTTAATAGTGGTCGGTTGCGACCGACTGCAACGTTTCCACTTGTTTACTTTTACTTATTTGTAACAAAACCATTTTGATTGCGGCCAACAATTCCGCTGGTGAAATTACCTCGTTGCGTTTGGGACTGGTTTTGGACTAAAGATTACATAAAAGTCGAAACAAATGTAGAAAAATATCGATAACGCTTTATTAAAGGGGGTGTCCAATTAAGGAACATCGATGGTATCCAACTTACGAAAAAAATAGTTTTGACATAACTGTATGTTAAACCGAAAGTATTGTGTTGAAATATTTAGTTTATACGTTTCTTTAAATAATAACACAAAAGTTATATGCTTATGTATTATGATTATTTTTATGTTTATTGTTTTTTTTCTCACTGCACACAACCAGCCACTTACACGATCAGAAAGAAAAGAGAAAGTATTCAAAATAGTGTGCCCATACAATCATTATTAGGGATTTCAATAATGAAAATTTTTGCTGTTTACATAACATATCAGTGAGGAGTGAGGAGCAACTTTATGTTCAACATATATAACAAAAGCAATGTTTTATTGCTTAATAAGAAATTGGAAAAACGAATAGGAAACCATTTATTTTCCTTCTTGGAATAATTCAATGTCAATGGCGTTGAAAAAAAAAAACTACTCATAAGCACCTGTATACCTCATCGAAAGCAAACCGACACTGAGAGCTATCGATGACAGTAATTAGAGCGCACTGACAATAGACACCCAAATTGGCGGGGTGTCGAACTAAGGAACAGTGTCCACCATTGCAACATTTCCCTTTTGGTTGATATCTCTTTGGTAGCAAAGGATGATTTGCCCTTAACTCATATAGTTTTGGGTAAAAAAAAAATTTCTTTTCGAACCGTCGCACACTGGCGCCCGTAGAACAAGTCAATTTGCAAAACCCTATTGTATAGAACATTTTCCGAAGCTTTTAAATCTGCTATCCTTAATACAACCATTTTTTTTTGGTTTGGATTTTTAGAACATATAACCCTTCAAAGTTGCCTGATTTTTAGTGTTAATGCAAAAAGTTCCAGCTACCAGTTTTTACCCCTTTTTTTTAGAGGTAAAAAGAGAAAAAAGAAAAACGAAGAGCTACAAAAATGTGTTGCATGCATTCCTGGGCATTTTATGACATATGACCGTGAAAACCCATTCCTATTGTTATTGTTACATTCGTTATCAGAGAAGGAAAATACTTTGAATGTAGTAACGAGTTCCACCTGACCATGGTTGACGGAAAAGTCGTTAACAAACTGACAAACACAACGTCAACTTTGTCATGCCCAATTTGCAAAAAGACGCAAAAGACCTTCGACAATTTAAACTATTCTACAAATGAAGAGAATTATAAATTTGGGACCTTACTTTTGCATGGAGTCCTTGCTCAATTTAGTGTATACGCTTCCACAAGAGGACAGAAAGATCAGAAAGAAGCGAATACAAGATGCGTTTTTCACACAAGTTAAAGTAGACTGCGGATACAAAAACTCAAACGATGGAAACACTTCGAGAAGATTTTTTGAAAATGATGAGGCTGTAATTCAAATCACTGGGATACACAATCAAATCGAAAAGAGATTGGGAACGATCTCTAATGTGTTGAGCTGCAAGAAAGAGTTAGTGCTATAAAATATGGAGAATACTCGTATGCTTCAAAAACAGCATCACTTTAAGCAGAATTATATCCACAGAAAAAGTTGACCCCGACAGTACATAAAATATTGGCGTATGGCAAAGATATAATTGAGTACCAGTCTTTGCCAATTGGAGAGCTTTCTGAAGAAGCACAGGAGTCTTAAAATAAAATTTTTAAAAAATACAGATTTCTAAACACTTTAATGAGGACCTTTTGAACATGTTGGCTGCATCTTTCGATCCACTTATTTCATCACTGCGGCATGTAAAGTCACGAAAAGAATTAGAAAATTCATAGTTTAGAAGTGATAAGTCTTTTAGATATACCTTCTGCAATAGATTGTAAGCAATAATTAACAAAAAAATTAAGAAGTCGTAAAAAACATTCAACGAAACATCAAGAAAAAATATATATTTATTTTCCTTTCCATAAAATTGATTTTTCCACATATCAACTTTGCTTACCCATAAATAGGCACCTTAAAATCATAGAATTCTTTTTAATTGCTCATTTTATATTTCATATGCTTTTAAAATTGATCGATTATCACATTTGGTTCTAAAGCTTTGATTTTTGTAACGAAAAAACTCAATTGGTGCCAAGCGCGTAATACCCTGATTCCATTAGGCTGCATCTTTCATTAACAGCGAGTGGGAGATGTAGGTGATTCCACTATATATCCAATTGCATAGTTGCATCTTGATTTAACAGGGTCTGCTAAGTTACAGCATACAGCTATTTGTTATTTATATGTATATATAATTGGAAGCATATATGAACTCGAAAACAAATAAAATTAGTGAAGCCAAAAAAGTAAAAATTATTGCTTTAATTTGTGCGCAAAATGAGAACATGGTTTAACGAATGTCCCAGTTTGTTTAGACATGCACTTGATGACAAGCTGTTTTACTCAACTTGGCACTGTTTAAACCAAGTATCGACAACAAGAATTCAGTAAATAGAGCTGCCAAACAGCAAAATTCCATTATTCAATTGGAACTCGTAACGTAACTAAGCGTAGCTACCACTCGCTCTGAGAGCGCACTTCGGGCTTCTCTCGTGCTTCGTGTGTCATTCGCCAGCCATTTCGCTTCCTAACTTTGCTACAACATTTTTGTTAATTGCACAACCAGCCAGCCATACTGTGTGTATGCGCCGCTAGCCTGCGATTTTCAAGCGCGCAGTGGCTTCTTCAATTGCTGTACCCCCATTTTTTCCTTGTATTCTTTATGTGCGCTTATTTTATTGCTTATCTTATTGCGTCGACCTAGCACCAGCAAAGCAAATGAGCGAATTAATAAAAACATACATATATACTTAATATATATGTATGCAGTTTTGGTGGTAGCCAGGCATTGATTTTTGATTTTTGCTAGCCGAAAGGCTAGCTACCATAAGCATGTGTGTGTCCCTGTCTCTATGCATGTCCATATTTTAATGTATGCGTACCATTTGCCAGGCAATTCATTGACCTTTCTCAACTAATATGAATTTCGGGCAAACGCTAAACAGCCAAATTTTATATTAAATTTGTATTATTTGCCTACAAAAAACCAAAGAAAACCCAGAGGAACAATACTTCCAAGGCAGTTTTGGTGCTCATCGAGCATTTGCTGATCAGGCGAACAGCAAAATTAACAAGTGTCTAGTAAAATAAGCAGGCAATTATCAGTTTTGCATTGATGGTCATACATACCCTTTCATGTTTTCAGCTCTATGACTCTTTCCCAATCATTTTGCCATCGCAACCACCATACAGCTATGCAGCGATGCATACAAATTGCGAAAGTGTATTCCAACCGTCCATTTGCCCTAGTGAATTCTTGTTGGTATCGATTATAAATTTCATACTATCGACTATGTTAAAGCTCTGTTCAGTGCTCTGTAATGTTAACTTCTAACATTCCCAGTTGGTCGGTTTCGAACCAACTGGGAACGCAGCCGACCAACGGGGAAAATTTGAATAAGATTCCCATTGTACAAATGGTATTCTAATACAACAAGATGCGGCATCTTCGAATACCAATTACACACTTGCTCTAGTGGAATCGGGGTATAAGACCCCTTTTACACGATGAAGTTTTTTCATGAAGTTTTTTTTCATTCTGTTTTAAAACATCTTCGAAAATCTGGTCGCATTTACACGATGAAGTTTTTTCATGCAGCATTTTCTTTGTAAATGAAACTCTGATTTAAATTTATGGTTGATAAACATATATCTTTGCCATCGATTGTTTTATTTGTTAACATATAATTGATTTAAGAAGTAACAAGTCAATAAAATGGATTCAGTGAACATTTCTACTAATAATTTCTTGACCAAAACAATGTATTTACTATTGGCGCTAATATTTGCTTGTGCGATATTTCGTATCGATGACTTTATTATTCACATCAAACACAGTGCAACTCTGTGTTTACATGCAATCGGAATAAGGCAAATCAAAATGAGAAAAATAAATCATTTGGGGTGTTCAACAGCTCCGTTTCATCGTTTCATCGTTTCATGTTTCAAACTTGAAACGATTAGCTCGTGAACGGTATTTTGGGTGTCAATGCGTTTCATGTTTGTGCAGTCAGCTGTTGTTTGTTTACCTTTCTTATTCTTAAATTTTTGTCACTGTTGCTGTTTACCGCGGTTATACCTTATTTATGAAATATTTAAAAGTGCTAAAGATATGCTATGCGATGCTTTAGCAAAGCAAGTTATTAGAGAAATAGAGGATGTTGAAGGTGAGAAGAGCTCGTTGTTTGAATTAATTGCTCAATTACATGCTTTTAATACCCCGGTTCCATTAGGCTGCATCTTTCATTAACAGCGAGTGGAAGATGTAGGTGATTCCACTATAAATCCAATTGCATACTTGCATCTTGATTTAACAGGGTCTGTTAAAAGACAGCAGACAGCTGTTTGTGTATTATTTGTATGTATTTAATTGGAAGCAAATATAAGCTCGAACACAAATAAAATTAGTGAAGCTAAAAAAGTAAAAATTATTGCTTTAATTTTTGCGCAAAATGCAAACATGGTTTAACGAATATCCCAGTTTGTTTGGACAGGCACTTGATGACAAGCTGTTTTACTCAAATTGGCACATTTTAGTACTGCGAAAGCCGAAAAGTGAGAAAACGTCGCAAAAATAACTGTTTAAGCAAACATTTTGTTGATGCTGGCTTTGTCCTTCGTCAAGAGCTTACGCTGAGCCGCTGTATATATAAATAGGAAATTCGTGTTCTATGCTTGAGACGATGGAACACAAAGAAGGACCGAGAGCAATGGGACTAGCAAATCTTGGTTTAAGCTCATTTTATAACTACAAATTTAAAAATTCTTTTTATTCTAATAGCATTAGGCTACCTCTGTAGTTTGGCCATACAGCGTAAAATAAAACCTGCTTATAACAAAACATAAAATATGTCAACTGTCGTCGAATGCAGACGTGTTTTCTTACCGTGGTCCGGCTAATTGATTCCCAAACGCAAAAGTGCAGTGATATAGAAGCTATTAATAAATATTTTATGCGAAAAGACGCTTAGTGCAATGTATCTGTACAAATTGCTTTTTAAAAATCTGCAATTTAAACAAAACAATTGACTTTTAACAAATAATAACATATACAACAAAAGGCAATAACAAATTCTTCACCTCGCTTAAACAATGATTCAAAGCGAGAATTGTGGCCAGCGACAACGCGAACAAGACGAGTGTCGCCGTCACAGCAACGCGTACTTCTCTGTAGTTTCAGAGAGCGGTAAGTTACCCCAAACCCGCAAATCGAACGCTCTTACACAGCGCTTGTCAGGAAACGTTCTTTCTCACCGTCTCCGTCCCTGCTATCTATCGAGTCAGCGCAACCCGACCGCATGCGGTCGGCAAAACCCAACCAACAGCACGCAACCGAAAGTTTTCGTGCTCCCCGTCTCTCTTAGCAACGACGGCAAGTGCTGCGCCTTCTCTAAGTACCGCAACAGCGCCAACAATTGCACCGATACCTACTTTCCGTTCAACAAGCACAACGACTGCTGCCCCGTCAGCAAATGAAGCTGCAAACAGCAAAAATGTTAAGCCGGCTACGCAGACTGGTATAGATCGCTGCATTTATATTAAAAATTACCCATAGAAATTTAAATACACCTTTGAATGAAACTACATACATAAGCAATAGATTTCACATCTTGGCAGAAAACACTGATGATCTGCTTTCTGAATCCGTTGGGGTTGACACGAAAAAGCCAAAGCCACCCTAATATATAAAGCGAGAAAAGCTCCAGTGCTTAAAAAAACGAGGTGCACCCAATATACAAACTTCAGCTTTTACGTTACCGAAGAATCACCGTAGAAGAACCGAACAAACGAAACGATCCGGTGCAAAGTAACTGCCAAGAGTACGGCCATACAAAAGCCTACTGTACACTGCGCTCGGTATGCGCGTACTGTGGGGAACTGCATAACTCCGCAAGTTGCCCAGCAAGTAAAAAAGGCTCTAGCAAAAAATTTTGCAACAACTGCGAAGGCAAGCACACAGCCAACTACAGAGGCTGCCATGTCTACAAGGAACTTAAAAACCGTATCCATCAGCGCGTTACCACTGTACGCTCGCAACACGCACCGATTACCTTCAATCTATCGAAACACAACCCAGACGTCTTCTTTTTGTTTGCAGCTAGATCCTCACTTGGCCCCGAGTTCTCAACAAATAACGCAACTTATACAAGCGCCATAAGATCTGGACTCTTCCTGTTTCTCACACACCGTATTTACAAGCAAAACAAGTGAGCACAAACGCTGCACAGGAGCAGCAACAAAGTAACCTCGAAGCACTCGTATGTACCCTGCAGCAGAGCATGAACGAGTTTATGTCATTCATGAAAACAACTATGCAGGAACTAATGCGTAATCAAAATCTCTTGATACAAATGCTTGTATCGAAACAGTCAAAATAATCAATGGCTGAGATACGAATATCTACGTGGAACGCTAACGGCGTCTCACAGCATAAACTTGAATTAGCTCAATTCGTACTAGATAAGCACATCGACGTAATGCTACTTTCCGAAACACACCTTACAAACAATTATAACTTTAATGTAAGTATATACTTATTATAAGGTACAAATCATCCCGATGGTAAGGCACACGGTGGAACTGATATTTTGATCAAAAGCCGCCTCAAGCACCACTACTATAAAGAGTTAGCTGAAAACTTTCTACAGGCCACATCTCTTAAAATGTATTTGGACTGTGGGAACCAACTTACTTTAGCCGCTGTATACTGCCCCCCGCGCTATACTAAGTATATCTGATAAGCAATTTATGGAATTTTGTAACTCACTAGCAGAATGTTTTACAGCAGCAGGAGACTACAATGCCAAGCACACACACTGGGGATCTCGTCTCGTGAATCCAAAAAGAAAGCCGCTCTACAATGCAGTTATAAAAGATAACAAGCTCGACCACGTTTCTGCTGGCAGACCAACATACTGGCCGACAGATCCCAAAAAACTACCCGATCTGATTGACTTTGCAGTTACCAAAAACATTTCGCGTAGACTGATAAGTGCAGAATGCCTTTCAGATCTATCATCCGATCACTCGCCAGTCCTAATAAATCTGCTACGACACCCTAAATTCATAAATCGACCCGGTAAGTTAACTTCACATAAAACTAACTGGCTCAGATACAAAAAATGTAAAAGCTCACACATTGAGCTTAAGCCACGTCTCGTAGATGAAGCTGACATTGATAGTTTTGTTAACACTCTGGAGACTGTCTTCGTCGCCGCAGCTCGCGCCGCTACGCCCCAAATACCAAAAACAATACACTACCAAAAGACAACAAATCTACAAAATGAACAGCTCGTTCTTGAAAAGTGGCGCTTACGACGTAAGGAGCAATCGAACAGATCGCCATCGGCAAAGCAACAACTAACAGACGCCACACGTAAACTCACCAAAGCGTTAAAAATCGAGGACGAAAGTGCTCAACGCCGTTACATCGAGCAATTATCAACCACTAGTACGAAAAACTCATTGTAGAGAGCTCACCCAACTCTAAGCTCACCAGCAGAAACAGTAATGCCTATACGTAGCTTTTCAGGCGACTGGGCCCGCAGCGATGAAGAAAGAGCTAACACATTTGCTACTCATCTTCAAAAAGTGTTCCAACCAAATCATGCAACAAATACGTTTGCACTACCGACTGCTTCAAACGGTTCTCAGCTTTAACATGATCCAATCAAGTTTCACCCGAATGAAATCGCTAGAATCATTAAAGAGCGATTGAACCCAAAAAAAATCTCCACGCGGTGACCAAATAACCCCAAAGATGATTATTGAGATTCCTTACTGTGCGATCTGCATAATTGCCCAGCTCTTCAATACTATCACCAAACTTGGCCACTATCCAGACAGATGGAATAATTCAATCATCATTATGATACCAAAGCCTGGAAAGATCACACAGTTCCCACGTCTTATAGACATATAAGATTATTATCGTGTCTATTAAAACTTTTTGAAAAATGTTTGTTGTCCCGGATAAATCCATTCCTGAATCTTCATAACATAATCCCATGCACCAATTTGGCTTTCGTAAAAAGCACGGAACAATTGAGCAGGTCAACAGAATAACATCAGAGATACGAAGCGTAAGTTTGGATACAAGGTCCTGCTTTACAACTCTGTTCTAAAACCAATCTGTACCTATGATTCCCAGCTATAGGGGAACGCTTGCAACTGCAGCATTGACATTGTCCAGAGAGCTCAGTCAAAAATCTTTAGAACCATCACCGGGGCATCGTGGTATGTTCGGAACGAAAACATTCATAAAGACTTAAACATCTTAACAGTCAAGGAGGAAATAGCGGAACAAACTAAAATATTTAAGCAAGCTCTCATCGCACACTAATCATCTCACGAGTGGTCTCACAAGGCTGTGCAGCCGATCCCGTCTTCATCGTAACGACTTACCAACCCATCGATGACTTTAAGTGACGCGCACTGTATGTATGTACTGTTAGCTTAGATTTATTAATAAGATTTGTATACTTAGACCCCATTTACACGCTGCATTTTTTCATGAATTTGTTTTTCATTCTGTTTTAAAACTTCTTCGGAATTCAGGTCGCATTTACACGCTGAAGTTTTTCAGTGAAATTTTTCCTTTGAAAATGCAACTCTGGTTTAAATTTATGGTCGATAAACATACACAGTTAACACCAGTTCAATTAATTCTTTCGTCCATAACATTTCTATTAATAATTTATAAACCACAACAATATATTTACTGTTTGCGCTAATATTAGCTTGTGCGATATTTCGTATCAATAACTTTATTATTCACATCAAACACTGTGCAACTCTGTGTTTACATTCTATCGGAATAAGGCAAAGCAAAATTAGAAGAAAAAATCACGTCTTAACAAGTAGTGAAGTTTTGCTTGAAATTTTACCCCTCTACTCCCCTTGCCTACAAGCAAAAGATTCAGAAAATTCACGAAAAAACTTCAGCGTGTAAACGAGCACTTATTGTTGGTTTTCTAATTCAGTAGAAAAGATTCAATAAATAACACCAGCAATTAAAAAAAAAAAATGAAATAATAGTCAATGTTCTACAATAAATAACACAATTTTCGGTGGTCAGGGCATTAACTGTTCAGCTTAACAAAGCTGCGCTGATTTTGACTGCAGCTTTTTTTATACTTGCTTGTGTTGTTAGCCTGCCTTTTCGCGTTCCGCTAGACAAACTACTAGCCTATGCTCTATCATGGTCAATAGCTGTAACTGTTTTCAAGTCATCCATTGTTCTATACAGTTTTCTCTAGTCACCTTCAAGGCTAGCCGGCACTAGTTCGTTTGACAACCGCTGGCCGACATGCAGGTATGTAGGCATGCCATACAAAGTTAAACTGGAACCGACTGGGCCAATACATACTTAACCTTTTAAATGGCATGAAGTTTAAAATTCGTTTCATATTAGTTTGCATTCACAACACATTTACAGCGCTTTCTCGCTCGCCATTCAACTGTCGTGCTACACGATCAGTGTTGCCAGGCTTTGAGAGTCTAAATATGCTAGATATGAGAAACAAGTAAATCAAAAAAAATTTTGAAGACATGCTTTTTTATTTGCTTTCTTCATACATATGTATGTAATCTATAGTTTAAAAAGTTTATATAATAAAAAAAATAAAAATAAAAAAGATATATAACTAGGTCAGAGATCGAACCTACGATCTTTGGCCTGTGAAGCGGCAGTCTTCTCCCTATGCCACCGGAGCTCTTAAATTTTACTAGTCAAATTAGTAAGTTAATCAAAAGGGAAAACAGGTTTTCGTGGTTTTTGCATGGTATTAAAAATTGTATCGTGCCAAAAAAAAAATGTAAAACATGTATTGTCATCTGAAACACATCTTTGGTGAAAATTGCAGAGCTCTAGCTAGTCGGGAACTTGGTGAAAATTTGATTACAAGAATCCAGTACAAACAAACAAACAAACAGACAGACAGACAAGTCAAGTTAAATAAAAGCATGTAAAAAACAAAAATTTGCTAAACAAAAAAAGGTAATAAAAAATGCCCTTTAAAATTACAAAATGTTTCTTAAAGCATCTTAATCTTTTTTCATTAGATGGTGATTTATAATCACAGCAACTTATCTGTAGAATAAAAATATATTTAAACAATTATACACATACAAAACTAATACTTTAAACTGCATCAAGGGTATTAAAATGCATTTTGTTTCACAGGTTCGATTTTACAATATTTAATTGACTGAATACACGTTCAACAGTATAATGCCAACATATAGTTTAAGCCGTGCATCTTAGTAGTCCATTACCTCCTACCAAAACTTGATGGAGTAGTTAAAATGCTGAATATTTTTGTATGTCCGTAGAACGTTGCGAATAATTGAATTTTGTTTGAAGTTTTCGAAGATGTTGGAAAGTCTGTAATCGAACAGCCGAATAATAATATATTTTAATACAAATGGCATTGGAACTTATCAATTCCTTTATTAAATCTGTGCAATTATTTAGCGTGCATCTTTGTGGTCTTTAGTTTTTTTCTCTTTTCACGTGGAATTATTTTGCTCTTTAGAGCATTCATGTAATTAATAAGTTCATAGATCAATTTACACGACTCTGCTCGTTCATTTTGAAACATTTTGTTAGGAGTCTGCATATTGCTCAGAATTGGCCTTAAAAATATATCATCGTTGCAATAAAGCTCATGCAAAAGTTTCGCATTCCTCAGCGCTCGAAGATAAAGCTCCATGCAGTGTAAATTCACGCCACTGCTCCACAATTATAGATACTGCAGACTCAATTCGACCCTTGGAATTTTCATTAGTGCCTAAATCAATAAAAGTAGTTGGTTAATACAACGTATAAATATATGTAGTGTAAAACAAAGCAAAAGCTGTAGTCTACTTTTAACAAACACAGTTATTTGATACTAACACATTAGTCAAATAAACTGTTGGAACAAATACGATTTCATTGTTACTTCGCACATATTTACCTGTCATTTATGCATTTATAATACTTTAGATAATTGATTTGCCGCTGGAAACTTTTAGAGAAACTAAGTAAATGTCTGACATTAAAAATTCGAACTCTTCTGGTAAATTATATTTAGATGAGTGAATTACTGCCAATTAAGTTGGGTAGTAAACACATGAAATTAATGTTAGGGATTAAACCGTTTTATTGAGCTACATATGTGTGTACTATTCTATTGATTGAACCCGTCATGACACAAACATTGTCAATAAAATATTTAAATCCAATTTCGACAGCTCTTGTTCATGTGTTAACATCTAGTATACGCTATAACATCTATAAATTCTCTGCCGTAACTCACATGCATACCTCGCTGCGTTGCTTCGCTGCAGATAGGCAGTCAAGAATTTAAATAGTATGTGGTTGTTGTGCAACAATTGTCTCTGCTTGCAAACGAATATTATGGTATTGGCGGCAGAGAAAAGTGGTCGTAAACGAAGTCTCGGTCGTGAATTAACGACGCTGTTGCTTCCAATTCGCTTTGTTTTGTTTGTGCTTTGAATTCGCTTTGTTTTGTTTGTGCTTAGAGTCAGAGATGCAGCCTAAATTTAGCTATAATAAAAAGTGTGAGTCTGTGTGCATTCACAAAAGAAGCAAAACAGAAATGCACTAGACGAATTATGAATGTTGGATACCCTAATAAAATATAAGTGCTATTGTGGATATGTAGTTATAGAATATATTTGCAATAATTGCATATTTTGATTATTTTGATTAGTAAAGGTTGGCGTTAGCACACAATTGAGAAATAACTAAAAACAGTTTAATAACATATAATCTAACAGACTAATGGCGAACTTCTTAAATAAGAGAAAAAAATTACGAATGTTGAATGTTGGATACCCTAATATAATATATGTGCTTTTATGGATACATAAATATTTCATATATGTATATATTTATAATAATTGTGTATTTTGATTATCATTAGTTGGCGTTCAGCTATTAATTGAGAAATTGCTAAAAATAGTTTAATAACATAACATATTTCAATGTTATTAACGCGTCGAGCGGAAAATTTGATAGTGAAGCAAAAAGCCGGTTCGAAATAGCATTTTCTTGTGTTGCTGTTTGTTGGCATACAAAAATGAATTAAGATTTCTGTGTGGTGACAAATTTTTGTTGCAGCTTGTAAGAAATGCTTTATCTAACAGGGACTATTTTGATTCGACTTGATTATAAATATAAGAGACATTTTAATGTACTCATCAATTAATTATATAATTAAATATATAAATAATTTATGGTTTCGGCAATTTTAAAATGATTATTTGATAAGTGCTTCTTAATAAATAATAAGTCACTTAAATAAATACACCTGTTAAAAAATAATCATATCATATAAATATAGGCAGGTTCTTGCACAATTGACATGCATACAAATAACCATTTATGCATTAATGTGAGCGCACACATTCAAGCGTCGACGTCCATATTATTTCTAACTCACACGAGGCAGCGCGCAGCCAGCGCGCTGCCTCGTGTGAGTTGGATTTTTCGCTGCCGACTGCACGAAATCACACGTACGCTATAAGCATTGAAATATATTTTTAGAACACGATTTTTCGTTCGTCGTTGGTTGTCGTGCCGAAGCATGCATTAGACTTAACGTTGTACTTTTAGTTGAAGGCGAACTATTGACAGGCAGGCACCACGCACTGCTGCACGCAGCGCATTAGCAAGAAAACTAATTTTTTACAGTGCGCTCCAAAATGTTTATGCCCGAATGGGAGAATGAATCATTTTTTCATAGAAAATAAAGATTGCAGAGCAAAATGCTTAATTTGCAATAACATTGTTTTACGAAATGTTAAATATTTTTCAAGATGGCATTATTTATTAATAAATAATAAGCACAATGAGTAACCGTTAACTTGCAGCGTGCACTGTACTGATCACACTTCGTTTTTTCGCTGCAGCGCACGCAAATTGTGCTTGTATGCGTGTGAAAACTTTGACAATATTTGTGTGTGCCCACCACTGATCTAAAGCCAAGGCGTATTTAACAAGGTGGCAGCGACGTGAACGTCGCCCTCTTTGCTGTTGCCTTACGGTTTCTCGAACGTTGCGCGCAACGCACGACAACGGACGAATTTTTAGCTGCTTTGTGATTTTATGCATATGTGTGTGTGCTCTCACTTTTCGTAAGGCAACGCGACGTCGACGCTGCTGCCACCAAGGCATACTTGCTGGCTGCCACCTTGTTAAATACGCCTTGTAGCTGGCTATACGGCAGCAATTTTTTCGTTTTACACTGTACGCCAAGGCGTATTTAACAAGGTGGCAGCAGCGTCGACGTCGCCCTCTTTGCTGTTGCCTTCAGGTTTCAGTCTCGATTCGAACGTTGCGAGCGACGAACGACTACGGACGAATTTTTAGCTGCTTTGTGATTTTATGCATATGTGTGTGTGTATACATGTGCATGCGAGAACAAATTTCTTTGAGTTTATTACTCTCTTGCTCTCGCTCTCTTTTTCTCGATTGCTCTCATTTTTCACAAGGCAACGCGACGTCGACGCTGCTGTCACCTTGTTAAATACGCCTTGTCTAAAGCCATGTTCGCACATTGGTAAGTAGCGAGTCCAGTAGACAGTGTCCGATCAGCAAAATTTGAGTAAAGTAATTTAGTCAGTTCACTCGCTACTCCACTAAAAACAGAATAGAATCTACTCTATTTTTTCGTGGCAATAGCGCGGCAGAGCTACTCATTACTTGCCACTAAACAGTCAGAACGTTTTGAACGAGTACAGTTCATTAATTCAAAGTTGTTGTGGAGTAAACATGTCTCTTCTGTCATTCTTAGCGTCCCAAAGTATTCTTTCGGATCTTCTAGTGCAATTTCTTTCATAAGTGTAGAAGTCAATCCAGCGGTATTCCTCTTTTGAATCCATTTTCGGACCCATATTTTTGTTTTTATTCGGCACTATCTCAATTTCTTCCTCTGCAACAGCCACAGCCATCAGCATTTTATTTTATTAATTTTTTAATTTAATTTAATTTAACTTTATTATTAACGAAATTCTTAGTGCTACAGTATTACTACTATAAATTAAAGCACTAATCACTAAGAAAAAAGGCAAAAAAAATACATATATATAAACTTTAAAGAACAAAAAAAAAAAAAAAAAAAATATAAACAAACTTATTGATAGAAACAATGATTAAATATTTTGAACATTAAACCAATGATAATATATTCATAGAGATGCGTCACTTCGCTTTTTCAAACTTGGTACTGATAACGATTGAGTGGCGATGGTAGGTCGTACCAACAAAATACTCGCGAAATTGAAATTCTCTCATTTCGCTCTCAGAGAACCCGAGCAGCGTTGCGAGTTGAGAGAGGACAGCCGAACGATCTTAAGCATACATATCTACACGCATGTATTTGTATGTGTAGGTATGTGTCAGCATTTGTTTTCATATTTGTCGGGCTCAGGCTTCGAAGCGATTTTTGATAGTTTTCTTCTTTTAGGTCTTGCTTATGAATGCCTTGGCATTCATTGACCCTTTCTCTACTATTATCAATTAAATTTGGTGCATATTTGCATTTTGCCTACAAAAACCTAAAAATCAATTCTTCGAGGCAGTCAAATATAATTTTTGGTACAGGTCGATCATTTGCAGGAACAGGCGAACAGGAAAATAAACAAGCGTCTAGTAAAATAGGCAGGCAAATATCAGTTTTGCATTGCTGGTCATATATACTCCTTCATGTTTTCAGTTCTATGGCACTTTCCAACAATTTTGCCATCGCAACTACCATACAGTTATGCAGCGATGCGCACAAATTGCGAAAGTGCATTCAGTTATGCATATGTCGAATTCATTATGCCGAAAACTCGGAATATAATAAAATAAAATAAAGACTTAGCTTTTGCTGCTGATCGGCTGGTTTCGCAGACACTAAGTCTACGTTTTGACATGAGCGCATATATACCACACATAGTGCCCATTTACACGCTGAAGTTTTTTCATGAATTTTCTCTGTGAATCTTTTTTTTGAGGGCAAGGGGAGTAGAGGTGTAAAAATTCAAGCAAAAATTCACTACTTGTTAAGACGTGAATTTTTTTTCTAATTCTGCTTTGCCTTATTCCGATAGAATGTAAACACAGAGTTGCACAGTGTTTGATGTGAATAATAAAGTCATCGATACGAAATATCGCACAAGCAAATATTAGCACCAATAGTAAATACATTGTTTTGGTCAAGAAAATATTAGTAGAAATTTTCACTGAATTCATTTTATTTACTTGTTATTTCTTAAATCAGTTATATGTTAACAAATAAAACAATCGATGGCACAGATATATGTTTATCGCCCATAAATTTAAACCAGAGTTGCATTTTCAAAGGAAAAAATTCACTGAAAAACTTCAGCGTGTAAATGCGACCTGAATTCCGAAGAAGTTTTAAAACAGAATGAAAAATAAAAAGTCATGAAAAAACTTCAGCGTGTAAATGGGGTCATACATATACAACTATGTGAATGTGTGTGAAACATTTGCCGACCCTTTACTTTATTTACCAATGATTCTGTGATCAAAATGAATTTATTCCTGTTGCAAAATGAAATAAAATTTTTAATTTTCAAATATAAAACATAAAAAATAATTTATCTTCATCTCTTAATCCCCAAACGCAATGTTAAAAAAAAACGAAGCCATCTGGTGGCAAAATGGACTTTGACTTGTTTGCTAGTGACATATATAAATATATATATATATATGTATGTATTGTTAAGTATTGTTTTTTTTATATTTATTTTTTTTTTTTTTTTTTTTCAGTTAAAAGCAGCTGACGTTAGACTATCAAAATTAATTTAAATTAAAAAATAGTTAAAATAATTTAATTAAGTAAAATATAGAATAAAATTTGAAAATAAAGTTTAGTTAATACATTTAAAAGTTAACGGTAAAGCTCTGGGAAATTCAATAAAAAAATTTAGTAGTTCATTATTTGTTGCGTGGGTTGGGAAAAACCCAGAAAAACCCAATCAGACCAGCGTTAGATTAGTAATTAGTGGTTACGATTAGATAAAGCAAAAAGGATCGATCATTTTAGTACTGGAAGTGAGGCCTCCAAGGAGACAAGAGAATAAAGCTTGTTATAGTCAGAACATATAACACGAAATGGTTCATGAATTAAATAGTTGCTCAAGCAAATATCAAGGTTAAGGGGTAAAACGTTACGAGAAGATCTAATTGGGACATTCAATTTAATTCGAATCAAAAGAACTGATGAGTCGATTACACCATTAAGCCTATACGCGGATTCCCCATACAGCGCCCGTACCGTAGTACATGAGTTTTACGACCGTAACAAGTGTTGAATAAAGCACATATTGTGGCGGTAGGATAATAACTTTCTCCAAATAAATCGGAAATGCAGCTGTGTTTTGTATACTTGAATTCAAAATAATGATTCACGACCAACGCGCGCTACTTTTGTGTTTGAGTACAACTAACGCCCTGCTGCTGGCGGTTGTTAAAAAAAGGCAGGCTGCAAAACCAAAAAGCATTTTAGTGAACACATATTTGATGAGCAGAGCTGAGATTATGCTAAACATAACCGAAACCACTCAAAAGACTAAAAGCAAGTTCACCTTACAGATCTATACCCTATAAAAGATCACTCGCAGTACAATCCAGTTTATGTGTTATTTTAATTGTATCTAATTTATTAATTTAGTTATTTTCATTCATTGCTTCTTTTGAAGCATTGAACAACAACTATGGCTGTTGGAGCCTCAATTAGGTCATTTTGTTAATATTTTCCGTAAAATGTATAGGCCGGCTCTTGCCCGACATGTTGTTGCACTTTTTACGGCCGTCAATAAGTGCTGAACGCTATTTACTGCCGTAAAATTTTAACATTACATTTTAACATTCTCATTCATTTACCGTACGGCCAGTAGCGAGCAGAACTGCCAACCGAAAAATTATATTACGGTAGTGCCGCTGTACAAGACTTTTTTTTTAAATGAAGTTTTTATGGTACTGGCGCTGTACGGGCATCTGCGTATAGGCCTTAAGTAAGTATGCTGTTTAGGTGCATGATAGTGGTGGCCTGTTACAACTCGGCCTTCCTGACGTTTTGGATCACTTGTGATCACGCTTAATTTCATTTATAATGTTTACTATTTTTTATTTTTATTTTTATTTATTTATTTATTTTGTTCTTATTCTAGACTGAAATGTTAACAGTGTTAACTTATTATGTATGTTAAAATTTATCTTTTCTTTTTACCGACACACAAGAAATTACTCTTAATGACGACTTTGACGCAATTTGCGTAGAATACACATCCAAACAAAAATTCAGACTGATATCTGCATACATAGCGCCAAATCAAAAACTCTCCTTAAACACCTCCGTTCCAGCCGCTCTAGAAACATCCCGCATACCTTCGTTAGTCACTCGCGATTTCAACAGCTGGCACAAAAACTGGTGCTGAAAAGCAAACAACGCTTGAGGAAAACTTATAGAAAAATTCATAATGACGGATCACCAACACACCTCAGCACCCACAACACACTAACGAATATTTTTAGGAGCCCTGTACTCAAAATCGATAGCACATGGCAAACAGAAAACGATCTCTATTTCAGCGAACACTTTCCAATCTTAATATCCCACTTCTTCTCTACGACAGCAAACACACAACAGATAACAGCCAAACTTAAATTTATCACTGACAAAGCAACATAGGAATTATTATCTAAACTAACAGAAGAAAACTCCTCACAGATATTAACAAGCACAAACATAAACAAAGAAACAGCCACAATACACAAAATAATAATTGCAAGCTCCCACAAAACAATCCCTCAAACACACCTTATGACACACTCTCACAATGTCCCCTGGTGAAGTAAAGAGCTACAAACACTACGAGATGAAAAAAAAGAAGATGGCACAGACTTAAAACAAAAAACGTCGTAAGGTTTAAAAAAGCTAAAGCATTATTTAGACTAACCCTAAAAAACTTGAAAAAACTGTACCCCACCAAAAAAAAATTTGGAACAACATCAGAAAACTTTGCAGACTTAACCCTCAAAAACACATCCACTACATTCTTAAACCCATGCCAACAAACAAGAAATTGCAAAACTTACTGCAAAAACTATTTAGAAGCAGCATCCGACCACAACTTTACTACCAAATTCACAAACGCAAAACACACAGCAGTGAACACCATACACAAACCCACTTACCTCCCCAAAAAAGAGCATTACAAATTGAAAAGCCAAAAACCTATTTCAAGTTTACAGCAGCACTTAACACACTCAAAGGTAACACACCCGGACTGAACAGAATTACCAATAGTATGATAAAAAATCTTGAAAAAAAAAAACAATAACAGAATTATAAACCTACAGAACGCAAAACTAAACAACTACATCCCCCAAGCGTATAAAAACAGCATAACAATTCCAATCCCAAAACCAAGCTAAAAAAAAAAACTCATACCGACCCATATCACTTAATCCATGCCTATCAAAAATCCTAGACAAAATAATAGCAAAGCGGCTGTGGTGGTTTTTTACCAATGATTAAAGCTCGCAAATGACGCGCAACAACTACTTTTATTGCCCTCCATTCAGCATAGACAGAAAAAAATCAAGTGGAAACGTTGCAGTCGGACGCAACCGACAGCGGTATTCTCGTTACCAGTATTAAAACCGGTAAAAAGAGGCCTGATTGAAAAGGGGTACGGTTGCGGCAGGTGGGGATGCCACCAGCTGTCTACTTTCCAAGTTTGATGACTTTAGCTCAAAGTTTGTAAAAGATGGGGGAAGGAGCCAATGGGCGGTATGGGTGGGCGTGGCATCTAAATTAAGGCTGCAGATCTTTAAGGAGTGGCAATAGCTATCTTCATATCAAATTTGGTGACTCTAGCTCAAAGTAAGCACAAGGTGAAGAAAGGGGGCTGGGGACGATATGGGTGGGCGTGGAATCCAAGTTTTTGATCCAGATCTTTGTGGAATGTCAATTGCTATCTTCATAAGAAATTTGGTAAATCTAGCGCAAAGTTTGTAAAAGGTTGGGGAAGGGGGGCTGGGGGCGGTATGGAAGATATTTAAGAAATGGCAATTGCTATCTTCATTCCAATTTTGGTGACTCTAGCTCAAAGTTTGTAAAAGGTGGGGAAAGGAGGGAGGAGAGGGTGGGTGTGGCTTCAAAACTTTGATGAAGATTTTTGGAGGTTGTTGCCAGCTATCTTCCTACCAAATTTGGTGGCTCTAGCTCCACAACTCTGGAAGATATACGCGTTCCCGTTTTTGACGAAACGTTAGAGCAGCTGGGGGCGGCTAGGACAGTATTGGTAGGCGTGGAATCCAAACTTTTGATGCAGTTTTTGGGGGGTCATCATCAAAACTGTGGGAGATATAGGCTTTTCTGATTTCAAAATGGGGAGGGGGGTGGCAGGGTTCGGAATGGGTGGGCGTTTGCAGTTTTTGGGCATTGCTAGTAGCTATCTTCTTACCAAATTTGGTGGATCTAGCTGTAAGGATGTGCAAAATATGTTGATTTATCGGCTTTCAGTTATGGAATTTATCGATTTGCCAGCCCCCCAATTATCGTAGAACCCCAATCTTGACACTTTAATTTACTATCCCATAGATAAAAATAATTTGAAAGTTTCAAGTCTCTAGCTTGAAGGGTGTGGAAAAAAATTGCGAACAAACATACAGACAGACGGACGGACGGACGGACGGACGGAAGGACGGACACCATGACGGTCATTGCACAAAGCCAATATACTCTTTACCTTCGGTAACGAGTAAAATAACGCGCCTCCCGTCTCTCTCTGAGCAAAACACTTTTTTCGGTTCTATTGTGTTCTCTGTTTCGTGTTTTCTATTGAGCAAATACACGAAACAGTCTTGCAATAACAACTTGAGAAGAGACAAACTGTCGTTACTTATCAAATGAGCAAAATTTTAAAAGTGGAAGCAAAAAGTGTCTTTTCCTTATGCATGTATCTCTTTAATTTTCTATACTATACCAGTAAACCGACGCACACACCCAAGCAAAACACACAAAAACAAGCATACATACGCAAAAGATACTTTGGCGTTTGTGCTCACCCAAAACTCTCCTCAGAAGTTACGAGCAAAACGAAAACGAAAAAAAGTCTTTGCTTTGGTTAGGAACAGAAATTGTGTTTTCGCGCTCGCTATTTGCATTATGTCCCAATGAGAGTGCTTTTTTCGGAGTCTGAAAGTGCCGACACTTTCTTGCGAGCTCTGCTTATGATAAACTGGTTTTAAAAAAGGGAAATCAGCTTTAGATGGTCTACAAGGAGTAGAAGTACAAGTCGGACGCAACCAACTGCGGTATACTCGTTAACACTATTAAAACCGGTTAAAAGAAGCCTGACTGCAAAGGAGTACGAATGCGGCAGAGGTACACGCTGTGTTAAAGATTCTTCGATGCAATTGGGAATGCTACCAGCTGTCTTCCTTCCATATTTAGTGACTCTAGCTCAAAGTTTGTAAAATTTGGGGAAAGAGGGCTGGGGCGGTATGAGTGGGCGTGGCATCCAAATTTATGCTGCAGATCTTTAAAGAATGTCAATTGCTATGTTCATACCAAATTTGGCAACTTTGGCTCGAAGTTTGTAAAAAGTGGGGAATGGGGGGCTGGGGGTGGTACGGGTGGGCGTGGCATCCAAATTTTTCATGCAGATCTTTGTCGAATGTCAATTGCTATCTTCATACCAAATTTGGTAACTCTGGCTCGAAGTTTGTAAAAAGTGGGAAAAGGGGCAGGGGGTGGTATGGGTGGGCGTGGCGTCCAAATTGTTGATGCAGATCTTTGTGGAATGTCAATTGCTATCTTGATACCAAATTTGGTGACTCTTGATACCAAATTTTTCATGCAGATCTTTGTCGAATGTCAATTGCTATCTTCATACCAAGTTTGGTG
Organism: Scaptomyza flava; assembly: GCA_030179655.1. Taxonomy (NCBI): domain Eukaryota; kingdom Metazoa; phylum Arthropoda; class Insecta; order Diptera; family Drosophilidae; genus Scaptomyza; species Scaptomyza flava. The sequence goes on along the minus strand of JARNME010000180.1, from coordinate 324,046 downwards.
ACTCTAGCTCAAAGTATGTAAAATGTGGGGAAAGGGGGGCTGGGGGTGGTACGGGTGGGCATGGCATCCAAATTTATCATGCAGATCTTCGTCGAATGTCAATTACTATTTTCATACCAAATTTGGTGACTCTAGCTCGAAGTTTGTAAAAAGTGGGAAAGAGGGGCTGGGGGCAGTATGGCTGGGCATGGTTTCCAAATTTTTGATGCAGATCTATGTGATCTCTAGCTCCACTACTCGTTTTTGACGAAGCGTTGGAGCAGCTGGGGGCGGCTAGGACAGTATTGGTAGGCGTGGAATCCAAACTTTTGATGCAGACTTTGGGGGGTCATCATCACCTATCTTGGTACCAAATTTCGTGGCTCTAGCTCAAAAACTGTGGGAGATATATGCTTTTTTGACTTTAAAATGCGGGGTGGCTGGGGCGGAATGGGGGGGCGTGGCTCCAATATTTTTGATGCAGTTTTTTGGGGGTTGCTAGTAGCTATCTTCTTACCAAATTTGGTAGTTCTAGCTGTAAGGGTGTGTGAAATATGCGGAGTTATCGTTTTTGAGTTATCGAATTTATCGATTTGCCAGACCCCCCAGTTATCGTAGAACCCCAATGTTGACACTTTAATTTACTATCCCATAGATAAAGAGAATTGAAAGTTTCAAGTTCCTACATTGAAGGGTGTGGAAAAAACTTGCACACATACGGACGGACAGACGGACGGACGGACGGACGGAAGGACGGACACCATGACGGTGATTGCACAAAGCCAATATACTCTTTACCTTCGGTAACGAGTAAAATAACGCGCCTCCCGTCTCTCTCTGAGCAAAACACTTTTTTCGGTTCTATTGTGTTCTCTGTTTCGTGTTTTCTATTGAGCAAATACACGAAACAGTCTTGCAATAACAACTTGAGAAGAGACAAACTGTCGTTACTTATCAAATGAGCAAAATTTTAAAAGTGGAAGCAAAAAGTGTCTTTTCCTTATGCATGTATCTCTTTAATTTTCTATACTATACCAGTAAACCGACGCACACACCCAAGCAAAACACACAAAAACAAGCATACATACGCAAAAGATACTTTGGCGTTTGTGCTCACCCAAAACTCTCCTCAGAAGTTACGAGCAAAACGAAAACGAAAAAAAGTCTTTGCTTTGGTCAGGAACAGAAATTGTGTTTTCGCGCTCGCTATTTGCATTATGTCCCAATGAGAGTGCTTTTTTCGGAGTCTGAAAGTGCCGACACTTTCTTGCGAGCTCTGCTTATGATAAACTGGTTTTAAAAAAGGGAAATCAGCTTTAGATGGTCTACTAGGAGTAGAAGTACAAGCATCTCCAAAAAAAACAAGTGGAAACGTTGCAGTCGGACGCAACCAACTGCGGTATACTCGTTACCACTATTAAAACCGGTTAAAAGAAGCCTAACTGCAAAGGAGTACGAATGCGGCAGAGGTACACGCTGTGTTAAAGGTTATTCGATGCAATTGGGAATGCTACCAGCTGTCTTCCTTCCATATTTAGTGACTCTAGCTCAAAGTTTGTAAAATTTGGGGAAAGAGGGCTGGGGCGGTATGAGTGGGCGTGGCATCCAAATTTATGCTGCAGATCTTTAAAGAATGTCAATTGCTATGTTCATACCAAATTTGGCAACTTTGGCTCGAAGTTTGTAAAAAGTGGGGAATGGGGGCTGGGGGTGGTACGGGTGGGCGTGGCATCCAAATTTTTCATGCAGATCTTTGTCGAATGTCAATTGCTATCTTCATACCAAATTTGGTAACTCTGGCTCGAAGTTTGTAAAAGTGGGAAAAGGGGGCAGGGGGTGGTATGGGTGGGCGTGGCGTCCAAATTGTTGATGCAGATCTTTGTGGAATGTCAATTGCTATCTTGATACCAAATTTGGTGACTCTTGATACCAAATTTTTCATGCAGATCTTTGTCGAATGTCAATTGCTATCTTCATACCAAGTTTGGTGACTCTAGCTCAAAGTATGTAAAATGTGGGGAAAGGGGGGCTGGGGGTGGTACGGGTGGGCATGGCATCCAAATTTATCATGCAGATCTTCGTCGAATGTCAATTACTATTTTCATACCAAATTTGGTGACTCTAGCTCGAAGTTTGTAAAAAGTGGGAAAGAGGGGCTGGGGGCAGTATGGCTGGGCATGGTTTCCAAATTTTTGATGCAGATCTATGTGATCTCTAGCTCCACTACTCGTTTTTGACGAAGCGTTGGAGCAGCTGGGGGCGGCTAGGACAGTATTGGTAGGCGTGGAATCCAAACTTTTGATGCAGACTTTGGGGGGTCATCATCACCTATCTTGGTACCAAATTTCGTGGCTCTAGCTCAAAAACTGTGGGAGATATATGCTTTTTTGACTTTAAAATGCGGGGTGGCTGGGGCGGAATGGGGGGGCGTGGCTCCAATATTTTTGATGCAGTTTTTTGGGGGTTGCTAGTAGCTATCTTCTTACCAAATTTGGTAGTTCTAGCTGTAAGGGTGTGTGAAATATGCGGAGTTATCGTTTTTGAGTTATCGAATTTATCGATTTGCCAGACCCCCCAGTTATCGTAGAACCCCAATGTTGACACTTTAATTTACTATCCCATAGATAAAGAGAATTGAAAGTTTCAAGTTCCTACATTGAAGGGTGTGGAAAAAACTTGCACACATACGGACGGACAGACGGACAGACGGACAGACACCATGACGGACATTGCACAAAACCAATATACTAGTTACCTTCGGTATCGAGTATAATTATATGTTTTCAATTGCAGCACACATGTAGTTCAATTATATCGCATTATCAACACGGTTGTGTTAGGCGTAGGTCTACTACCACTAAACTTCTTGAATTTACTTCGCTTGTTATCAAAGGGTTTCAGGAAAAAACGCAAACTGAAGTTGATTACACCGATTTAAGTAAGACATTTGACTCTGTTAGTCATTCTCTGTTGCTTCAAAAATTGAATATTATTGGATTTCCATCAAAACTCTTATTGTGGCTTTCGAAGCACTTGTGTGGTCGAACACAAAAAGTAGTTTTTAAATCTTTAGTTTTTAAATCTTCGCTATCTAAACCTATGTTTGTTACCTTTGGTGTTCCCCAGCTGAGTCATCTTGTACCTTTGCTATTTAATTTGTTTATTAACTATCTTTCAGTTGTTATACCTAACTCTTATGTATACATGTTTGCTGATGATGTGAAGCTGTTTCACCTACAATGACGCTTCTCTGTGTAAGCTACTTCAGTCGGATTTGGGTGCATTGTCGGCCTGGTGTCGTTTTAGTCATTAAAGTCATGTCTTTTTGTAGAAGTACCACTCATACTGCTTACTACTTGCTTGATTCTTCACCACTTGACCGCGTTTTTGAAATTAAAGATTAAGGCATTATTCTTGATCTTAAATTAAAGTTTGACGCTCATATTTTGTCCATGGTCAATAAGGCCATTAATGTCCTTGGCTTCATCAAGCGGTGGTCGAAAGAGTTTAATGATCCCTACACCACTAAAACGCTGTATACATCCCTAGTTCGTCCCATCCTGGAGTATGGATCTTGTGTGTGGTCTCCACAATACTCGATTCACCAGGATAGAATTGAATCTGTGCAGAAGAAATTTCTTCTATTTGCCCTTAGAAGTTTTAGCTGGGTTCCTGGAGTTGACTTACCCCCGTATTCAAGTAGACTCCTTTTGATAAATCTTCCCTCCCTGTTAAACCGTAGAACTATGCATGGAGTATTATTTATTACTAACCTACTTAATGGTGAAATCGACTCATCAGTTCTTTTGATTCGAATTAAATTGAATGTCCCAATTAGATCTTCACGTAACTTTTTACCCCTTAGCCTTGATCGTTACTTGAGCAACTATTTAATTCATGAACCATTTCGTGTTATATGTTCTGACTATAACAAACTTTATTCTCTTGTCGCCTTGGAGGCCTCAACTCCAGTACTAAAAAGATCGATCCTTTTTGCTTTATCTAATCGTAACCACTAATTACTAATCTATCGCTGGTCTGATTGGGTTTTTCTGGGTTTTTCCCAATTCGCGCAACAATTTTACTTATTTTATTGTTGGATTTCCCAGAGCCTTAACGTTAACTTTACAATTTTTACTTAAACGTAATTTCAGATTTATGTATAATACTAGGTGTCCCGGTGCGCGTTGCTGCACTCCCCCATTTCGAAAATATCTTTACTGTTCAATTATTTGCAAGGCTATAATGACAGATAAGTCAAAGTTAATGTTATAGGTGGACGTGGAACCCTACCTAGCGTTGCTGTGGTGCTTAATAACGTCTTCTCTATGTGCACTGCGCGTCATCAGGTTAGCGCCCCCTTTTACACTCACCGCCAATGCTCAATAAAGTCTAAACCATCGGAGCTCCATTTTTTTTTTAATTCTCTTTGAAATAAAACAACAATGGCTACTGTAACAATAAGGAATATATTTTAATAAGTTTTTAAGAAAAGTACAAAAAAAAAAATTTCGCTCTGCGTTCTCGGCTTCACCTCGACTTTAAGCTTTTAGCTTGTGTTAGATCACACGCATAGGCTAACCGTAGAATACGTCAGTCCTTGTTTTCAATATCGGGCTCATACTGGAATGCTAACCGAAGAAATGAATCTGACGTAAAAGCACAATGAACTTGTTGACGTTGTTGGTTGATTCCTCTACGTCTGTTAACTATGAATCAGTGCGTTTGTCTTCGTTCCAGATGTCTTTGTTGGTTTCTTTCATCTCGTGCCTCTTGTGTTTGTGAATCACGTAACTGCGACATTCTCACAAGGAAATCTGCATTGGCTTCTTGAATTTGTTCGTTTGATCTTCGGCTCTTATATCTCGCACGACTCTAGAATTGATCCTTTGACGACTCAAATTGGCCCCTTTGCGTGTTTTTGTCATTTTTTTTTTTTTGCGCGAATGTACAACTTTTTCACAATTAGATTGGGACTTTTGTTTTTCTGATTTTTAAAAATTTATGAGATTCGTTTGGCATTGGCAGCACTGAGCCTACTTTGTGATAAATTTTGTCTTTGATTGGAATGAACGTGGAATTAATTTTTGGTGGACCACCCTTAACATTTAGGGGGAGGAAAAATAGATGTTAGCCGATTATAAAATTTTATAAAAATCGGTCGAGCCGAACACGAGAATTTTATATATAAGATTATTTTACTTAGTTTTTATTTCGATTTTTAAATTTTATTTTAACTTTAATTAATTTGGATTTTATGTCAGCTGATCATAGTTGACAATAAACAAATAAATTAATAAGTAAATAAATAAATTAGCTTGGTTTGTATTTTTGATTGGTGTATGTTTTTTTTTTTTTTTTTTTTTTTGTATGTATTTCTGTATGTCTGTATTATAGTTGTTTTTTATTATGAGTGGTTCTTGGCTGCTTTTCCCGTTATACCAACGTGTCCGGGTACCCATAGCAGTTTGAATTTTGGGAATGTTTTTTGTAAGTTGTTTCGTATGTGGAAGTAGGTTGATTACATTCTCCTTAAAAAATCGGAAAAGCAGCTGAGTTTTGTTAACTTGCCAAATAAAAGAGCTTAATTTAAAATAATGATTTACGACGAACAAATGCCTTGCTTGCTGTTTGCGGTTATTAAAAAAAATACAGACTGGAACTGCAAAAAGCAATGCTAGTATTTTAGTGAACCCATATTTGATGGCAGAACTGAGATTACCTGAGATTAAGCTGAACAGATCTGGCAATATGGCAGTATGAGGCGGCTTGAATTGAAGAATAAAAATTAATTTGTTTTTTTAATTGTATCTTATTAATTTATTTGTTTATTTTTAGCCAAAACAATAAGTATGGCTCCATTGGAGCCTGAGTTTGGGCAATTTTGTCAATATTTTAAGCCTGTAATAAAGTGCTAAACATTCATTCCTTCCGTAATAACAGCCCATCTTTTCAACACTACTTTACTACCACTACCACTTACAGAACTGCGTAATTTTATTAAAGACGGGCCGGTGTACGAGACCCTTTTTAACACGCTTTTATTAGTTTCACTTGTATGTTTGTAACTCTGAGAAAACGAAAATTATTACATCGAACTATAAAGCTATAATAAATATAGTTAAAAAAAAAAAAAAACTAAAATTCATACTTTTAAAGAACATCGAACTAAAAAGTTAAAAGAAAATATAATTCAAAAAAAAAAACTAAAAAAACACTTTAAGGAACATCGACATAAAACTTTAAAAAATCAATTTTTAAAACCGACTGCGGCATACTCGATACCAGTATCAAAACCGGTAAAAAGAGGCCTGATTGCAAAGGGGTACGGATGGGGCAGGGGTGTACGCTGCCTTAAAGATTCTCCGATGCAGATGGGGATGCCACCAGCTATCTTCCCTCCAAACTAGGTGACTTTAGCTCAAAGTATGCAAAGCTGAGGAGAGGGGGGCTGGGGCGGATTGGGTGGGTGTGGCATCCAAATTTTTGATGCAGTTTTTTGGGGGTCATCAACACCTATCTTGGAACCAAATTTGGTGGCTATAGCTCAAAAACTGTGGAAGATATGGTTTTTTTATACCCTTAACCCATAAAATGGGTAAATAAGGGTATAACGGTTTTGTTCAAAAGTATGTAACAGGCAGAAGGAAGCTTCTCCGACCCCATAAAGTATATATATTATTGAACAGCATCAACAGCCGAGACGATATAGCCATGTCCGTCTGTCCGTCTGTCTGTCCGTCCGTCTGTCCGTCTGTATGAACGCGTGGATCACAGAGACTACAAGAGCTACAGACTTCAGATTTTGGATATAAGTTCACCTATACCATAAGCAGAACAAGTTTGCTTCAAATTATCGATAACTATTCTGGTTTCCGATATACACATAATATCGATAACAAAAAATATCGAATTTGGAAAATCTAAAAATGAGGGTTGACGTAATGGGTCCAAATCGGTTGAGAAACACCGGAGATATTGAACTTAATCGATTGAAGCTAAGTCAGTATACCAAAGTCTTACATAAATTTAATTTATTTATTGCAACTGGGTTCAGGGTATCTTCCAGTCGGGCTCTCCCGACTTGAGCCTTCTTACTTGGTTTTTCTTTAAAATGCTGGTGACTTGGGGCGGAAATTGTTGATGAAGTTTTAATTGGGTTGCTTGTAGCTACCAAATTTGGTAGGTCTAGCTGTAAGGATGTGTGAAATATGTGGATTTATCGGCTTTGAGTTATCGAATTTATCGATTTGCCAGCCCCCCAGTTATCGTAGAACCCAAATCTTGACACTTTAATTTGCTTTCCCATAGATAAAGAGAAATGGAAAGTTTCAAGTCTCTAGCTTGAAGGTTGTGTAAAAAACATACACACGGACGGACAGACACCATGACGGACATTGCACAAAACCAATATACTCTTTACCTTCGGTATTAAGTATAAAAATGCTTTAAAAATAATGATCGAAAAATAATAGTATTGTTGTAAAAATAAAAACACGAAAATCAAAAAAAATTTTGAAGACATGCTCTTATACGCTTTCTGCATACATATGTATGTAATCTATAGTTTAAATAGTTTATATAATAAAAAAAATAAAAATAAAAAAGATATATAACTAGGTCAGAGATCGAACCTACGATCTTTGGCCTGTGAAGCGGCAGTCTTCTCCCTATGCCACCGGAGCTCTTAAATTTTACTAGTCAAATTAGTAAGTTAATCAAAAGGGAAAACAGGTTTTCGTGGTTTTTGCATGGTATTAAAAATTGTATCGTGCCAAAAAAAAAATGTAAAACATGTATTGTCATCTGAAACACATCTTTGGTGAAAATTTCAGAGCTCTAGCTAGTCGGGAACTTGGTGAAAATTTGATTACAAGAATCCAGTACAAACAAACAAACAAACAGACAGACAGACAAGTCAAGTTAAATAAAAGCATGTAAAAAATATAGTGGCGCATAGTTAATTTTGGCTATGCCAAGACTATGATACCCTCCACACAGCCAAATCAATACTCCCCCCTCTTATGTTTCTGTGCAGATGTTGGTAATTTTTCGCTAATATTTTTACTCTTGAGCGTCATTTACTTGTTCGTTTTCGACAAAAACAACATATTGACATGTAGGTACTTGAAAGTGCACGACAGAGACAACAACTGATAGTACGATATGGTAAATTTGTATGGTGGCTATGTCGTAGAATGCTCCGATCGAAATGAAATTTAATAGTGAAAAAACCCGACATGATCTAAGCAATCTGTGAAAGTTTCATCAAGATCGGTTCAGCAGTTTGGCCGGAAATCGTGTTGAAACAGACAGACGGACAGACGGACGGACGGACAGACGGAAATAAATTCCTGAGCTCGTCCTGATCATTTTGATATATAGTTTATGGGGTCTCCCATCATTCCTTTAAGGCGTTACAGATTCATGACAAAGTCAATATACCCTGTGAAGGGTACAAACTATAGCTAAACCATAAGCAAACCTAGTTTGTTTTACATAATCCATATCTTTTCCCGTTTCTGATAAACACCTGTTATCAATAACGTGCACCCACATATGTACATGCAACAAATAATTGCAGCCGTAAATCCAACTTACGTGTTATAATCGCTTTTGTGTTCTCAACTTAAAATTTGCGATTTTGAATACTTGTAATCGTTTGTTTCACATGTAAATAATTTATCTTATTACTTCTGCTTATGTTATTTCAGGAAGCTGACTCCTGGGTAGCCGTTCACCATCTGCAGACACAGTCGGGGATATTAGATCCGGATGATTGGGTGCGCGATGTGGCCGACGATCGTGAACAGATATTAGCCCACTTTGAGGATTCTGGACCTGATCCCGGTGTGCTTCAGGGCGGTGGGGATGGTGCCTCCGGAAGCTCATCGGTGGGCACCGGTTCACCAGACATTTTTCGTGATCCCACAAATACAGAGGCGCCAACACGAGATCTTTCCACGCCGCACATTGAGGTGACCAGCACTTCGTCCGGCCCATTGGCTGGTCTGGGCGTCGGGCTAATGGTGCGCCGCAGCAGTGATCCTAATCTGCTCGCATCCCTCAAGTCGGAGGGAGGCAACAAGCGCTGGTCGGCAGCCGCGCCGCACTATGACGGTGGCTATTCAGCGGAACGTTTGCTGGCCGAAAAGGCAAGTGGCCATCTGTTACCCCACTGGGAGGAGGAAGATGACAGAGCAGCGCACCTACAGAAGCATCTGCAGCAACAACAGCCACTAAATGCGATAGGAGCAACATTCAGTCATCAGCCATTTGCCCGTTCTGGGCGGCTGTCAATGCAGTTTTTGGGCGATAGGAACGGGTACAAGTGGATCGATGCAGCCGAGAAGCTGCAGCATCAGCAGCCCCCTCAGATTCAGGTTCCAACATCGCTATCATACAGCGCATACTTGAGCAAGTCTTTGCCTCGCGAAAGCAAACGCAAGGAGCCCCTGGGACAGGCGTACGAGTCCATACGAGAGAAAGATGGCGAGATTTTGCTCATCACCAACGAGATTGGCAGTCCGCTGGGCCTCACTGCCATACCGGACAAGGAGCATGCCGGAGGGCTAATCGTTCAGCACGTGGAGCCCGGCAGTCGCGCCGAACGTGGCCGCCTGCGTTGCGAAGATCGCATCCTCGAAATTAATGGCCTTAAGCTGATCGGTCTAAGAGAGTCACTGGTGCAGGATCAGCTGCGTCGCGCACTTGAGAGCTCAGAGCTACGGGTGCGCGTAATGCGCGGTGATCAGCACCGTCACCAACAGCAGCAGGGATTTGACTCCAAGATAGGCGAAATGGTGGAAGTGGCGACAGTTTCGTCTATTCGTAAACCGAATGCTGCACCAGTAGGCACCTCTTTGCAGGTGGCTAATACACGCAAACTGGGCTGCAAAATCGAGATACTGCTGAAAAAAGGGCCCAATGGGTTGGGCTTCTCGGTGACAACTCGCGACAATCCGGCTGGTGGACACTGTCCAATTTACATTAAAAACATATTGCCTTGTGGAGCAGCCATTGAAGATGGGCGCTTGAAGCCCGGTGATCGTCTGCTCGAAGTCGATGGCACGCCGATGACCGGCAAAAACCAAACAGATGTAGTCGCCATACTACGCGGCATGCCATCTGGTGCCACTGTGCGTATTGTTGTCTCCCGGCAGCAAGAACTGGTTGAGCTGCCCATTGGTGTAAGTGTTCAACCTCTTAAAGTGACCATTCGCGTATTGAATCATAAATGTCAATTGATACGTTTGCAGTCACCTTCACCGGACCCACCAGAGAAGGTAGCGCCAGTTGTGCTGGCTCCCGTCCCGGTTCCGGTGCAAAAGTGGGGCAGCGCCCGATCTCTCTTCCAGCAGCAGCAGCATATACAGCAAAATACACATTTGAATGAATCTCAGCATTTTATTGATGCAGGCAGCGAATCGGCCGCTTCCAATGTAAGTGATTCAGTTAGAGTCGACTTAGTATACTTGCATAGCCAGTGTGTAAAAAACCTATCCTAGAGAATGACAGACCTATGGACTTAAGATTTGAATTATAAGCACTTCCAAATAATAAGCAAATCAAGTTTGTTTTAAATAATCAATTAAGCATCACGTTTCCGTTATGCACATGTTTATATTGCAAATTTAATATTGATCATCTGTTAAAACTCATTAAACCAATATGGACTCGTATTCAGCGCCCTCACAATCAAATAATAAACCCAATCCAACCCTTAGTCTGAATTTTTTTTTTTTTATATGGCTGTGTAAAAAAACTGAACATTGTAAGCGATGTGGTTGCAGTAATATTAATAACTAGTTTACAACAAATAAAACGAACTAGTTTACACGGTTAAAACGTGTTTATTATAAAACTTTTATATTGATGCCCAATGAAATGGATAAAATGAGTATAATGGATTTTATCACAAGAAGGTATTAGAGAGAAGGACGCATCTCCGACCGCTTAAGGTATACTTATATATTTGATTAGCATTAACAGCCGAATCGATTTAGCCATGTCCGTCCGTCTGCCTGTCCAGCTAGAAGCTTTAAATTATAAGCTATCCTAAACCATGCGCAGATAAAATATTGATTACTCTTACTGTTTCTGATACACACATCAAACCGCGAAACATAAAATCTTGGATTTTGCGTCTTAGAAAATTCGATAACTCAAAATCAATAAACCCACCTATTTTGCACATCCTTATAGCTATAACTACCAAACTTGGTGAGAAGATGGCTACTAGCGTCCCCCGAAAAATTGCATCAACAATTTTGGAGCAACACCCACCCATTCCGGCTCCAACCCCCCGCAGTCTGAAATCAAAAACGCCTATAACTACCAAAGTTTTTGAGCTAGAGTCACCATATTTGGTGCCAAGATAGGTGATGACGACTTCCAATAAACTGCATTTAAACTTTGGATGCCACGACCAACCATATAGCCCTACCCAGCCCAAGCCGCCCCAACGCTTCGTTAAAAACGGGACTGCCTGAATGTACCACAGTTTTTGAGCTAGAGCCACCAAATTTGGTTAGAAAATAGTTGAAAACGACTCCTAAAGATCTGTATCTGCAATTTGGATGCCACGCCCACCCATACTGCCCCATGCCGCCTTCCACCACATTTTACAAACTTTGAGCTAGAGTCACCAAATTTGGTAGGAAGATAGCAATGGACATTCCACAAAGATCTGCATCTAAAATTTGGATTCCACGCCCACCTATACCACCCCCTAGCTAGAGATACCAAATTTGGAAGGAAGATAGCAGGTGGCACCCTCATCTGCTCAGACAATCTTTGAGACACCGTACACCCCTGCCGCCTCCGTACCCCTTTGCAATCAGGCCTTTTTTTAACGGTTTTAATACAGGTATCGAGTATACCGCAGTCGGTTGCGTCCGACTGCAACGTTTCCACATGTTTTTTAATTCTGTCTTTGGACAGTAAGTCCCCATTTACACGCTGAAGTTTTTTCATGAAGTTTTTATACTCGATACCGAAGGTAAAGAGTATATTCAGTTTGTGCAATGTCCGTCATGGTGTCTGTCCGTCTGTATGAACGCAACTTTTTACCACACCCTTCAAGCTAGAGACTTGCAACTTTCCAATTATCTTTATCTATGGGATAGTAAATTAAAGTGTCAAGATTGGGGTTCTACGATAACTGGGGGGCTGGCAAATCGATAAGTTCGATAACTCAAAACCGATAAATCCACATATTTCGTACATCCTTACATCTAGAACTACCAAATTTGGTGAGAAGATAGCTACTATCAACCCCCAAAAAACTGCATCAAGAATTTTGGAGCCACGCCCACCCACTCCGCCACCAGCCTCCCCGCATTTTGAAATCAGAAATAGCTATATATCCCACAGTTTTTTAGCTAGAGCCACCAAATTTGGTGCCAAGATAGGTGATGATGACCCCCCAAAAACTGCATCAAAAGTTTGGATGCCATGCCCACCAATACTGCCCTAGCCGCCCCATCCTCCCCAAAGCTTCGTCAAAAACGAGAATGCGTGTATCATCCAGAGTTGTAAGGCTAGAGCCACCAAATTTGGTAGGAAGATAGCTGGCAATGACCCCAAAAAATCTTCATCTAAGTTTTGGAGCCACGCCTACCCATTTCGCCCCCCTTTCCCCACCTTTTACAAACATTTAGCTAGAGTCACCAAATTTGGTATGAAGATAGTTATAGACATTCCACACAGATCTGCATTAAAACTTTGGATGCCACGCCCACCCATACCGCCCCCAGCCCCCCTTTCCCCACTTCTAACAATTTTCGAGCTAGAGTCACCAAATTTGGCATGAAGATAGCAATTGACATTCCAAAAAGATCTGCATCAAAAATTTGGATGCCACGCCCAGCCATACTGCCCCCAGCCCCCTTTCCCCACTATTTGCAAACTTCGAGCTAGAGTCGCCAAATTTGGAAGGAAGATAGTTGGTGGCATCCCCATATGCATCGGAGAATCTTTAAGGCAGCGTACACCCCGTCGTATCTGTACCCCTTTGCAATCAGGCCTCTTGTTACCTGTTTTAATACTGGTATCGAGTATGCCGCAGTCGGTTGCGTCCGACTGCAACGTTTCCACTTGTTTTTTAATTCTGTTTTAAAACTTCTTCAGAATTCAGGTCGCATTTACACGCTGAGGTTTTTCAGTGAAATTTTTCCTTAGAAAATGCAACTCTGGTTTAAATTTATGGTCGATAAACATACACTGTTAACACCAGTTCAATTAATTCTTTCGTTCATAACATTTATATTAATAATTTAAAACCACAACAATATATTTACTGTTTGCGCTAATATTTGCTTGTGCGATATTTCGTATCAATAAGACCCCATTTACACGCTGAAGTTTTTTCATGACTTTTTATTTTTCATTCTGTTTTAAAACTTCTTCGGAATTCAGGTCGCATTTACACGCTGAAGTTTTTCAGTGAAATTTTTCTTTTGAAAATGCAACTCTGGTTTAAATTTATGGTCGATAAACATACACAGTTAACACCAGTTCAATTAATTCTTTCGTCTATAACATTTCTATTAATAATTTATAAGCCACAATAATATATTTACTATTTGCGCTAATATTTGCTTGTGCGATATTTCGTATCAATAACTTTATTTTTCACATCAAACACTGTGCAACTCTGTGTTTACATTCTATCGGAATAAGGCAAAGCAAAATTAGAAGAAAACTTCACGACTTAACAAATAGTGAATTTTTGCTTGAAGTTTTACCCCTCTACTCCCCTTGCTTACAAACAAAAGATTCAGAGAGAAAATTCACGAAAAAACTTCAGCGTGTAAATGGGCACTAAGTAAATAAATTATATTACTTAACAGGAATAGCATTTTCCTTTTGAACCATACTATTAAATTTTACATTCCAGTTTGCTTGAGTAATCTATCTGGTAGATCGAGAATGTGTGGCCTTTTCAGTAATCTTTCTGCTAAGCTATTATCTTATAAATTTGCGGCTAGTCTATTTTCGTCATTATGGAGCCTTTCAATAAGTATAGTTTTTGCTGTTTTTCCTTTTTTTTTCCTTGACTTATGTGATTTTTAGATCTACATGTAAGTTTGCATTTGTTATGTCAAAAGGAGCATTAACTATTGTACGCAGTGTTTTGGATTGGTAATTAATATTTGAGTTGCTCGCAATTGCCCAAAGCTGAATAACATAAATCCAGACAGGTTTTAGTATGGCTATGTAAAGTCAAACTTTGTTTTCTAAAGTGAATAAAACCTCTGGGCAGCCGATTTCTCAATTTGAATGCTATCTGGGCCGATTTAAGTGGGTTTCCATTAGAGAAACCATGCTTCAATTAGTCTGAGCCCTGATTGCAGGAATTGCGCAGCTTAATTATACCCTTAACCCATAAATGGGTAATGGGTAACGATAGAACTTTTCTGAAAATGTCGTCCCAATCGGTTAAGAAAAACCGGAGATATCGAATTTAATCGATTGAAGCTAAGTCAGTATACCAAAGTCTTATATATACAGGGTATCTTCTAGTCGGGCTCTCCCGACTAGAGCCTTCTTACTTGTTTTTTTTTTTTTGTTTATTTTTTTTTGTTAAAGGTTTTAATTTATGTCTCAACTTCAACATAACGGATACTACAAATGGGTAAGCTCGTTTGGCAGGGAGAGTATAGACAGTTTATTACTTTTCTTTCTCTTGAATGGTTCGCAATATCGTTTGGCTGTGGAAATGCTTCAGCTTGTTTGCCGTCAGACCTACACTATTCGCCATTACTTATTCGAACTATTGTCTTGTATTCGTGGTTATAAGAATGTGGATTGAGATTTTTGAGGTATGCAGCTAGAGATTCATTTCTTAGATCCGACAGCATTTTATTGAGATGAGATGCAGCCTTGTTATATAGTGTTTTGTTAGCAGGCGTGTTTCTTTTATTTTTTATTTGTCTCCAGATTTCAGCTGGGAGATACGTTTGATTGGTGTTGTTTAGCTGCAAGTTTCGTGTTTGTGAAACTGCCTTTACGAATTCGGCTTGTTAAAAGCTCCACAGCAGAGTCGATATTCTCTCCTGTGTTTAGCAAAATATTCAGGCTGGAAGCTGATTCCAGATAGCATTTAAACGCTTAATATCTGTGTTCGTTGTTGTGACTATATATTTTTAATAAAGTTTGAGGTATTGCAATGTAATTCACAATAAATGCAGAATGATCGGAGCTTTGGTCAAAACTTTCCGTAATGTGCAAGTTTGACTGTGGGATTCCAGAGAATGCTATGAAGTCGATCAGGTCTGGTATTTGTCGGCTATCAGTAGGCCAATATTTAGGCTTGCCAGTTGAAAGAGTTTTTATGTTGTTGTTTTGTATGCATTTATATAATTCGTTTCCCTTTGGATTTGTTCATCTGGAGTCCCACCATTTGGCATTAATGTCACCACCAGCTATAAATTGAGCATCAAGTTTTTGAGAGAACCTCTTTATTTGAGAATCTTGGTGGTAGATAGATCGCAGTTATTAATTTATATGAGTGCATACATTTTATCTCGACCGGGGAAGCCTGTATTGCGTTTTCCCTACTGCTATCCATTACTTTATATATAAAACCGGTTTGGATAATATTCGCTGCTCAGCCATGAGCTCTGCTTGTCTAATGGTCAGGTCTTATTATTTCATAACCAACTGATCTAATAAATGACTTGCTTGTAAAGTGTGTTTCTGAAACCAACTGTTTTTAAAATATATTTCATTTACATGATTGGAAAGCCCGTTGGCATTCCATAAAATATACGTGAGCTCAAATTTTTTTGTGTTAGTTGTTCAATTCCCTTGAGTTAGTTATTTGTGTAACTGTGTAACTGTTTTCTAATGTAATTTAGGCATAAAAATAGTAATCATTGTTATTTTGACTAGATATAGATATAAGAAATGCTTGGGTGCTTAAGGGAGTACTTTACATATTTGTAGCTTTTAGCACAATAAGATTTACTGTGTCCAAATTTCTTGAACCGCTGGCATTGTACAATGTCGTTGGTTTTGCGAGGTAGCTCCATATTGAAAACAGCGTTACCAATATATTTCAAATTATATATGTCTCTATTCTAATTATCGGGCTCAATGTCAAGGTAGAACAAATTTTGTGTCTCTCTGGTAAGGCGGCTTTTGATATTACTTATATTTCTTACATCATGACCTTTGGTCTACATCTTTATATATTCGATACCGAAGGATACCTTGGCGCTCCGCATTTTAAAGTCAAAAAAGCCTACATCTCCCACAGTTTTTGAGCTAGAGCCACCAAATTTGGTGCCAAGATAGGTGATGATGACCCCCCAAAAACTGCATCAAAAGTTTGGATGCCACGCCCAACAATACTGCCCTAGCCACCCCCATCCGCCACAAAGCTTCGTCAAAAACGGTAATGCGCTTATCTTCCAGAGTTGTGGAGCTAGAGCCACCAAATTTGGTAGGAAGATAGCTGTTAATGACCACAAAAAAGTTTTGGAGCTAAACTTACACATTCCCAGCCCCCCTTTCCATACCTTTTACAAACTTTGAGCTAGAGTCACCAAATTTGGAAGGAAAATAGCAATTAACATTCATCATAGATCTGCAGCAAAAATTTGGATGCCACGCCCACCCATACCGCCCCAGCCCCCCTTTCTCCACTTTTTGCAAACTTCGAGCTAGAGTCACCAAATTTGGTATGAAGATAGCAATTGACATCCCACAAAGATCTGCATCACAAATTTGGATGCCACGCCCACCCATACTGCCCCCAGCCCCCCTTTCCTCACCTTTTACAAACTTCGAGCTAGAGTCACCAAATTTGGTATGAAGATTGCAATTGACATTTCACAAAGATCTGCAGTAAAAATTTGGATGCCACACCCAACTTTCATCAATCCGCCCCCAGCCCGCCTTTTCAAAGCTCTTACAAACTTCGAGCTAGAGTCACCAAATTTGGAAGGAAGATATCTGGTGGCATCCTCATCTGCATCGGAGAATCTTTAAGGCAGCGTACACCCCGTCGTATCTGTACCCCTTTGCAATCAGGCCTCTTGTTACCGGTTTTAATATAAAAGATATACCCATTCCAGTTTTTGTGAGGAGGGGGTGGGGCTTGAGGTGGAATGGGTGGGCGTGGCTTTGAAATTTGTAATGCAGATTTTTCAGGGACGCCAGTAGCTATCTTCCTACCAAATTTGGAGACTCAAGCTCAAAATATATACTCATACCAGTTTTTGAAAGGTGTGGTTGGGGCGGCTGTGGGAGGTGTGTGTGGGCGTTGCATCCAAATTTGTGGTTCGTTAACAGCTATCTTCCTTCTAAGTTAGGTGACTCTAGCTTAAAAACTAGATGCTTATAAATAAAATACACGCCTTCCCGTTTTTAAAGAGGCGGTGGGTAGCTGGGGGCGGCTGTGGCGGTATAGGTGGGCGTGGCATCCAAAGTTTTGATGCAATTTTTGGAAGGATGTCATTACCCATCTGTTGGCATTAGGTGGCTATAACTCAAAAAATGCTGAATTTATAGGAGTTTCTGATTCCAAACGGCGGGGTGCCGGGGGCGGAATAAAGGGGCGTGGCTGCAAAATTTTTGTTGATGCCTCTTTTGAGGGGATACCAGAAGCTATTTTCCTTCCAAAGTTGGTAACTCTAACTAAAAGGGTGTGCAAAATAATAGGTATTATCGATTTTGCGTTATCGAATTTATCGATTTGCCAGCCCCCCAGTAAGCGTAGAATCCCAATATTGACACTTTATCTGGAAATTGCTCAAACCCTATATACTCTTTACCTTCAGTATCGAGTAAAACACATGTTAAGAAAATATCTTTTCTGCTTAAATATTTGGGAAGTAATAATGACAGATAAGAGGAAGTGGCGTGGATAAAAAAATCACAAAAATTTCATCAATTGCGGTTCAGCGGTTCAGCCACAAACACACACAAACAAACAAACATTGCCTTTTATATATATAGATTTCAACTTTTCCCGCGCAATGTTTTGCACCCACAGGACAGCATACCACAAAGCAGCAGTAGCTGGCATTCGAGGGACGAGTTGACCTTGCACATACCCGTCCACGACACAGAAAAGGCCGGCCTGGGTGTGAGTGTAAAGGGCAAGACATGCTCCAATCTTAATGCGTTGACACCTAGCGCCAGCAGTATTGTTAAGCACGACGGTGACCTAGGCATATTCGTAAAGAATGTTATACATGGAGGTGCCGCATCGCGCGATGGACGCCTGCGCATGAACGATCAACTGTTGAGCGTCAATGGCGTCTCGCTGCGCGGCCAGAAAAACGCCGAGGCCATGGAGACACTGCGTCGCGCTATGGTCAATAACCCAGGAAAGCATCCCGGCACCATTAGCCTGCTTGTTGGGCGCAAGGTTGTACGCTCGGCCAGCTCCAATGATATACTACAACATAGCCATAGCCATTGTAACGGAAATATTAATATCAAAAGCAATAACGAAAGCTATAACGATAGCAGTAGCGAAAGCTCTAGCAATAGTAATAGCAACAGCAACAACAGTAGCAACGGGAATATTAACAGTAGGTCCAACGCCAGTGACACTTCTGGCACGACAGTTATTTATCTGAGCCCTGAAAAGCGGGAGTACCCTGGCAGCGGTTACGGACTTGTAGGCACCGGCAGCGATATGAATAGGTAAGTTCAGACTAAAAATCCTTTAATAAGTTGTTGGCACGTAACTCAATGGGATCGTTCTATGGTAGCAAATTTTCCATTCGTCATGCATATGTTGCCACTCGCTTTTCGCATTCTTTGCGGTGCTTTGTCACAATCGTACTTCCACTTTCCACTTTTTAAGTTATATGATCAAAAAAGGAAACTCACTGTAAGTAATAATTACAAAACCCCTAAATGGAAACCCCTTCATTCAAAAAAATACCATAATTTATTATATTAACTCAGTGAAAACCGTTTAGACTCTTATAAAGTGAGTTTAAACGCCTTAAGAAGCTTTTAAAGGCTGGGATAAAACTCAGTTCAGTTTAAGGTTCCTTAGGCCGGTCGCACACCGGAGCCAAAAAAAATTTTTTTGTTGGTCTTTGTTGGTACGACAAAAAACATTTTTTGTTAAATCACAAACCAAAACCAACACCTTTCGACAAGCATTTTGTTTTCGACATTTTGTTGGCTTCGGTGTCCGATATAATAAAACATAATTTTTAGTCTTGTTCTGTTTCGGACGCCGATATTGCTGTCGAAGTTCAACATAATACCAGCCAACAGCATTCGACAAAATAAAAACGTTTGTTGGGCTTTGCCGTATGATGTTTTGCTTGTTTGATTCAGTGAGCACAGCTCCATAAGCAACCGTGTAATGTTCGTCACGAACACTTGTATAAAGATGTTGGTTGGGTTTGGTGTGCGCAGCCCGCATGAAACTCTATAGAAAAACGGTTTTCGACAGTGTTCGCTCCCAAGAAATGTTATGTTTTTTTGCTTGTTGGTCTTGGTGTGCGGCCGGCCATAAGAAGCAATAAATTCATGTTCGGCTCGACATAAAAATACGTCTAAAGACGTTTTCTTGGTCTTTGTTGGTCCGACAAAAAAAAAATATTTTTTGATATCGCACACCAAAATCAACACATTTCGACAAGCATTTTGTTTTCGACTTTTTGTTGGCTTCGGTGTACGATACAATCAAACATAATTTTTAGTCTTTTTCAAAATGTCATCTGATTCGGTCGAAGACATCATCCATAAAATAGAGGTTTGAATTTGTTTGTACCGTTTGCTAATAAAATATATAATATAAATATTATAAGGTTTTGGATGTTCAAGATGTATGTCCAAACCACACTGTGTTCTCACCATCACTTTTAAACCAGAGGAAATATATTTTTGTCGAAGCCCAACATAATTCCACCCAACAGCATTCGACAAAATAAAAACGTTTGTTGGGCTTTGCCGTATGCTGTTTTGCTTGTTGGATTCAGTGAGCACAGCTCCATAAGCAACCGTGTAATGTTCGTCACGAACACTTGTATAAAGATGTTGGTTGGGTTCGGTGTGCGCAGCCCCCATGAAACTCTATAGAAAAACGGCTTTCGACAATGTTCGCTCCCAACAAATGCTATGGTTTTTTGTTTGTCGGCCTTGGTGTGCGGCCGGCCATAAGAAGCAATGGATTCATGTTCGGTTCGACAAAAAAAAAAAATGCTTAAAGACGTTTTGTTGGCTCCGGTGTGCGGCCGGCCTAAAGGCCCATTTCCAGGAAAAAATTTCATTTATGGAAAGTGGTAAATTTTTACGTTAGGTTCCACATAAAGTAAGAGTGACCAGCTGTGCCAAATATTTGTATGGCTAAATGTAAATATTTGTTGGTCACCTTATTTGATTAAATTGTTCAAATTGAGCGCCTTCTCGCATTGCTCGCTTAGGAAAGTAATTTTGGCAGATAGTCTAAATATTCCACCACAAAATTGACACCATATTTTATTGTTGCAGACGATGCGTTTCCTCTACGCATACCGGTCGCGCTCAAAAGGGTATAATGGTTTTTGTGCAAAAGTATGTAACAGGCAGAAGGAAGCATCTCCGACCCCATAAAGTATATATATTCTTGATCAGCATCAACAGCCGAGACGATATAGCCATGTCCGTCTGTCCGTCTGTCTGTCCGTCTGTCTGTCCGTCTGTCCGTCTGTATGAACGCGTGGATCTCAGAGACTACAAGAGCTAGAGACTTCTGATTTTGTATTTAAGTTCTCCTATACCATGAGCAGAACAAGTTTGCTTCAAATTATCGATAACTATTCTGGTTTCCGATATACACATAATATCGATAACAATAAAATATCGAATTTGGAAAATCTAAAAATGAGGTAATGGATAATGATAGAACTTTTCTGAAAATTTCGTCCAAATCGGTTGAGAAACACCGGAGATATTGAACTTAATCGATGGAAGCTAAGCCAGGATACCAAAGTCAATTATAAATTTAATTTATTTATTGCAACTGGGTTCACGGTATCTTCTAGTCGGGCTCTCCCGAGGGTTTTGAGGTGTATTGCTTTGTCGATCTTAATTTTGTCGGTGGCGGGTAGGCCTCTGCGATCATGCGGCTCGTTCATGGTGATTGGATCCCTTTGTACCGGGTACGATGTAGTAGGTGTTGTGGAGCTGTTTAGTTTTGGTTTTGCTTGTTGTGGATGTGTTAAGTTAAATGTTGCTGTGATTGTTTTTGGCTGCGGCTAAGTTGTAACTTAGATTAGATGGAAACACGTCTATGTTGAACGAAGGCGAGAGTCAAACTGTAACATTTATATGTAATGTAACATAAGTTTGTAAAAGGGCGACAGTTCGTATTCTGTTAGCAACAAGAGCGGTCGATCGTGGATACATACTGTGTTTTCGCTGACTTCTGTTCATCTGTAGCAGAGCTATATCCGAACGACGAAAAAGTGAATGCTTTGCTCTCGTTATAGTTTTGTCACTTAATAACCTGCAGCAATAGCAATAGAATGAAATGAAACGTTTTTCTATGCGTAGCCGAAGCGGTACCTGAAAACCGAGAGCGAGATGAGAGCAGAGTAAAAGCAAATTTTTATTTGCAACTGTTCTTAAGAGTGTTTCTTTTTGCTGCAATTCTGTGATCAATGTTTTTATACTCGATACCGAAGGTAAAGAGTATATTGGGTTTGTGCAATGTACGTCATGGTGTCTGTCCGTCTGTATGAACGCAAGTTTTTTCCACAACCTTCAAGCTAGAGACTTGAAACTTTCCAATTCTTTCTTTTAACAACTTCGAGATAGAGTCACCAAATTTGGAAGGAAGATAGCAATTGACATTTCACAAAGATCTGCAGCAAAACTTTGGATGCCACGCCCACCCATACCGCCCCCAGCCCCCCTTTCCCCACTTTTAACAATTTTCGAGCTAGAGTCACCAAATTTGGTATGAAGATAGCAATTGACATTTCGCAAAGATCTGCAGTAAAACTTTGGATGCCACGCCCACCCATACCGCCCCCAGCTCCCCTTTCAACAGCTCTTACAAACTTTCAGCTAGAGTCACCAAATTTGGAAGGAATATAGTTGGTGGCATCCCCAACTGTATCGGAGAATCTTTAAGGCAGTGTACACCCCTGCCCCATCCGTACCCCTTTGCAATCAGGCCTCCTTTTACCTGTTTTAATACTGGTATCGAGTATGCCGCAGTCGGTTGCGTCCGACTGCAACGTTTCCACTTGTTGTTCTACCAATTATGCAATACCGGCTGTACCAACTTCATAACAACCTTTCCCTGCTTGCTCTGCTGCCCTCTGCAATTGTCTATTTTGCATGCACAAAAATTAATATAAGTGATTGTTTTGATTGCGGTTTCTGTTTCTAATGGATTTAACTATCAAAAAAAAACGAATTAGAGCAAAAATCAAAAAAACTAGGTATGTACTATATTTTTACGCGGAATAATTAGAATCGCAATTGTTTGAAATGTAAGCTTTTTACCTCAGCAATGCTTAGGCCATGATACAAGTCATTGCATTTCAAAGTGTAATCCGTCAATGCTTTTTATTGGTTTTGTGAAAAAATCTGGAAAAGTCCAAAAAATTGATTAGAGAAAAAATCTGAAAAAAATCGTGAAAAATTCATGTAAACGAACGTACAGAATGGGGTCCCATTGTTGTGCTCGCCTCCAGGACATCTAATATTTCATGTATCCCATTCTCAACATTGCTCACATAACGAATTAATCTGGTGCGATGATTAGCAAAGCCCTCCTGAGGCGAGGCGAAGTACACGAATATATCTACTATGTAGCAGCCGACCAACAGGAGGCCTCGCAACACGTTATCCATATGGCCGACCGCAAGTTTTTTATTGGTCTTTGTTGGTCCGACAAAAAAACTAATAGCTTTACAATAAGGCCGGCCGCACACCGGAGCCAACAAAACGTTTTATGTTGGTCTTTGTTGGCCCGACAAAAAAACATTTTTTTTGATATCACAAACCAAAACCAACACCTTTCGACGAGCATTTTGTTTTCGACATTTTGTTGGCTTCGGTGTGCGATATAATAAAACATAATTTTTAGTCTTGTTCTGTTTCGGACGCCGATATTGCTGTCGAAGTTCAACATAATACCAGCCAACAGCATTCGACAAAATAAAAACGTTTGTTGGGCTTTGCCGTATGATGTTTTGCTTGTTTGATTCAGTGAGCACAGCTCCATAAGCAACCGTGTATTATTCGTCACGAACACTTGTATAAAGATGTTGGTTGGGTTTCGTGTGCGCAGCCCGCATGAAACTCTATAGAAAAACGGTTTTCGACAGTGTTCGCTCCCAAGAAATGTTATGTTTTTTTGCTTGTTGGTCTTGGTGTGCGGCCGGCCATAAGAAGCAATATATTCATGTTCGGCTCAACATAAAAATACGTCTAAAGACGTTTTCTTGGTCTTTGTTGGTCCGACAAAAAAAAATATTTTTTGATATCGCACACCAAAATCAACACATTTCGACAAGCATTTTGTTTTCGACTTTTTGTTGGCTTCGGTGTACGATACAATCAAACTTAATTTTTAGTCTTTTTCAAAATGTCATCTGATTCGGTCGAAGACATCATGCATAAAATAGAGGTTTGAATTTGTTTGTACCGTTTCCTAATAAAATATATAATATAAATATTATAAGGTTTTGGATGTTCAAGATGTATGTCCAAACCACACTGTGTTCTCACCATCACTTTTAAACCAGAGGAAATATATTTTTGTCGAAGCCCAACATAATTCCACCCAACAGCATTCGACAAAATAAAAACGTTTGTTGGGCTTTGCCGTATGCTGTTTTGCTTGTTGGATTCAGTGAGCACAGCTCCATAAGCAACCGTGTAATGTTCGTCACGAACACTTGTATAAAAATGTTGGTTGGGTTCGGTGTGCGCAGCCCCCATGAAACTCTATAGAAAAACGGCTTTCGACAATGTTCGCTCCCAACAAATGCTATGGTTTTTTGTTTGTCGGCCTTGGTGTGCGGCCGGCCATAAGAAGCAATGGATTCATGTTCGGTTCGACAAAAAAAAAAAAAAAAATGCTTAAAGACGTTTTGTTGGCTCCGGTGTGCGGCCGGCCTAAAGGCCCATTTCCAGGAAAAAATTTCATTTATGGAAAGTGGTAAATTTTTACGTTAGGTTCCACATAAAGTAAGAGTGACCAGCTGTGCCAAATATTTGTATGGCTAAATGTAAATATTTGTTGGTCACCTTATTTGATTAAATTGTTCAAATTGAGCGCCTTCTCGCATTGCTCGCTTAGGAAAGTAATTTTGGCAGATAGTCTAAATATTCCACCACAAAATTGACACCATATTTTATTGTTGCAGACGATGCGTTTCCTCTACGCATACCGGTCGCGCTCAAAAGGGTATAATGGTTTTTGTGCAAAAGTATGTAACAGGCAGAAGGAAGCATCTCCGACCCCATAAAGTATATATATTCTTGATCAGCATCAACAGCCGAGACGATATAGCCATGTCCGTCTGTCCGTCTGTCTGTCCGTCTGTCCGTCTGTATGAACGCGTGGATCTCAGAGACTACAAGAGCTAGAGACTTCTGATTTTGTATTTAAGTTCTCCTATACCATGAGCAGAACAAGTTTGCTTCAAATTATCGATAACTATTCTGGTTTCCGATATACACATAATATCGATAACAATAAAATATCGA
The DNA here is from genome assembly GCA_030179655.1 of Scaptomyza flava. Lineage (NCBI taxonomy): Eukaryota > Metazoa > Arthropoda > Insecta > Diptera > Drosophilidae > Scaptomyza > Scaptomyza flava. Next base: position 299,377 of record JARNME010000180.1, on the reverse strand, counting down.
ATTTGGAAAATCTAAAAATGAGGGTTGAAGTAATGGATAATGATTGAACTTTTCTGAAAATTTCGTCCAAATCGGTTGAGAAACACCGGAGATATTGAACTTAATCGATGGAAGCTAAGCCAGTATACCAAAGTCAATTATAAATTTAATTTATTTATTGCAACTGGGTTCACGGTATCTTCTAGTCGGGCTCTCCCGAGGGTTTTGAGGTGTATTGCTTTGTCGATCTTAATTTTGTCGGTGGCGGGTAGGCCTCTGCGATCATGCGGCTCGTTCATGGTGATTGGATCCCTTTGTACCGGGTACGATGTAGTAGGTGTTGTGGAGCTGTTTAGTTTTGGTTTTGCTTGTTGTGGATGTGTTAAGTTAAATGTTGCTGTGATTGTTTTTGTTTTTGACTGCGGCTAAGTTGTAACTTAGATTAGATGGAAACACGTCTATGTTGAACGAAGGCGAGAGTCAAACTGTAACATTTATATGTAATGTAACATAAGTTTGTAAAAGGGCGACAGTTCGTATTCTGTTAGCAACAAGAGCGGTCGATCGTGGATACATACTGTGTTTTCGCTGACTTCTGTACATCTGTAGCAGAGCTATATCCGAACGACGAAAAAGTGAATGCTTTGCTCTCGTTATAGTTTTGTCACTTAATAACCTGCAGCAATAGCAATAGAATGAAATGAAACGTTTTTCTATGCGTAGCCGAAGCGGTACCTGAAAACCGAGAGCGAGATGAGAGCAGAGTAAAAGTAAATTTTTATTTGCAACTGTTCTTATGAGTGTTTGTTTTTGCTGCAATTCTGTGATCAATGTTTTTATACTCGATACCGAAGGTAAAGAGTATATTGGGTTTGTGCAATGTACGTCATGGTGTCTGTCCGTCTGTATGAACGCAAGTTTTTTCCACACCCTTCAAGCTAGAGACTTGAAACTTTCCAATTCTTTCTTTTAACAACTTCGAGATAGAGTCACCAAATTTGGAAGGAAGATAGCAATTGACATTTCACAAAGATCTGCAGCAAAACTTTGGATGCCACGCCCACCCATACCGCCCCCAGCCCCCCTTTCCCCACTTTTAACAATTTTCGAGCTAGAGTCACCAAATTTGGTATGAAGATAGCAATTGACATTTCGCAAAAATCTGCAGTAAAACTTTGGATGCCACGCCCACCCATACCGCCCCCAGCTCCCCTTTCAACAGCTCTTACAAACTTTCAGCTAGAGTCACCAAATTTGGAAGGAATATAGTTGGTGGCATCCCCAACTGTATCGGAGAATCTTTAAGGCAGTGTACACCCCTGCCCCATCCGTACCCCTTTGCAATCAGGCCTCCTTTTACCTGTTTTAATACTGGTATCGAGTATGCCGCAGTCGGTTGCGTCCGACTGCAACGTTTCCACTTGTTGTTCTACCAATTATGCAATACCGGCTGTACCAACTTCATAACAACCTTTCCCCTGCTTGCTCTGCTGCCCTCTGCAATTGTCTATTTTGCATGCACAAAAATTAATATAAGTGATTGTTTTGATTGCGGTTTCTGTTTCTAATGGATTTAACTATCAAAAAAAAAAACGAATTAGAGCAAAAATCAAAAAAACTAGGTATGTACTATATTTTTACGCGGAATAATTAGAATCGCAATTGTTTGAAATGTAAGCTTTTTACCTCAGCAATGCTTAGGCCATGATACAAGTCATTGCATTTCAAAGTGTAATCCGTCAATGCTTTTTATTGGTTTTGTGAAAAAATCTGGAAAAGTCCAAAAAATTGATTAGAGAAAAAATCTGAAAAAAATCGTGAAAAATTCATGTAAACGAACGTACAGAATGGGGTCCCATTGTTGTGCTCGCCTCCAGGACATCTAATATTTCATGTATCCCATTCTCAACATTGCTCACATAACGAATTAATCTGGTGCGATGATTAGTAAAGCCCTCCTGAGGCCAGGCGAAGTACACGAATATATCTACTATGTAGCAGCCGACCAACAGGAGGCCTCGCAACACGTTATCCATATGGCCGACCGCAAGTTTTTTATTGGTCTTTGTTGGTCCGACAAAAAAACTAATAGCTTTACAATAAGGCCGGCCGCACACCGGAGCCAACAAAACGTTTTATGTTGGTCTTCGTTGGCCCGACAAAAAAACATTTTTTTTGATATCACTCACCAAAACCAACACCTTTCGACGAGCATTTTGTTTTCGACTTTTTGTTGGCTTCGGTGTACGATACAATCAAACATAATTTTTAGTCTTGTTCAAAATGTCATTTGATTCGGACGAAGACATTATTCCTGCGCTTTATCAATGTGTAAGATTATGTGAAAGTGATGAAAATAAAACTAGAAAGTATTGGGTGCATCCTTACTGCAGAATTTTAATAGAGAAAAATGGGTAGGTAATTATTATATTTAGTTAAAATAGATAATACAGGCATACCTAGATGGTGTGAACGCTAAATTCAAAATTTTGAAATTTGTTCACACAATCCAGTTTGTTATCACTTTAAGGTTTTTTATACCCTTAACCCATAAAATGGGTAAATAAGGGTATAATGGTTTTGTGCAAAAGTATGTAACAGGCAGTATGAAGCATCTCCGACCCTATAAAGTATATATATTCTTGATCAGCATCAACAGCCGAGACGATATAGCCATGTCCGTCTGTCCGTCTGTCTGTCCGTCTGTCCGTCTGTATGAACGCGTGGATCTCAGAGACTACAAGAGCTAGAGACTTCTGATTTTGTATTTAAGTTCTCCTATACCATGAGCAGAACAAGTTTGCTTCAAATTATCGATAACTATTCTGGTTTCCGATATACACATAATATCGATAACAATAAAATATCGAATTTGGAAAATCTAAAAATGAGGTAATGGATAATGATAGAACTTTTCTGAAAATTTCGTCCAAATCGGTTGAGAAACACCGGAGATATTGAACTTAATCGATGGAAGCTAAGCCAGTATACCAAAGTCTTATATAAATTAAATATATTTATTGCAACTGGGTTCAGGGTATCTTCTTGTTGGGCTCTCCCGACTAGAGCCTTCTTACTTGTTATAGCTCTTCTAAACAATATGAGTGCGCTATGTCATACTTATGGTACTGCAGGTGAGCTTCAAGAAGCAGCAGCAATTTTTGCTGTAAATGACACGATATTATAACTCGAGATTTTCATTTAAAAGTTAAAGCTTTAATGTCACTATTGACAAAAGGTTCTTTGTTTTGAAGCGTGCAATGTTTCATGTACTCTGTGGAATGGCAAAAGCGGGGTTTACCACATATACATATTCTACTTTGGTTAGAAAATAAAATAAGACCAGATAAAATCGATAAAATTATCTGTGCTGAAATACCAAACGCAGATGAGGATCCTTTGTTATTTAACATTGTTAAGTCAAATATGATTCATGGTCCTTGCGGTGCGTTTAATAATAAATCGCCATGCATGAAAAATGGAAAATGTACCGAAAGGTTTCCTCGACAATTACTTAAAGAAACTGTGACTGGAAAAGATAGTTACCCTCTATATCGTAGAAGAGCGATAGAAGATGGTGGTAATGCAATTAATATAAATGGTAATTGCATAGATAATCGTTGGGTTGTGCCTTATAGATGTGTACTATTGAGAACATTTGAAGCTACATAAATGTTGAGTATTGTAGCTCTGTAAAGTCTATTAAATACATTTGTAAATATGTTGACAAGGGCAGTGATCAAGCATCATTTACATTTGAAGACCAACGTAATGAAATTAATATGTACGAAAGTGGCCGTTATATAAGTAGCTCAGAAGCGGTATTGTGAATCCTTGCATATCCCATACATGAACGTTTTCCGGCTATTACACACTTAGCTGTTCATTTAGAAAATGGTCAACGGATATATTTTAACCCCAAAAATCCGCAAACAATAACTTGACAGATCAAGCACTACACCCAAAATCACTTTGCTAGCCTTCTTTGAGCTATGCACACGTGATGAGTTTGCAAGAACGCTTCTATAATGTAAAGTTCCATTGTATCTTACATGGAACAATAAAGAATTTCAAAGAAGAAAACGAGGGCATGATGTGCCAAATTTTCCTGAAGTAAAAAGAGATTCAGCTTTGGGAAGAGTTTACACTATTCATCCCAATAATACAGAATGTTTTTATTTAAGACTTTTATTACATTTTGTAAGGGGCCCAACTTCATTTTTAAATTTAAAAACCGTTAATGGTATAGCAAACGCATCATTTCAATTGGCGTGTAAAGCTCTAGGATTACTAGAAGATGATAAGCACTGGGATTCAACAATAGCCGAAGCTGTCATATGTCAAAACCCTACAAAACTGAGAGAACTTTTTGCAATAATGTTAGTATTTTGTCAAATTTCAGATGCTCTTAAACTTTGGAATACTTATAAAGGGAGTTTCTCAGAAGATATTTTAAGAGCCTTTCATTTTTCACAAGACAGAAATAGTGATGAAAGTATTGTGAATAATGTATTAAGTAAATGTCTTATTTACATTGAAGATATTGTACTGTCTATTGGTTGTCAAAACTTGACTTATTATGGACTTCCACTACCAATTAGATCCAAGGAAATTGTTCCAAATATTGAATATCATAGAGTAACAAATTATGAAAATTGCGATAATTTTGTTGTTACTACTACTACTACTACTACTCCTTACTGCTGAGCAAAAACAAGTATACGAATAGATACTACATAGCGTTGAAGCAGAAAAGGGAGAAATCTATTCTTTGCTTCTTCCGGTATCGCAGCCACTTTACTAAATGATGGTCGCACAGCGCATTCTACACTTAAGATTCCATTTAATTTGTTTCATTTAGAAACACCACATTGCTCAATTTCAAAGCAATCTAATATTGCTGCTGTGCTCAAAGATTGCAAGCTTATTGTTTGGGATGAGTGTACTATGGGCCATAAAGGTGCTTTTGAAGCTGTAGATCGATCTTTGAAAGACATTCGAGATAGTGAATACCTAATGGGTGGCATAACTGTTCTCTTAGCTGGTGATTTTCGACAAACTCTTCCAGTGATCCCCAGAGGAACAAGAGCAGATGAAATAAATGCGTGCTGAAAGTTTTCAATTTTGTGGCCCAAAATACAGAAAATTGCATTAACAAAAAATATGCGAGTGCACTTAAAAGGTGATAGCATAGCTGGTGAATTTGCAGAAATGCTTCTTCAAATAGGAAATGGATTATTTCCAACCCATGATGGCAAAATAACTTTACCATCAACTTTGTGTCATGTTGTGAAAAGTATTGAAGAGTTTCTTAATTCATTAAATCCGGCTGGCTTGCCTCAACATAAATTAACTTTAAAGATTGGTTCACCTGTAATGTTGATTCGCAACTTGAAGCCGCCAAAACTGTGCAATGGTACAAGATTGCAAGTTAAAGTCCTTCATAAGAATGTTGTCGAAGCAATTATCTTTACTGGCAATGGAATAGAGGAAACGGTTTTTATACCGAGAATCCCATTAATACCTTCTGATTCTGAATTGCCAATTCAATTTAAAAGATTGCAATTTCCTTTAAAAGTTTGCTTTGCCTTAACAATTAATAAATCGCAGGGACAAACTCTTAAATAAGGCGGACTAGACTTAAGACACTATTGTTTTTTTCATGGTCAATTTTATGTAGCCTGCTCAAGAGTCAGTTCACCAAAAAGTTTATTTGTATTAGCACCGCGCAGCGAAGTAAGCGGGCTACTTACTATTCGCAGATAAGACAAAAGGGGCGTAAAAGTGAGCTTGGGCAATTTTTTATTTTTGCCACAAGCCAACCTAGGGTGTGATCACAATAACTCACCATAGTTCCATCAAAATCGGTTAAGCGGTTTCAGAGTCTATAAGCCTTAAGTCCACAAACAAACATACAATGCCTCTTATATAAAACTAGCAGCCCCGGCGAACGTTTTTGTGCCAGGCCAGAATTTGGATCTGTACCGATAGGTAAGCCCTTCAATGGTTCAGGTGGAGTTTCTAAATCCTTTAGTTGCACTTTTCCTGATGAGCAAGATATCCCGACTGGCTCATTTTTTACTCGACTAGAGGGTTCCCCCTGCTCGCATCGCTCGCATGAAGAAGATTGAAGATTCTGTCGCTATCTCTGAGCACTATTTCTAACCCGATCCTGACTGAGGCAAGCCTCACGTTCCGTTGAAGATTCTTCATCTCTTGCATAACGTACTCTTTTGGCTTTCCCTGTACTACGAACTATGTTCAAACGACGTCTTCCAAACATGACCTTATAACTTCTGTACAAAATACGTTGTTAACTTGAACATTATTCACTTTATTCACTTTATTTTTATATTATGTTTAATAACAAATCGGTGTATATGTCATTGTCATTCTAAAAGTGTTGAAAGCCTGCTTTGTTTTATACTATGTATATATCATATCGATTTATGAAATACTGTTATTTTTGAAGTTTCTCCACAATTTATTGGATGTTATTATTGTACATATGAACCTTCCTTTTCAATCACTCTATCTAAAAAAAAAAAAAAAACCGCATCAAAATCCGTTGCGTAGTTTTAAAGATCTAAGCATACGGGGGGACAGAGAAAGCGACTTTGTTTTATACTATCTATGCATTGATACCGAAGGTAAATCGTATATGGGGTTTGAACTATGTCCGTCATGGTGTCCGTCCAGCTTTATGAACGCATGTTTTTTCGACACCTTTCAAGCTAGAGACTTGAAACTATGCAAATACCTATTTCTATGGCCGGGACAGAAAACGTGTCAAGATTGAAGCTGTACGATAATTGGGGGGCAAATCGATAATTCGATAACTCAAAATCGATAAATCCTAGTATTTACCACACCCTTACAGTTAGGCTGATTGCACACCGCAGTCTTCAAAGCGTTTTTGCCGTGACAACGTCTAATAAATCGATGAACAGATGCTGCTTGTTCAAAAAAATTAGTACCAATGCTCATAGTGTCCGGTTGCTTTGATGCAGGTCAATGCTAGCGCCATCATAATGTAAACATGTTCGTGGCGCTGCTGAACAGACGCTCTGTTTTTGATTTTGTTTTTGAAATGTGGAAGACACGGGTTCAACACAGCGTCAAAATTTTATGAATATGTTTTTATTTTTTCTTTTTTTATACCCTGAACCCCTAAAATGGGTATAAAGTGTATAATATTTTGTGTGAAAGTATGTAACAGGCAGAAGGAAGCATCTCCGACCCCTTAAAGTATATGTATTCTTGATCAGCATCAACAGCCTACTCGATATAGCCATGTCCGTCTGTCCGTCCGTCTTTTCGTCCGTCCGTCATTTCGTCCGTCCGTCCGTCCGTCTGTATGAACAAGCGGACCTCAGAGACTACAAGAGCTAGAGACTTTAGATTTTGAATATAAGCTCTCATGTACCATGAGCAGAACAAGTTTGCTTCAAATTATTCTGGTTTCCGATATACACATGAAATCGATTACAAACAAGTAAGATGGCTCTAGTGGGGAGAGGCTGACTAGAAGATACCCTGAACCCAGTATACCTTTGGTATACTGACTTAGCTTTCTAACGCGCGGACCCACGCTCAAAGCGAACCAGTTATAATAGAGAAGGTTGGATTGGCACTTTGTATTAAGTGGGAAAGATCGTTATAAATAGAACACAGAATGAGTTAAGGGTTAAGAGCATATTTATAATTACAAGTTTGAAGAGATATAGGTACAAAATTTGTAATATTTCTGATAGGAACAGCAAAGTTAATTTGTTAAAAGTCTACTACGAAAAGACGGCAAATAATGTTAAGTATCCCAGTTAAGATCTCTATTTTAATCTGATGAATTTTGTATATGGGAAACCATATACAAGATCCATGTTCCAGAATCGGTCGAACAAGAGAAGTATACGGAGTTTTTGTTAAGTAGGGATCGTTTAACTCTTTTGACCAGCGCTTAATGAACCCCATGAAACCAGATGCTCCATTGAAAATTGAAGAGATATGCTTGTCAAATTAAGCTTTGGGTCCATAACGATGCCCAAATCGTCAACCCATTTAATTATACCTAGTGTTTTGTTGTCGAGAAATATATATAAATATATATTAAAAAGGGCAAACATCTAAAATATGACATTACTTTACATTTACTGCAATTAAGATTTAAAAAATGTACTTTACACCACATTTGAAAGTTGTCTAAATCTCTTTGAAGCTGTTGAGCTGCAAGGGGAGTTGCAGCCGACCTGCATAATTTTACATCATCAGCGAACATCAAAACCCGAGAGAACTTTATAACCGATGGAAGATCGTTTATAAACAAAATAAATAATAAAGGACCAAGATGACTACCCTGTGGAACGCCTGAAGTGACCTGAACCGTCTTGGAAACGTACCCTTTAAATAAAAACCTCTGAGTTCTAAGAGTAAAGTAGTCTTTAATCCAAAGAACTAGAATATTTGAAAAGCCCAAGAGTTCTAGTTTATGTATTAGGAGATGATGATCTACAGAGTCGAAAGCCTTACTAAAATCAGTATAAGTAACATCAGTCTGCAATTTGTCCTGAAAACCCTTGATAACAAACGAAGTAAATTCTAACAAGTTAGTGGTAGTAGATCTTTGTTTCATAAATCCGTGCTGGCACGGTGAAATAATAGATTTGCAAAGGTGTTGAAGATGGGAGGTTATTAATTTTTCAAAAATCTTAGGAATAGCAGAAAACTTGGAGATACACCTATAATTTTGAACATTAGATTTGTTTCCTTTTTTATGGAGAGGAATAATAAATGACTCTTTCCAAATTTTTGGAAAGGAGCCTAACTCCAGGGACAAGTTAAACAGTTTGAGCAACGGCTTTAAAAGACCATGAGCGCAGTGTCTAAGCACGCAGCTTGGCAATCCGTCAGGTCCTGGGGAAAAAGTAGGTTTTAAAACATGTAGATTATTTTAAAGTGAGTTTTCAGTGATTTTCAGTCCAAAGATGCGATTCGAGCCATTTACCTGATAAGGGTAAGGCAAATCGACTTGAGATTGAAATGAACTATAAGTCGTTTGATAAAATTGGGCAAATATATTTGCAATCTCCTGATCAGAATTGGCCTTCGTTTCCTCAAAGAATACTTTCGTTAGGAGTGTCGATGACCTACAATTCGCATTAACAAAATAAAAAAACAGCTTAGGATCCTGCTGAAACTGTAATCTGCACCGAGTCGGGTAATTCTTATAACATTGGTTATTTAAGATTGAAAAACTGGCATGAGCAATCAAGTATTCAGAATAGGCCACCGATGAGCCGTTTTTTCTAAATCTCTTTTCGACTTTTAAGAATTGTCAACTCTCGGGTAAACCACGCAGGTTTGTTAGACATGTTTAGCTTACCAACTGGGACACATAAATCAAATAAAGAATATAAGGTATTATAAAAAATACTGATTGCCACGTCCAAGTCGTCAGACTCGTAGAGGGGAGACCAGTCAGTTTGGGATAAAAGCAGGGCGAGTCCCTCAAAATCATTTTTCCGAAATTGGCGAACTCGACTCAAAGGTATTTTAGTATTGCAACACGTCCGGGAAGGTAAATTAATCAACAGCTCTAACGTAGGATGGTATAAGTCAGTTATAGGCTGGGAACGGGAAACGGATGAAGATGATGAGTCCGAAACAAAAATCAGATCAAGCATTTTATTGAGAGCATTTAGGATAGCATTAATTTGACTCAATGACATCCCAAGTAAATCGATTAAAAATTCATTCGGGGCCGTGGGAGTCAGGGCACCAGAGTCAGGACAAGAAATCCAAGTAGCTTCAGCAATGTTGAAATCACCAAGAACTACAAGAAAATCGCGATCAGAAAGCAAGGCAGAGACAGAATGAATTGCGGATAGATGTGTCTCATAGATAGAGAGATCAGAGGATGGAGGTATATACGAACAAGTGATCAAAATGTTAATACCGTAATTATTTAGCTTTACAGCAACAGACTCTATATCTAAAGAACTATCTTATACAACTGTTCAGAAGGAAAGTCTACATTCACAGAAATAAGCACACCACCACCACGCCGAAGAGTACGGTCCTTTCTATAAATGTAGTATGTACTACATAGAATTTCGGAATTGAGAATGTCTTACCTTAACCACGTTTCAGTAAAGGCAATGACATGGAAAGGGAAATAAAGACTATTGAGATATAAACTAGTAAGTTTACTACAAAGACCTCTTACATTTTGATAGCCAAGTAAGAAGGAGGATGTTAGTTTTTTGTACTATCAGAAATTTTGAGAGTTTAATGAGATCCAGCAATTTATTTTTTTTCTCCAAACATGACCAACACGGCCACTCTAAGTTAGTAACCATCAAGAGGTCAGAGAGGTTATTGCCAGCTCAGTGCTCATGAGCAACATTTGTGCACATCCAGCAGAAGGCAAAACCCATTTTTGAAATTGCGCGGACTTGACTATTCGCATAGCAGCAAACAGACATTTTTATTTTTATTAAGCTAATAAGGTTAGGTTAGGTTAGGTCTGACCGGCTGACACTCCCAGGGGAGCGCCACACATAACTCGCTGAAGGGTCCTTAGTGAGGCCGGTGTTTGGAGGTGTTAAGGGCTATCCCGATGGACTATCTCTATGTGGTGTCCTGCGGTGTACGTGTGCTTTGGGCAAATGCCAGAAGCTTATTGGGTTCCCATTTGCTGGCTTCATCGAGTGAAGCTAGGAAGGGAACATAACATGTACATAGGTAGCGTAGTCTTTGCCAGTGCGGGGCAGCTGCAAAGGAGATGCTCAAGCGTTTCCTTTACACCAATAACCTTGCATTTCCGGCATTCGTCGTTGTCAGTTATGTCTAGCTTTTTTGCGTGTACTGCGATTAGGCAGTGGCCTGTGAGTAGACCTACCAGCCTTCCGCAGTCCTGCCTTTTTAGCTTAAGCACATATTTCGTTAGTTTTCCGTTGGAGGTGTTCCACAATATTTTTGAGATTTTGCAGTCGGAGGTGTTTGTCCACCTTCGTACTGCTGTGTCCCGTGCGTGTGTCTTCATATAGGAGTGTAGCGTTCGCAGAGAGATCAGGACTTCCACAGTGTCACTGTTGAGTCCCGTTGCACCTTGCTTAGCCAGAATGTCTGCTGTTTCGTTGCCCTCGAAGCCCTGGTGGCTTGGAATTCAGTAGATGCGCACTTTTTTAACGGTGCCAAGTGCATCTAGCGTTTCCCTGCTCGCCAGGACATTCCGAGAGCTTATGGGGTGGGCTTTGTAGGGCTTTGATTGTCGCCTGGCTATCTACGAATATGTTCACCGTGTCCTGCGTTGTATTCGTTTTCAAGACTGCTTCTGCTTCTTTCCTGATTGCGAATATCTCCGCTTGGAATATGCTGCAGTGGTCCGGGAGTTTGTAAGACAGGCTCATGGGTGGTTTGGCGCAGTATACTGCTGCCCCGACTCCCTCCATCATTTTTGAGCCGTCTGTGTATATGTTGATGGCCATCTGCTCAGCTCCTGAGCGCCAATCATCTTTTCCTAGGAGCTTGGGCGTAAAGTTAAAACTGTTTCTTGGGGTCATATAGTCTGTTTCAACTTGGATCCCTCTTCCAATTTTACTATGCCCGTAGTTATGTATCTTCATTTTGCCTATCGTGCAAAGACGTTGAGCAGTTGTTTTTGCTGTTAGGCGTGCCTGTATGTCCACGGGGTTGACATTTAGTATGGTCCGTAGTGCTTTGATTGGTGTTGTTTTTAGGAGCAACGAAGTCCGGCTAATGGGTCCGTAGTCTTTCGGCAGCACGTGGCTACATTTTCTAGCTTTTGGCAGGAAAGTTACTCATGCTGTCCTCCGGGCCACTGCCACATAGCCATACCTAAGGCAACATCTGAAAATTTCCCTCAGCCATGGAGTGATCACATGTTTGACCTTCTGCATCATGGCCGGGAATATCCCTTCTGGACCTGGTGATTCGTAGCTCTCAAAGGAGTCTATCGCCCACATTATCCCTCGCGTTGTTTTGATACCTTCCGGAATATCCACTATTGTGGTTGGGGATATCGTTTGCGTGTTTGCATTGACTTCAATGTAGTAAGGGAATTGCGCCTCCAGGAGCACATTTGCCTCATCTTCACTGCCTTCCGTCCATCTGCCGTCTTTGGTTTTTAATTGGCTTTGTACAATCTGTTGTAGCGAGCTAGCAGCTTCCTTAACCTTGCGGTGTCGGCTCTCTTCTCAATGCCTGAACAGAAGTTTTGCCATGCGTGTCTTTTGGCTTCTCATACTTTTTTTTTTAAGGTCAGGGAGCCGTATTTTGTATTCGATCCATACTAGCTCTTCTTCCGCTTGTTTTGCAAGTTTGTAGAATTCTAGTACGTCTTTCTTTATTCCCTTGAGTTCTGGAGTCCACCTCGGGGGCGTGTGTCTCTCCTTCTCTTGGGATGGTCTGCATGTTTTATTGTAGGCTGCCTCTAGATTTTTATTGAGTGTCTCAAGGGACTTCTCTAATTTTTTTGTGGAGACGATATTGGGTGGTCGTGGAAGATTTCCTTCGACCTCTTTACCGAACTGCTCCCAGCGGGTTTCTAAACACCTTCTTCTTCACTATTCGTTCAAAGTTCACACGGAATTGAATGCACCTGTGGCCCGAGACGAAATGTCTACTTAGGACTCTCCAATCTTGAACCACGGTATTCGTAGCCGACGCAAGAGTTATATTATAAATAAGACGTTAGATGAGGTAGGGCAAACATATGGTGGTTCTTCTCCCTCGTTTGCTATCTGTCTGTAGTATGAAATCAAGCAGTGACTCTCCACTGTCGTTGATGTCCCCGCTTCTCCATACTGTAAGATGAGCGTTGGCATCTGCTCCGATGGTGAGGGCCTGCAGGATGCCAATAGGATTGGCTCGTCTCTGCCACCTTCTAGTGCGACGACAGTGAGGTCGTCAGTTCTGTAATTAGACAATAAGTAAGCATAGATACCTTTCCTTACTAGGATTGCTGTCCTTGCTCTACTCGCTGTTGTTGGGTAGAATGTGTTGTAGTTGGGGCTCCTCAGTCTAGAAACATCTTCCTCGTATGGGACTTCCACCACGGTAATGTCCGCATCCTCGTCGTCTTCTATTTCTAGGCCCTTGGTTGGTGGGTGACCTCCGCCATCTCGGGTGGCGCTTTTTGAGACGTCCGGGTGGCGCTTTTTGAGACGTAGGTAAATGCTACCCAGCCCCACGTCATCTTTCCGAATCTATGGTACAGCAAGTCGTCGGCCTCTTTGTTGATTTGAATCACCATATGCAGACCCTTGCTATCGGGCTTCGCAACATGGATCACCTTCCAATCACCCGTTGGCACGTCCGGGTTTTGCCACCTCAGTAGCTGCAGTGCGTGGTCCGCCGGTACGACCAGCGGGAATAGTACTTTTGCCTGCGGTAGGAACGGAATGCAAGTTCTATCGACTACCTCCAGCTTGGCACCCTCCCACGGTGCGTCCAGAGTCGCCACAACACTGGTGACCCACTTCAGAGATTGGTCATCCCTGCAGCTCAAGATCTTGACGCCAGAGAGCCATTCCGCTCCATGAAAAGAGATGGAGAGCGAGCCTGGTTCGGCCATCCGACTCAGAAGCGCATCAAACAGCAGCTCCTCCACCTTCTTCCACTGCTCTGGCTTCATTTTTCCGTTTGGGTCGCTCCGGGCGATGAGCGCCACGACTAGATGTCGCCTCGCCACATCGCTGGCCGTCGGTTGTGCATGCGACGCTGGCTTTTTGTAGGGCCGCTTGCTGGCTGGCACCTTTGCTTTTGCGGTTTCAGCGGAGCGCTGGCGTTTCACACCAAGCTCTCCTCCACCTTGTTTGAAAAACTGACGTTCTCAGACGCCATGTTCTTCCTTTGTTTAAAGTGGGCCCTGCTTTTTTCAATCCTTTCGTCGGCCCACTTCTGCTGGCGGATCTCGTCTGGAGTGAGAACTCGCTTGCAGTCAGCAAGCCAAGCCCGGATTTTTAAGGCTGCTTTCGCCTTGGCTTTCATGCCCTCCTATGACCTTTTGAGCCCGACCCTACTGCTGGTACTCTCCGGGCCGGGGCATGAAACGTCATAGGTTTCTGAGGTAAGTGACCCTTTCTGTGAGTCGCAATCCGAGTCTCCAAGGAATGCGGTATCGCGCCACATTTTGGGTTTGTTAGTGGCAGTAGCTTTACAACCGTCCTGGCCTGCAGAATATTGTTATTACCAGAATACAGGTCCACCCTAATGTGCAAATAGTAAAGCTACAAAGAAAACTAACTTCACTCATAAAAAGAGGAAAAAGGGTTTAATGGTTTTGTGCAAAACACAGGCAGAAGGAAGCATCTCCGACTCCATATAGTGTATATATTCTTGATCAACATCAACAGCCGAGTCTATATAGCTATGTCCGTCTGTCCGTATGTATGAACGCGTCGATCTTAGTGACTACAAGAGCTAGAGACTTCAGATTTTGAATATAAGTTCTTCTTTACCATATGCAGAACAAGTTAGTTTTAACTATCGATAACTATTCTGGTTTCCGATATACACAAGCAATTGATTACAAATAAATATCGAATTTGGAAAATGTAAAAATAGGGTTTGAAATAAAGAAAGAACTTTACTGAAAATTTCGTCCAAATCGGTTAAGAAACACCAGAGATATTTTTTGACTTAGTTCTTCAATACTTATTACAACATGACACAAAGTTGATGGTAAAGTTATTTTGCCATCATGGGTTGGAAATAATCCATTTCCTATTTGAAGAAACATTTCTGCAAATTCACCAGCTATGCTTTCACCTTTAAAGTGCACTCGTATATTTTTCGTTATTGCAATTTTCTGTATTTTGGGCCACAAAATTGAAGACTTTCAGCACGCATTTATTTCATCTGCTCTTGTTTCTCTGGGGATCACTGGAAGAGTTTGTCGCAAATCACCAGCTAAGAGAACAGTTATGCCACCCATTAGGTATTCACTATCTCGAATGTCTTTCAAAGATCGATCTACAGCTTCAAAAGCACCTTTATGGCCCATAGTACACTCATCCCAAACAATAAGCTTGCAATCTTTGAGCACAGCAGCAATATTAGATTGCTTTGAAATTGAGCAATGTGGTGTTTCTAAATGAATCAAATGAAATGAAATCTGAAGTGTAGAATGCGCTGTGCGACCACCATTAAGTAAAGTGGCTGCGATACCGGAAGAAGCAAAGAATAGATTTCTTCCTTTTCTGCTTCAACGCTATGTAGTATCTATTCGTATACTTGTTTTTGTTCAGCAGTAAGGAGTAGTAGTAGTAGTAGTAGTAACAACAAAATTATCGCAATTTTCATAATTTGTTACTCTATGATATTCAATATTTGGAACAATTTCCTTGGATCTAATTGGTAGTGGAAGTCCATAATAAGTCAAGTTTTGACAACCAATAGACAGTACAATATCTTCAATGTAAATAAGACATTTACTTAATACATTATTCACAATACTTTCATCACTATTTCTGTCTTGTGAAAAATGAAAGGCTCTTAAAATATCTTCTGAGAAACTCCCTTTATAAGTATTCCAAAGTTTAAGAGCATCTGAAATTTGACAAAATACTAACATTATTGCAAAAAGTTCTCTCAGTTTTGTAGGGTTTTGACATATGACAGCTTCGGCTATTGTTGAATCCCAGTGCTTATCATCTTCTAGTAAGCCTAGAGCTTTACACGCCAATTGAAATGATGCGTTTGCTATACCATTAACGGTTTTTAAATTTAAAAATGAAGTTGGGCCCCTTACAAAATGTAATAAAAGTCTTAAATAAAAACATTCTGTATTATTGGGATGAATAGTGTAAACTCTTCCCAAAGCTGAATCTCTTTTTACTTCAGGAAAATTTGGCACATCATGCCCTCGTTTTCTTCTTTGAAATTCTTTATTGTTCCATGTAAAATACGATGGAACTTTACATTATAGAAGCGTTCAAAGCAAAGTGATTTTGGGTGTAGTGCTTGATCTGTCAAGTTATTGTTTGCGGATTTTTGGGGTTAAAATATATCCGTTGACCATTTTCTAAATGAACAGCTAAGTGTGTAATAGCCGGAAAACGTTCATGTATGGGATATGCAAGGATTCACAATACCGCTTCTGAGCTACTTATATAACGGCCACTTTCGTACATATTAATTTCATTACGTTGGTCTTCAAATGTAAATGATGCTTGATCACTGCCCTTGTCAACATATTTACAAATGTATTTAATAGACTTTACAGAGCTACAATACTCAACATTTATGTAGCTTCAAATGTTCTCAAAAGTACACAGTTGTAAGGCACAACCCAACGATTATCTATGCAATTACCATTTATATTAATTGCATTACCTCCATCTTCTATCGCTCTTCTACGATATAGAGGGTAACTATCTTTTCCAGTCACAGTTTCTTTAAGTAATTGTCGAGGAAACCTTTCGGTACATATTCCATTTTTCATGCATGACGATTTATTGTTAAACGCACCGCAAGGACCATGAATCATATTAGACTTAACAATGTTAAATAACAAAAAATCATCATCTGCGTTTGGTATTTCGGCAAAGATAATCCTATCGATTTTATCTGGTCTTATATTATTTTCTAACCAAAATAGAATATGTATAAGTCGTAAAACCCGCTTTTGCCATTGCACAGAGTACGTGAAACATTGCACGTTTCCAAACAAAGAACCTTTTGTCAATAGTTTTTGACCCGGTAATAAAACACTTTTGATGTCATTCCATTGTAGATTGCATGTGAATGTTATGAAAAGATCTGGTCGCCCATAATGGCGGACATATGTCATAGCATCTATATTCATGATTCATGCATATATCGTACAGAGCTTGTAAAAGAAGACGGTAAAATTACCATCTGACCAAGTTGAGCTGCGTCAACATCATGTTGATCTATTGCATCTTGTATATATATATATATATATAAATGGATATAGCTATCTGCTCTGAGTTTCGCTTGATTGTAGCGAATATAATTTAACCTTTCTGTTTCAATTTTAGCATACATATCAACTCAAAATTGACTATAAAGAGAACGACAATAAATTAAATGATTTAACTCAGATTGACGAATCATAATTTTAAAGCTGTAAAAGCGTAACGCAGATATCTAATTTTTTTTTTTGGTTCCTCCTTTTTATACCCTTAACCCATAAAATGGGTAAATAAGGGTATAATGGTTTTGTGCAAAAGTATGTAACAGGCAGAAGGAAGCATCTCCGACCCCATAAAGTATATATATTCTTGATCAGCATCAACAGCCGAGACGATATAGCCATGTCCATCTGTCCGTCTGTATGAACGCGTGGATCTCAGAGACCACAAGAGCTAGAGACTTCAGACTTTGGATATAAGTTCTCCTATACCATGAGCAGAACAAGTTTGCTTCAAATTATCGATAACTGTTCTGGTTTCCGATATACACATAATATCGATAACAATAAAATATCGAATTTGGAAAATGTTAAAATGAGGGTTGGAGAAATGGGTAATGATAAAACTTTTCTTTTTTAATTCAATTATAAATTTAATTAATATATTGCAACTGGGTTCAGGGTATCTTCTAGTCGGGCTCTTCGGACTAGAGCCTTCTTAATTGTTTTTAAAAGAATGTTTTCGTACCTATTTTTTGTTTTGTCGTTGAACTGACTGCGTCTTTTAACGGGATTTTTAACATTCTCAGTTTTACATTCACTTGACGTATAGAATCTTGAGTTAATACTTCCTCAAAAGGAATATAAACATCAAAATGTCCATTCAAGAATGGCCTGGTAAAACAGGACGCATATTATTTCCAAATGTTTGTAATAAATTTGCATTTTGAAAAACTTGGAAATTTACAGCAAAAATTTCTGCTGCTGCTTGAAGCTCACATGCAGTACCATAAGTTAATGAATTTGACATAGCGCACTCATATTGTTCAGAAGAACTATAACACTCTCCATTTAAGTTTATGCTGAAGCAAGCTAAAGTTTCCCAGTTGTTTACAATATGTTGGCGTATGGTGCCAAGCAAGCCGTGCCTACCAAATAAAAGGTAGGAAATAGATCGAAAAAGGCGGGCTCCATCCCCCTTTATGGCATCAACTGAATGCGGCACCAAAACACCACTATTATATAATATGGGCATTTCCACAGAAAGGTCAACCGAGACCAAAAATTGAAACTCATTGTAGGGCCTTGCTTATTTCATGTTTTGATTAAGAATTGATGAAATTTAATTAATCAAAAGAAATTTTACATATATCTATAACCCAATCCGAAAAATTCAAGTTCAAAGTCGCGCAAGTGCATATGTTAACGTTTTGTCAATTTCATTGCATCATTTGTTCTTCTCAATATTCTTGAAGAGAGAGCTTTTGAATTGAGTGTTTCACTCTTAAGTCTTTCAGTGGGTACACATAATCAAAAGTATATGCAAAAAGAACTATGCGATAGCAAATAACTGTTTTTTTTTGGAGTTGTTTTTTCGCATATTTCGTTGTATCGAACGTTAGCGAAAAACTACATTTGTTGTCAGTGCATCGAAAGTACATGCAAGAATTGGATTAAATTTTGTGTGCAATCAGACATTTTGAAGGCGAACAAGTTTAAAAAAAATGTTTCAAAAAATATTAATTTTTGTGTTTTTTATACTAATTCAAAGTTTGTCACGAACGTCACCGTAAGTGAAAAAAAAATATATTTTTTTTCTATTTTAGTTTATTATAAATTATTACTTTTAAAAATATTTGAATATAGATGAGCAAAAGCCGCAGTGAAAAAAACTAAGAGAAAGCCAAACGGTGGAGAGAAAAGTTGAAGGAAGATCAAATAAAATTGCAAGACAACAGAAATAAAAACATAGAAAAAATGCGAAGATACAGACAAGAGAGGAAAGCTTTGGCCGAGGGGAACCCTGAAATAATTAAACAAAATAGGCTCTCTGTAAACATAAGACAAAAATGGAGGAGGGAAAAGAAGAAACAAGTTGCGAATGCAGAACAAATCGAGCCGTCAAAGCCAAGCAAACATTGGATAAAGCTGTAAAAAAGGTGGAGAATGCGTTGCCCAAAGACATAGAAAAAGTATTGATGGTGCTCGATGTATTGTGTAAGAAATACAATCATCCCGAACAAAAAAATTATAGCAACCCAAATTTAAGCAATACACTGAAAGAAAGTGATGTTAAATCTGTTGAGGAGTTTTATGTAAGCGACAGTATTAGTGTGCAAGCTTCAGGAAAAGAAGACACATTATTGATAAAAGGCGAGATCATTGCTAAGCGCTTTATTTTAATGACAGTGTCCGAAGAATATGAGCTATATAAAAAAGATTTTTCAGGCGCAGTAGTGGGAAAGTCCACTTTTTAAAGGTTGCGCCCACGCCATGTATTAAAATGACTTTTAATAATGTCTCAAAAGTATTTATTTTTTCTGATGGGAGCTGTTCAAAGTTTAAAAACAAATACACCCAACTCTTTTTTTACACGGTAGATACGTTCCTCAGAAATCCGTGTAAAAAAAAACCGTGTAAAAAAAGAGGCGTTTCCTTTAGTAAAATGGGGGATACGTTCCATGTCAATTGAAAACCGTGTAAGATGAAATAAAGAACTATATTTACTTCGAAAAACCGTGTAAAAAAAATTTTCAAAACTTTAAAATTTCAGATATGCCCACAAATTGTATGGTCATTTTATTTTTATTGAGCATTACAACTTAAAATTCATAATTCATACAGGTGGAAAAATTCGTACAAGCAAAAAACCAAAGAAATCTGTTAATCCAGAATTAAGAACAGAAAAATTTGAATAGAAATAGAAAAAAAATTATTAACATAACATAATTAGTCGTCGTACTTGAT
The DNA here is from genome assembly GCA_030179655.1 of Scaptomyza flava. Lineage (NCBI taxonomy): Eukaryota > Metazoa > Arthropoda > Insecta > Diptera > Drosophilidae > Scaptomyza > Scaptomyza flava. The sequence continues at coordinate 279,534 of JARNME010000180.1, read as the reverse complement.
AACAAGCGCAATTGTTTGCGACGAACTGGACTAAAATCGGTATCATCACTGGAGATATCCATCAAAGTATCCAATGGTGATTTAGAGTTTTGAGCTGACGGACTACTTTCCGACAGGTCTTGCGCCGTCGACTTTTTTATTAAAAATTCTTTAATGGAAAGTTGAACTTTTGGTTTTTTAAGTTCTTTATACAACTCTTCATACTCAGCAGTACAATTATTAATGTCTCGTTCGAATTTCAGGGCATGTTTCATATTAGGATCATTTTTTAAGAAATGATTCACCATATTTTTACCCAATGTTAGACCTTCATCAATTAAGCTAGCAGTTACTTCACATATTTCAGTCTCCTCGTCGTTATCGCTATTATGGTTCTCAGTTTTGCCGTCATCTGTTATTAATTCAATTAGACAATCATCATCTAGAGGTTTTTCTATCATTAATTCGTCGATATCTTTAATTTGTAGGTCATCAAATCCTTCTCCTCCGATTTTGTGTGCCAAGGCTATAATTACAGAAGTCTCCATCGATGCTTGGGGCACTGAGGTACCACTCTTAACGGCTTCTGGCCAAAGTGCTTTCCAGCAGGAATTTAATGTTGTCACCCTTAACTTTTCTTTGGCCATTGAAGCATATGTAATGCAATCCAAAATATAATATTTTTTCCAAGCATCAGCGATCGTAAGGTTGTCCTTCTCTACTGCATCTAAAATATGTTGGAAGGCTCGTTGAATATAATAAAGCTTGAACGTTGCAATTATACCCTGATCTAATGGTTGAATCAAGGAAGTGGTATTAGGTGGCAAAAATATTACTTGAACATTTGGATGTCTTACAACGGGATGACTTGGCGCATTATCTATGAGCAAAAGCACTTTGAAATCAAGGCATTTCTGTTCCATATATATTTTAACTTCAGGAACAAAGCATTCTTCAAACCATTCAGTAAATAGACCTGCTGTCATCCAGGCCTTTTTATTCGCCCTCCAATGAACCGGCAACTTTTGAATGTTTTTTCCTTTCAAAGCACGTGGCCTTAATGATCGGTTAGTTAAAAGAGGCTTTAAAATTTTGTCTCCAGATGCGTTGCTACACAATAAAAATGTTACCCGATCTTTAGCAACTTTAAAGCCACTAGCAATTTTTTCGGCTTTTGCTATAAAAGTTCTGAAGGCATTTTTTTCCAGAACAAACCCGTTTCATCGGCATTGAAAATTTGGTCGGGGACATAGCCCCCGTCTTCAATTATTTTGGCTAGTTCTGCAGGAAAGGTTTTAGCTGCCTTTTCATCTGCTGATGCGATTTCTCCTTTAATTTTTAAATTATGAAATGCGTTTCTTTTAAGAAATCCGGTTAGCCATCATCCGTCAGTCTACAGGTATTCTCTTTTGCAATAAATCCTCCATCCAAAACAATAAACATTTTTCCATTTTTACTTACACTTCATCTCTAATGTATGACGTTGTTTTGAAGCTATGTTTTGATGAAATGATGACAGATTTCCGTATTTGATTCTCATTTTTTTTAATGGTCCTGATAGTAGCTTCGTTTAAGCCAAAATCCTTGCCCACAGATGTTGAACCTTCACCTCTTGCAAGACGGTCCAAAATTTTCAATTTTACTTCCAAAGAAATGGCTTTTCTTTTACGAATCTTTGAAACTTTGGACATTCTGTTAACTTTTAGGAAGGGAAAAAAGCTTAACTAAGCTTACTTATTAAGGTCAACTGTTAAAATCTAGTTGATAGCACGAACAATTAATAAAATATTGCGAGCTAATAAACTTTAAGCAACTAAACCGAGCAAATGAAAAATTGTGTGTGCTACTTATAATTTTTGTGTTTCTTTTTTCTGCAATTCTGTGATCAATCGCTGGCTCTTAAAGCACCGTTATTTTCTCTATAGCAGACAAGAGCCGTAGCAACAGTGCTGCCAGATTTTGGCAGACACCATAAGCTAGATTAAAGAAAAAAAGCTAGAATGAGCTGTTTACCTAGTAAGTTAGTCACATTGATATCAATCGACTCATCCAAAATTAAGCTTTATTTTGAAGGTCCTATGTGTTTATTGCAAATTTTATAAGCTTTTCTATTTGTATGCTAAATTTAGCTTAAAATAAGCTAACATGGCAACACTACGGTAGCAAGTAAAAATTTTTTTTGCTTTTGTCTGTTATAGACAAAATAACGGTGCCTTACGAGCCAGCGATTGAAAGAACGATCATAGAATTTGCAGCTAAAAGAAACACAAAAATGTTAAGTAGCACATACAATTTTTTAATGCCAAGTGTGGTAAAAACAAACAAAACAAAATGATGAAAATTTTTTTTTTCAACCGTGTAACTTCAAAACCGTGTAAAAAAAACCGTGTAAAAAAAGAGTTGGGTGTATATACCATCTAGTTTAGCCGATGTTAGAGAAGAATTAGGATTTTCATTAATAGATTGGAACTTCTTTGCAACTTCACATGGTAAGGGAGCTGTTGATGGAGTCGGAGCAATAATTAAAAGAAAAGTCTGGCAGGTTACAAAATCTCAAAACACTATTCTAGCAGATGCGTTTGCATTTTATCGATTGGCAGAAAATAATATTAATGGTGTTAAGATGGTGTTTATGTAGACCGAACAAATTGAAATGATTCCTTATTGTATAAGTTAAATGAAAAATGGAAAGAAGTGAAAAGCATACGTGGTATTTCACAGTTACGCTTTTTTTCTAACCAACTCCAAGAATTAACAGCAGCTAGAACTGCATACTCGGAATTAAAATTACGTTTATAACTCTCCTTATTTTTGCTATCTATAAAAATTGTTTAAATGAAATATTGGATGCTTTTCTTGAAACAGTTTTTCTTAAGCAGCTTTCTTTATACATTTTCGAAAAAAAAGCGACCGAAACAGCATAAATTTCATTGTGGAAAAAATGTCACGAACGTTACGTAACGTAACGAACCTGGATTTCATTGAATTAAAAAAAAAGTACAAGTCGCATTCGCGTTAAATAAAAGCCATTTTAAAGGTTATTCAATTCACAACATTTATCATTTAACCGCATCAAAATACTGCTTTTACTTTCGCTGAAATCTGAGTTTGAATTGCTCGTCGCGTTTTTGTCTCGAAAACTAATTGTTACCCAAAAATGACATAAGCACCAATTGTAGGGCTAATCAAGAGCAACAATATAGTGAAAAAGTAATTTTGAAAATCCGTCTTATTTTGACCTTTTTACCACTTGCAATGCGTACGACCGTCACGAACGACACCAGAGAATTGCCCTTATGCAAAATAGAAGACAACTATATATAATGATGCTTCAATTATTAAGTCTAAAAGTAAACAAAACATATTTGTTTACGGCAAAGTAGCGCATTGGGCTTATGGCCGGGAGCTAACTAGCAGTTTATGTAAATAAAACAAGTGCCGCATAGTTAATTTTGGCTATGCCAAGACTATGATACTCTTAACACATGGATTATTTATTATTATTATTTTTTTTTTTTTTTGATAGTACGATATGGTCAATTTGTATGGTGGCTATGTCGTAGAATGCTCCGATCGGGATGAAATTTCATAGTGAACAAACCCGACATGATCTAAGCAATCTGTGAAAGTTTCATCAAGATCGGTTCAGCAGTTTGGCCGGAAATCGTGTTGAAACAGACGGACAGACAGGTGGACGGACACGCGGAAATCAATTCCTGAGCTCGTCCTGATCATTTTGATTTATAGTTTATGGGGTCTCCCATCATTCCTTTAAGGAGTTACAGATTCATGACAAAATCAATATACCCTGTTTCACATGTGTGAAGGGTATAATGAATTTGTAGAATTAAGGTATTGAATTGTAGCATTAAGAGATTGAATTGCATTGAAAGTATGTACAGTGCATACTTACACAAGATCATTGCTATAGAACACGTATGTAAGATGTAATATCGATATAGAAAAAGGAAGAGATTACCATATCTAATAGAAGATTATTAAATTGATTGAATTCCGACTCGGTCAAACCAGCAGGACTTGGCTTTTATTTCGAGATTTAAATTCCGAACTGGTTTAAAGAGTTTAAAGTAAGTATTATAAACAAATACTTCAAAATAAGTCAAAAATTTACTTCACTGTACAACGTTGCACCGTCTATACAAAGAATAGAATTCAATAAAATTGAATATACCAACTTATATTAATTTAATAGAATATTCTGACTGCTTATTATTATTATAATTGGGGTGAAGTGCACTGCGACCTAAAAGATCTATTGTGCCCCCTTCTTGGCTTAAAGCTCTTCCATCAGACCCAGTCCTTGTACGAAGGCAAGTATATTTACTGGATCGATGGTCTTCAGGTCAGTGAGCTGAATGACATGTTTTCCTAGAAACCTGCTTCTCTTCCCCACTAAGGCTACACATTCTGCTATGATATGCAAGGAGGATTCCCTTTCCATATCGCAGAATCTGCATGTATCATTACTGGCGATTCCTAGCTTGGCTAGGTGACCCCTTAGTCTGCAGTGTCCTGTCAAAAGACCGGTGATTATCCTGAGTCTATTCTTTCCCATGTTTATAATCTGCTTGAATCTTTTCAGATTGTAAGTTCCAAGAAGACACTTGGCTTGTCTGAGTCCTGGGGACTGCGCCTAGCTCATTTCGCGCAAGAGTTTCTCTTCACTCCTAAGTTCCTGCCGTATTGTGCTTCTTCCTATCCCACAGTACGGCTCGGGCCCTATGAGGGGTGTCGCTGCCCCCAGCCTTGCTTGCTTGTCTGCCTCTTCGTTCCCAGCTATGTTAACATGTCCTGGGACCCATCTTAGGGTTAGCCTATTATGTAGTCCCAGAGTGTTTAGCTTGGTTCGCACCTCGCGAACTACCTTCGACCTAATTTCGATCTTGCTGAGTGCCATAATGGCTGCTTGACTATCTGATAATATAGCTATATCCCTATTCCGATAGTTACGCTTCAGATTAAAGTCCACACACCTCCCTATTGCACATACCTCAGCCTGGAAGATGCTGGTGTGCTTACCTAGGGACTCATGGTATTTTAGCCGAGGGCCTACCACTCCAAGACCGGAGCCTTGGTTGGTAAGGGATCCATCGGTGTACCATTTGATGGTGTGGGATTTCATTTGGTGGACCTCTTCAAGAGATGTCCACTCCCTTTTGCTGCTCAGGTGAACTTGAAATTTTTGCTCGAACATGTGTTCGGCTTTCATTTCGTCCCTAGGCTGTGCCAATAGGGGAAGCTCTCCTGACAGCATATCTGCATCTAGTTGACTCAGAATATGCTCCTTGCCAACTCCCTCGACCGACATTCTTAATAATGCAGCTTTCTGCTGTAGCCTAATTGACTGCTTAGTTTTATTTGATTTTCAAATGCACTAAAGCAGCGTCTATATAACTATTATATAATATGCAAAATAGAAGACAACTATATATAATGTTGCTTCAATTATTAAGTCGAAAATCGACTTAATTTTCTTGTGTTTAAAATACGTTGATCGTTATTTAAATATTTAAATAATAGCAATTAAATATTTTTTATAACTTATCATAGAATACGTATTTTAAATGAACTTATATATATATAGGTATTTTAAATGAATATATATATATATAATACGAAAATCAGAATATTTTAAAAAACTCACTGATCCAAAAAGTTATTTTCGTTGTTATTATCCTCAATATAAACAATATTAAAAAATGCACTGAAACGAAAAGTAATTTCTTTGTTCACATTAAATATGAACTAAAATGCAAAACCAATTCCCTTTCCATTGTATGTAAAAACATAATGTTGAAAGAACATCAAAGTTATTCCTCTAAACCAGCCTTCACACGGTCAGTTTTGTGTAGCTTTTTTTAACCGACCAAAAATGTTGGCATTCACATTTTTCGCATCGGTTAAATCCAAAATCCCATCACATTTTGTTGTTACATAATCTGGTCACACTTCTTAATTTAAAAAAGTTTGTCTACATTATTTTTTGCCAACAATTACTAAAAAATACCAAAAACTCCTTTTTTTACGTAAAAATGTTCGTGGCACAAATTTAAGCGACGCAAAAAGAGCAGAAATAGAACACGTTCTATTTTTCTCATTTTTGCGTCGGCTTTTCACCGGACCTAAAAAATGTTGTGCGTTCACACGAGAGCGCTGGCTTTAAAAAAAACCAATGAAAAATCGACCGTGTGAAGCTTAAGCAACAGACAACGAGCTCTTACATACAACGCTTGCAATTAAGAGCTAGGTATGGGAGGTTCGAGTTCTTTGTTCTTCTCTCTGTTATCTTATACCCCGATTCCACTAGAGCAAGATGCAAGCATGCAATTGGTATTCGAAGATGCCGCATCTTTTTGTATTAGAATCCCATTTGAACAATGGGAATCTTATTCAAATTTTCCCCGTTGGTCGGCTGCATTCCCAGTTGGTTCGAAACCAACCAACTGGGAATGTTAGAAGTTAACATAACAGAGCACTGAACAGAGCTTTAGCATAGTCGATAGTATGAAATTTGTAATCGATACTTGGTTTAAACAGTGCCGATTTGAGTAAAACAGCTTGTCATCAAGTGCATGTCCAAGCAAACTGGGATATTCGCTAAACCATGTTTGCATTTTGCGCACAAATTAAAGCAATAATTTTTGCTTTTTTGGCTTCACTAATTTTATTTGTGTTCGAGCTTATATTTGCTTCCAATTAAATACATACAAATAATACACAAACAGCTGTCTGCTGTCTTTTAACAGACCCTGTTAAATCAAGATGCAAGTATGCAATTGGATTTATAGTGGAATCACCTACATCTTCCACTCGCTGTTAATGAAAGATGCAGCCTAATGGAATCGGGGTATTACTGTGGCTACAAAATATAAGACAATTTTGTTTTGCAAGCAATCGATGCGTAAAATATAACATTATTTTTATAGCCTGAAAAAAAAATATATTATTGTTTAATGCAAAAGTACATATGTAACAGGTAGAAAGAAGCATCTCCGACTCCATAAATTATACATATATTCATGATCATCATCAACAACCGAGTCGATATAACCATGTCCGTCTGTCCTTCTGTACGTCTGTCCGTCCGTCCGTATGTATGAACGCGTCGATCTCAAAGACTATAAGAGCTAGAGACATCAAATTTGGAACATAACTTCTCCTAAACCACAAGCAGATCAAGTTTACTTAAAATAAAAAATAAAATATCGATAGCTATTCTGGTTTCCGATATTCATATGATGTCGATTACGAAAATATCTCGAATTAAGAAAATGTAAAAGTAGGAGTTGAAACTATGGATAACTTTATAACTTCTGTAAAAATTAGATCAAAATCGGTCAAGGAACACCGGAGATATTTCATACCAAAGTTAAGTCAAGAAAAAGTGCACTACTGCAAGTCATTTTAATACACGCGTTCAGGTTATCTTTAAGTCGGGATTTCTCGACTAAAACCTTCTTACTTGTTTTCAGATTCGCTCGCGCATCGCTCTTCATGTTCGGCGATAGATGACAAATTATTTTTAAATCGCGCCTTCGTTGTTGGCTATTTCGGCTAATTCTCTTATCTATGCGCGCGCTCTGCAAGTCAAACAAAGAGCGTAGTATCGCTACCTTCTTCACACGCACTGAATCAATGCAAAACATATCTAAGAGGCTGCAGTTAAGTGAATTGTATATTGCCTTTAGCTTTAATTTAGTGTGTGCAGAGGCGGTATGGTTATTAAACTTAATGGTTGACATGCAGAGCGCGCACATGAAGTAGACAACTAAGGTGCATGATCGGAGCGAGATTTCTTTTCTGTTAAGTTTTAAGCGGCTTTTTGAGTTTGGGACGAAGAGCGTGATTCACACGTACGAAGCAGGCATGCATAGATTTGTTTATAAATTTATGTGAACGCCTTCTGTTTGTTCGAAATTGTTTATCAAAAATGTTAGTGTATTACGTTTTGTCTAAGTTATATAAGCAGCAAGTAGAGCAATCCACCCCTATAACATTTTCTGGTGTGCTCTTTTCTAGATGCACCAAGTTTTGTTTTGTTGTTGTTTTGTTTTTTTAAATCAATGGCACCAACAAAAAGTAGCAGTGCGGGCCCAACAACAACAACAAACGCTATTTGGGTCGTAAATCAATTGTTGTTTACTTGTTGTTCACTTACTTGTACACTTGTGCACTTATTAATTAAGAAGCGGAAATCCGTTTCTTTTTGCAAGTGTACGAACAATTTTTTTACGACTTTGCTTTTTTTTTTTCTTTGCAAACTCGTACGCAACAAACCCTTAGCTTGTGCGACAATCAGGCGCCAGCAGTGGAATGAGTAATGTGTTTTGTTTTTGTATTCTCGCTCGCGATCAAACTCTCAGCTTGTGCGACAATCAGGCGCCAGTAGTGGAATGGGTCAAAGTGCTACAGGATGTATGCTCACTTACTTCCTGCATGGAATATTGTGTGAAAATTTCAGCCTTCTAGCTCTTTTAGTTTAGGCTGTGGCAATGTAGACGATCAAGACAAACTTTTTTATATACACAGTGACTCACAGCTTAAATGATGCAGTGTCAAATAAAAAGTTTAATGTGCTATATATTTTAAACTAGAGGAAAAACAAAAAATGTTCAAACGCCAATTTGTTTTATGTTATATCACATTTAAAAAACAAGTAAGAAGGCTCTAGTCGGGAGAGCCCGACTAGAAGATACCCTGAACCCAGTTGCAATAAATATGTAAATTAAATTTATAATTGACTTTGGTATACTGGCTTAGCTTCAATCGATTAAATTCTATATCTCCGGTGTTTCTCAACAGATTAGGACGAAATTTTCAGAAAAGTTCTATCATTACCCCTTACGTCAACCCTCATTTTTAGATTTTCCAAATTCGATATTTTTTGTTATCGATTCCATGTGTATATCGGAAACCAGAATAGTTATCGATAATTTGAAGCAAACTTGTTCTTCTCATGGTATAGGAGAACTTAAATACCAAATCTGAAGTCTCTAGCTCTTGTAGTCTCTGAGATCCACGCGTTCATACAGACGGACAGACAGACAGACAGACAGACGGACAGGCAGACAGACAGACGGACATGGCTATATCGTCTCGGCTGTTGATGCTGATCAAGAATATATATACTTTATGGGGTCGGAGATGCTTCCTTCTGCCTGTTACATACTTTTGCACAAAACCATTATACCCTTATTTACCCATTTTATGGGTTAAGGGTATAAAAAACAAACTTTATTTGTTTCTGAAATATTGCTAAGTTTTATATATAAACTAAAAACTAAAAATATATCTAAAATATAGGTCACAGCTTAAAAGATGCAGACACAAACTATTTATATTTTTGCCGGATAAAAGGTTAAATAAGGATTTTAGTACTTAGTATGTAATCCCTTAACCTTTAGAATAGCCCTTAACCTATTATTCATCGAAGAGACCAGCTTCCGAGTGGTTTCCGGGCTTATTTTGCTCCATTCCTCCAGCAAAGCAGTTTTAAGGTCCTGTTTGCTGGAAATCCGAGGATTCCGGATCTTGTTCTCCAGCATAGCCCACAAATTTTCAATGACATTTAAATCTGGAGACTGGGCCGGAGGAATCATAACGTGGGGGCAGTTCCAGGTGAGCCAGGGCTGCACTTTTCCGGACGTATGTTTGGGGTCGTTGTCGTGGTAGAACCGGAAATCACGTCAGATTCCTAACTTTTCGGCGCTTTGGAGCAAATTTTCTTTAAAAATATTGAAGTACATAGTCTTATCCATCGTCAACTCAAAAAACGCCAAGTTTCCGACGCCGGCTGCCGACATACAGGCCCATACCATCACAGTTCCTCCGCCATGCTTAACTGTTGCTTTTACGTTTCTTGGATCAAGTTCAGTATTGGGCTGTCGCCACACAAAATTTCTTTTGGAACACAGTAATTTTTGCAGACGAGTCCAAATTCAACCTTTTTGGGTCGGACGGGATATCACAAATTCCTGCCAACAATTTTTTATTGTACTGGAAACGGACCTTATAATGGGAAATTCACTTATAGTTGGGGCTATAAAATGTTCCTCAACAATTTGTCTATGTATTTGCTCTAGAATTTTTGTTGGCCTTCGGACGGAACTTTTGAGGACTTGCAAATAATTTTCAAATGCATATGAGTAACCAGCAATCGGATCCCCGATTAGTTGAGTTGTTTCGCTATTATGCAATAGACTATGTACATTGTATGAAACACTGTTATCGCCGAAAATCTTTGGAAAATGCTCAACAAATATATTTAACATTCGTTGGGAAGTTGCCAAGTTTGCATCGCGCTGCTGTGGACTACAAAATAACCTGTAAGCACAGTGTAACAGCAAAAATACATAGTACTGGTCATCATAAACTTCGTCTTGCAAAGCGACAATGCCAGTACATAATGAAAATTGGCGGAACTCAGTAGCCTTCTAATGCGGCAGTTCATTTAATGCTCGTGGTTTTCGAACAAACTCTTTCGGAACATGCCTGCGCACGGATATTAATTTGTTTGAGACATTTATTTTTATAAACTCGGAAATTTTTTTTCTAATTCTATTATTTTGTTACCGATTTAAAAATTTTCTCATAACACCTAGTTTAACTAGGTGCATGCAGTCTAAGTGTATTTGGATTGCCATACAAACACTAATTTTTTCTAAGACGCACTTTTGCGCTAAGTATTCCTTAGCGTGATGACCAAGGAATTTTCTAATACTGAAATCTGCGTCTGCCAACAAAACCTTCGACTCTGTGCTGTATGTTAAAGTCGAATTCACTTTTTTGGCTATCTGCGTACATTTAGCACACCCATGGCGAGACGTATGCCCTGGGGTACCACTTAGAAAAGCTCTTGCAGGCGCATCACATACAATTGCTCGAAGTCGAACCGAAAAAAATGTAACCGTTCACTTCAAGACCGGTTTCTACAATTTTGGACAACTCTGAGCAAAAGTCGGCAAGAAACTCATCACAGTTTTCAAGCTTACTTTTTCTTAAGAAAACTCCAATCGGAAAAACTGGTACATTTCCAATATTATTTAACCGAATTAAAATTTGCCACTAGCCCTAGAGCTATTGAATAATGGTAATCCATCAATATTTACATCTAAACTCAAGCTGCTTGGCAATTTTATGCCTGCATTTAATTTAATTAATTGACTTTTTAACCCCACATTTAAATATGAACCACCTTTAATGTTGGATATTTTGGGATTTAACTTGCAGACAGACTTGTAAAAAGCACCCACATCCACATTTTTATCCCTTAATAGTTTAACTAGTTCAATTGCGCAATCACGTCTCGGATTATATTTTAAAAACCAATTGCGAAAACTGTCTGTTAAACTAATTTTTTCTCCAGTTCGTCTAAGTCATGTTCAGTTCATGCGCACGCGCATCATGCGAAGCAAGATTGAGTGCAAACACTTCTTGCTCGCTGGGGTGTTCCGCTGCATTTACTTTTCCTAATAGTTGTTGCAGACGCTCCCCTTCTTCTGCTTTCAAACGCCGCATTTGTCTTTCTCTAACCATTGTATAAATTTAAATAAAAACACCTTTAAGTGTTTTTTATAACAAAATTCCACTTGCCTTCATAAATTAATTCACTAATAAAACACTATTGCCGAACAAAATTGATCGACTGTACGCGTCAGCCAAAAATTTTACACTAGGCCAAAGACCGTGGAATATCAAGATGTTGCAATTGCTAAGAAAAGGGTTTACAGTTATTTCGTCTCAGGGTTCCACTCTCAGAAATAATCTGTGCAATGAGTGTGAGGGAGCGCGATAGCGTTTTTGTTTCAGTTGCCTTTGCACACAGCGGCCCGTTAAGTGCACGAAAAGCGGCAGCCAAGATCGGTAAAAATTTGTCACTGTATGTGTGCGTGTGTTTCCCTTTTGCTGGCCGGCTTGTCTTGAATTTTGCTATTTTTCATATTTTGTTTTTTTTTTTTTTTGTGTCGGCAAATGACATGGACAAGTGCACTACTGAATTACACTTTTTTTTTGTGTGCATCGCTGCATAAATTGCGATGGCATAATTTGTGTCTAGTGTCATAGAATTAAAAAAAAGGAAAGAGTATGAATGACGAGCAATTGCTAAACTAAAATTTGACTGTTTGTGTACATCTATGCATATACAACACCCTTCAATGTGAGTGTGGCAATTGTATATAGTTAATTGACCCGTCTAAGCTACATATATATATGATTTGACCATTTATAAAAAAGTTAGAGAAATATTTTAGGGCAGCCCCATAACTAGATGAGCACAAACAGTCGTCAAATTTCAGTTTAGCAATTGCTGGTCATTCATAGTCTTTCCTTTTTTTAAATTCTATCACACTAGACACAAATTATGCCATTGCAATTAATGCAGTTATGCACACAAATTTCGAAAGTGATCTCAGTAGTGCACTTGTCGATGTAATTTGCTGGCACAGAAAAAACCAAAATATGAACAAGAAATTAAAAAAAAATTTTGAAGACATACTCTTATACGCTTTCTTGCATACGTATGTAATCGATACTTTAAAAAGGTTTACATAACAAAAAAAAAAAAACATTTTAAAAAAAGTGTCTCGATCGGAGATCGATCCCGCGAAAACGTATAAGATTTCTTAAACGTTCTTGAAGTATTAATCGCGGAAAAGAAGAAAAAACCAAACACAAACAAAACTTACTGATGCAGTTTAAATGGTTTAAATCATAGATGCCCAAAGCCAGCATACGGCTGAGCAACTCCAAAACTCACATAAAAAACACCCATACCAAGAAGAGAACAGTTATTTGTCTTTCAATTTGTGCACTGGAAAAAAAGTGTACATAGGTACCATTTCACTAAGATTGAAAAAGGTTGGGAAAGGGGGTGGAAGGGGTGCGCGTGGCTCCAAAACTTTGATGCACTTTTTTGGGGGTCGTTGCAAGCTATCTTCCTGCCAAATTTTGTGGCTCTAGCTCCACAACTCTGGAAAATACACGCGTTCCCGTTTTTGACAAAGCTTTGGGGAGGATGGGGCGGCTAGGGCAGTATTGGTAGGCATGGCATCAAAACTTTTGATGCAGTTCTTGGGGGGTCATCATCAACTAACTTGGCACCAGATTTGGTGGCTCTAGCTCAAAAATTGTGGGAGATATAGGCTTTTTTGACTTTAAAATGCGGTGGGGCTGGGGGCGGAATGAGGGGGCGTGTCTCCAAAATTTTTGATGCAGTTTTTTGGGGGTTGCTAGTAGCTATCTTCTTACCAAATTTGGTAGTTCTAGCTGTAAGGGTGTGTGAAATATGCGGATTTATCGTTTTTGAGTTATCGAATAAATCGATTTGCCAGCCCCCCAGTTATCGTAGAACCCCAATCTTGACACTTTAATTTACTATCCCATAGATAAAGAGAATTGGAAAGTTTCAAGTCTCTAGCTTGAAGGGTGTGGAAAAAACTTGCGTTCATACAGACGGACAGACAGACAGACGGACAGACACCATGACGGACATTGCACAAACCCAATATACTCTTTACCTTCGGTATCGAGTATAAAAATTTACTTTACACCACATTTGAAAGTTGTCTAAATCTCTTTGAAACTGTTGAGCAGCTAGGGGTGTTGCAGCTGACGTGCATAACTTTACATCATCAGCGTACATCAAAACCCGAGAGAACTTTATAACCGATGGAAGATCGTTTATAAACAAAATAAATAATAAAGGACCAAGATGACTACCCTGTGGAACGCCTGAAGTGACCTGAACCGTCTTGGAAACGGACCCTTTAAATAAAACCCTCTGAGTTCTAAGAGTAAAGTAGTCTTTAATCCAAAGAACTAGAATATTTGAAAAGCCCAAGAGTTCTAGTTTATATATTAGGAGATGATGATCTACAGAGTCGAAAGCCTTACTAAAATCAGTATAAGTAACATCAGTCTGCAATTTGTCCTGAAAACCCTTGATAACAAACGAAGTAAATTCTAACAAGTTAGTGGTAGTAGATCTTTGTTTCATAAATCCGTGCTGGCACGGTGAAATAATAGATTTACAAAGGTGTTGAAGATGGGAGGTTATTAATTTTTCAAAAATCTTAGGAATAGCAGACAACTTGGAGATACCTCTATAATTTTGAACATTACATTTGTTTCCTTTTTTATGGAGAGGAATAATAAATGACTCTTTCCAAATTTTTGGAAAGGAGCCTAACTCCAGGGACAAGTTAAACATTTTAAGCAACGGCTTTAAAAGACCATGAGCGCAGTGTCTAAGCACACAGCCTGGCACTCCGTCAGGTCCTGGGGAAAATATAGGTTTTAAAACATGCAGATTATTTAAAAGTGAGTTCTCAGTGATTTTCAGCCCAAAGATGCGGTTCAAGCCATTAACCTGATACGGGTAAGGCAAACCGACTTGAGATTGAAAAGAACTATGCGTCGCACAGTGGGGCCTTTGCTCATTTAGCTTATCAAAAATCATATTTTCTAAACTAATGAAGCGATTTCAAAAATTTAAAAAGCAATTAATAGATGACTTTTCAAGCTTTAAAATGAATGTTCGCCAAGAGTGCTAGGTATCCGTGGTACTTAAATATTCAACGTCAAAGTCAAGAAATATTTCCAGCACATTTTACCTGTAAAATTCCAATTAAAAACGTTTGTTTTTCATAACTGAAAATTTTTTATAACTTCAATGACTATTTCGCATTTTTTGTTGTTTTTATTCGATTTTCTGACTTAAATACATAAAATTTAAATTCTTATTTTTGGGTGATTTTTTAAGGTTAATTTTTAATATTTGCTATCGATGGCTGATTTTCAGCCAAATAATCATCAACATTAATGCTAGTAAGGTTAACATCTAATAAACTCAACATTTCGGAACTATAGTTGCTATCTTCCAAATCCTTTCGTGATCGCACATGTCTCAGCGATGCAAGAAGTGGATCCGATGAGGCTGCCAGCATGTTGAAAAGGTCTCCATTTTGTCGCAAATTTTGCACGTATTAGTGTATCTGAACCTCTTGTAGTCCTTGTTTTTACATTCCTGTGCTTCTTCGGACAGCTCTCCAATAGGTAAGCACTGATATTCTATTAAGTCCTTTCCATGAGCCAAAATCCTAAGTACCGTGGGGGTTAGTTTTTTCTAAATTCCATACACTTTATTCTGCAATGCAACGGAGAAATTCCATATTCGTAGCAGTTCTCCTCACCCGTTGAGTCGTCTAAACTGTGAAAGTCTTTTTGAGTTTTTTTACAAATGGGACACCTCAATGTTGAGGAGGTGTTTGTAATTTCATTTAAGACTTTTCCATCAATCATTCTCAGGAAGAAATTAAACTTCACCGTGAATGTTTTTCCACTCTTGGTTTTAAAAACAGTAGGCTTCAGTTGGCAAATTTGATTTTGTATGTCGGTTACAGTTGATTTAATCAATTCAGACGACTCCTTTGCATATTTGAAGAAAATAGGGCGACAATAATGAATGTATGATGGTCGTCGATTTTTCCAATGTTCAGAAGTTTCACTCCTAAGGCGTAAGGGAACTACAGAAGCCATAAACATATTTTCATCAGAAATAGTTTCGTCATCTGTCTGTATAATCTGTTTGTATATGCTTTGTCCAGACGATCCAACACATCCCCACTTATTGAGTAGAGTCAGATTTTCAGGAAGAAGCTCGACCTCTCCATCAGGCAAACTTTCAACTATACGCCTAGCAGTGTGATCCATTAAATCCTGGAGTTTTACTTCTACAGATGTCTCTGTTATTATTGTATTAGGTGGCACTGCTTCCTTTTTGGCAAATACAATTTTTTTATATCCGGGAAGAACTTTGACGTTATGTTTTTTTAAGGAGCTGCGTAAAATATCATATTTCTCCTTAGTCAGTCCCAAGTCCATAAATAGGGAAAACGCTTCTTCGTAAGTGTACTTAATTCCGACTGAGTTTGGAGGCGTGGGAATACTTTCCTTAATCCTATACAGCCGTAAAGGACTGGCGACCTGCACAGCTTTCGTAATTGTCGCTCTTGTCCTCTCTTGTTCCTTCATATACTTGGATGAAAGTGCTTCCGACAGATGTTCAGCTGTTAAGCTATCCGTAGCATCCTCAAGCTTACGTTTCCTTGTAACACATGAACACTCCTCCATACTTTTTTGCGGCCTTTCTCTTCCTCGGCTAGTCGATGGGTAAACTTCTTCCTGTTCTGAATATCCGAATGTTGTACATTCCTCCAACCAATTTTCATGCTTTTTTATGAAAGCCGACATGGTTCTATGGACCAAGTTCCATTTTCGCTTCAAGTTAGCGTGAATGAATTTAATTTGTGTCTGAAGCGCACAACTATCGTTTTCGAGTACGCCAATCTCTCAATTATATTGAATTATATTGAAAAATACTATTCAATCTGAAAATTTCTTATTGTTCGCAGCAATAAACAACAAGTGTTTCCTCTTATGAAGTTATGAAATAACTGTTGCCATCAAGTGACATATTTCGCACTTTATACCATATTTTTGAGTTAGCTAG
Organism: Scaptomyza flava; assembly: GCA_030179655.1. Lineage (NCBI taxonomy): Eukaryota > Metazoa > Arthropoda > Insecta > Diptera > Drosophilidae > Scaptomyza > Scaptomyza flava. The sequence continues at coordinate 263,024 of JARNME010000180.1, read as the reverse complement.
GTAAGCAAGCAAAATTGGTATAACCCTTTTCCAATTAGCTAGGTAAAAAACAATATATACCTAAGGTATTGATTTACATTAAAAATAAGTAAACGGGGAAGTACAGAAATTAAAAAAAAAAATAACCTGTAGTACCGCAACTTTCCATCAACTACAATTATATTTACCTGCCTCCTCAGACCTTTTCCATTCAGGTAATTAGAAAGGATAGGAAGGAAAAAAGGATTAGAAGGGATATATATAGACAGGTAGTACTTATAATACAACATTTTTCTTTTCTTCTTCCTTATACCTGCCGGGTGTTTTTAACTCGAGGTATCCCTAGTTTTTTGGCTCGCGTTTCCAAAATGCAGATTTTCGCAGATTGTTACTATATACATATGAAAGGTATATATTATAGCTTTCAAATGCATGTGGTCCCACCGTGACTCTGAGAGATACTTTTTTGTTATAGTCCACGAAAGTTCAAAAAATGCCTAAATTTAGTGTATTTTTTAAACGACTCTAATTTAATAAGTATTTCAGCTATATTTAAACTGTATACAGAAAAACACTGAGATTGAACATACTTTTCAGATAAAGAAAAAAGATCGAAGATCGGTTGTGTACGTCGCCCAATATTCAGTTCGAAAGTGGTAAATTTCTGTAAAAATTGTCATTTTTTCGTACTCACGTAAAATTTCTCAACTTTGAGGAGCTCTACCACCCATAATTATTAACCGATTTAAAAAATCTTTTGGATCCATAATCTTTGAAGTATTCTCTATCGATTACATATTTCACTTTTGCCAAACGCGTTCATGAAAAAAATGATTTTTGATAAGCTATCCGAGAAAAGGCCCCACTGTGCGGCGTTGCAGTCGTTGTGCTTGTGTTTCAATATAGTAATTGCAATCAATATAATTATTAGTATTAATATAGCTGCATTGCAAAAATATGTTATGTCTTTATGTGTATTTAAATTTTTTATGTTTAGCCAGTTAATTTTGTTATTCTCAAGTATTTTTTCGAATGTAATTTGTTTTGTAAAGTTTTGCATTTGTTTTCTTTTTTCATATAATGTTATTTCATTTTCTTTTTCGTAAATGTTTGTAAAATAATTATTTTCTATATTGATTGTACAATTTGCAAATTGTATTAACATATTGTTTTCAATTTTAATTTCTTTACTACTATTACAGTTTTGATGTAGTGTTTCGTTATTTGCGTTCTTAATAACTAAAGTTTCTTCGTCTAGTTCTATTATTTTATTTCTTGTTTTTTAATTAATTTGCAGTTATTCTTGAATCTACAATGTGTACTTATTTTCGTTTCTTTTAATTTTTTATTCTTTTCGTATGTATATGTTATGTTTTTGTGGGTGAATATTACTTCTGAATTCTGCTCTATTTCAAATTTTTCTTTATTCGGTATTGGTATTATTTGTAATATTTTAGTTGTTTAGTTGTTAGGTATTTCTTTTGCAAAAATTAAAAAATTATTCTTAAACATTGCTGTAGCTAATTTTATATGATTTAGTTTGCTGAAATTTATATTATACTTTGTAATTTCGTTATTCGTTAATATGCTTGGATGTAAAATGTTATATTTAGCTGCACCAAAATTGTCCTGTAAGTGTTCTATTTGATCTTTTATCATTTGAATTTTTATCTGTTGGTCGTAATATAAATTTTCTTGGTATCTGCTGTTCTCGTATTTGTCAATTGCATTTAATTGATTTTCGATTGCCATTCTATCTGACTTGATTATGTGTTCCATATATCTAATTGTGTCATTAAAATAAGTGTTTATGTAAACCTGTTTATTTATTGATTCGTCCGTTTCTTGTATTTTTATACTCGATACCGAAGGTAAAGAGTATATTGGGTTTGTGCAATGTCCGTCATGGTGTCCGTCCGTCTGTCCGTCTGTCCGTCTGTATGTTCGCAACTTTTTTCCACACCCTTCAAGCTAGAGACTTAAAACTTTCCAATTCTCTTTATCTATGGGATAGTAAATTAAAGTGTCAAGATGGGGGTTCTACGATAACTGGGGGGCTGGCAAATCGATAAATTCGATAACTCAAAACCGATAAATCCTCATATTTCGCACATCCTTACAGCTAGAACTACCAAATTTGGTATGAAGATAGCAATTGACATCCCACATGGATCGGCAGCAAAAATTTGAATGCCACGCCCACCCATACCGCCCCAAGCCCCATAGCCCCCCTTCACCACCTTTTACATGCTTCGAGCTAGAGTCACCAAATTTGGTATGAAGGTAGCATTTGACATTCCACAAGAATCTGCAGCAAAAATTTGGATGCCACGCCCAACCATACCGCCCCCAGCCCCATAGCCCCCCTCTCCCCACCTTATACAAACTTTGAGCTAGAGTCACCAAATTTGTTATGAAGGTAGCATTTGACATTCCACAAGGATCTGCAGCAAAAATTTGAATGCCACGCCCAACCATACCGCCCCCAGCCCCCCTTTCCCCACTTTTACAAACTTTGAGCTAGAGTCACCAAATTTGTTATGAAGATAGCAATTGACATTCCACAAAGATCTGCATCAAAAATTTGGATGCAATTCCACCCATACCGCCCCCAGCCCCCCTTTCCCCACTTTATACAAACTTCGAGCTAGAGTCACCAAATTTGGTATGAAGAAAGTAATTAACATCCCACATGGATGGGCATCAAAATTTTTAATACTGGTATCGAGTATACCGCAGTCGGTTGCGTCCGACTGCAACGTTTCCACTTGTTTCTTTAAAAGTTGATAGATGTGTTTCTATTATTTTTCTGTCTTCTTCGTCCATTGTTCCGAACAGCCATTTTGCTGCGCTACCTACTGCATTAACCAGTCCTCTTTTTGTACGAGTCCGATTGCCGTAAAATGTGTTTAATTTATGTCTAGCCTCTGTTACTTGTAATTGTAGTATATGTTTGTTATCGTTGTTAATCATTTCTATGTTTTTCTCTATATTGTTCAAAATATTTTCAATGTCTTTTAAGTTTACTATATGTATTATCATGACTGTTGCTATAACTATTCCTTGTTGTTTCATCGGTATTTGTGCGTAACCGTCTTCGTCAAGTATTTGTTGCGTCGTCAGTGTTCCTGATATTGTTGTCGTCATCATTAGTATTAGCATCGTCATCATTAGTGTTTTCTGTAAATTTATAGGCTCGTTTTATATTTGAGGGGTCAACATCTTTAAGTTTTGCTTTTTTGAATTTCGCCATTTCCTTGTGTCTGACTGCTTTATAGTTTTTTTTTTTATGAATCCTTCTTCACGATTCTCAACATAATTTTCTCTATTTTTGTTCCGAATTTTCAACATTTTTCCTTTTGCGTATTCTTTATTTTCTCTGATTTTCTCCACTTCTACTTTATTATTTTGGGCTTCATTCGGTGTACATTTAATAGTAGAGTGATATCTGTCGTTATAATTTCTTACTGCTCTTTGCAACATCTGTTTCACTGAAGTTTTTCCTGCTTCTGTCTTGTATATTATTCTGAATTTTTCTACTAATGAATTGTGTAATCTCTCTACATCTGCATTACCCGTGTGACTGTTTGGTTTAGTCAAATGTAATTCAATATTTTCTTGATTTAGCAGTTCTTTCATTCTAATTGAATTGAACTCATTATCAGCTACAGTCTTTTTTGGTTTTCCTATTTTTGTAAAATGTTCCTCTAACTGTTCAATTATTGTCGTATGGTTTCTGTCGTTTAAAAGGTATACTGCTGCGAATTTGCAAAATTTATCTATTATCGTCAGAAAATGTGTATTTTTTACTACATACGTGTCTATATGTATAACCTGATTTTATTCCGTTGGAGTTTCTGTTTTACTGAATTTATTCTTTACCGGGTTTCTATCGTACTTTATTTCCTTACAAAAGTCGCATTGGTTAATGACCACCTGTATTAATTCTAACAGTTTTGGGTAATAAATTTTATTCTTCATTTGGTTATAGGTTTTCTGAATACCTGAATGCATACTCTCTCTTACATGGTAAAACGATATTTGTTTCACTGCTTCAGTTTCGTGTTCAATGTCTTGTGCCCTAAACGTGCATTTAATGAATTCTAATTGCTTGTCATTTGAGTATAGTTGAATTAATTTCTCCTGTACTATATTGTATTTGTGGTAGGATAATTCTGAGAAAATGCCTATTTTTCCTTTTTTTATATATCTTACGAAAATCTCTTCCATATTCGGGAAGTCGTTTTCTGCTATGAAAATTATTCTTTTCCCATGAATTATTTTCAATTCTTCTGTTTTTTCGTTTGTGATCACTATCTGTGTTTTGTATTCGTTAACTATCTCTTCTTTTATTGAAAAATGATCTTGTAAATTTTCCTCTGCTGAATGAACTGTCGCTATTGATGTGTCGTCTTCTACGTTTGCTATTATATTTATGTATGATATATTGTCATTAATATCATATTCTTCTTCCTTATTATTGCTGTCACATTCATAATCATTTTTTTCTAACCTACTTAGGTAATCGGCTACTCAATTTTCTTTTCCTTTTAAATAATCTATTTCAAATTGATACTCTCCTAGTTTCAATAACCTCCTTTGATGTCTGGGTGAAATGTCTTTCCCTTAATACTTTGAATGTAAAAATTTTATTGGTTGATGGTCGGTTAATATTTTAAACTTTCTTCCATACAGGTAAGGTCTGAAGTAGTTTACACTCCAAAGTATTGCCAAAAATTCCTTATCTGTAGCTGAATAATTTCTCTCGTGTTTGTTTAGCATTCTTGATGCAAAATAAATTGGATGCCCTTCTTGGGAGAGGACCGCACCGATAGCGTAATTTGATGCGTCGGTCGTAAGTGTGAATGTTTTTTCAAAATTTGGGTATCTTAATATTGGCTGTGAGCTGATGAGATTTTTAAGTTTTTCGAATGCTTCTATGTAAGTTGGATCTTTTGTATTTACTTTAGCGTCTTTCTTGAGATATTTTGACATTGGTTGTGCTACTTTAGCGTAGTCTTTAATAAATTTTGTGTAATATCCTGTTATGCCTAGGAATTTTTAAATTTGTTTTACTGGTTTTGGTAATAATAACTTCTCTATTACAATTATTTTGTTAGGGTTTGGCTTGGTACCTTCATTTGTTAAAATGTGTCCTAAAAATTCTGTTTCTCTTCTCATAAAGTTACACTTGTCAATTTGTATTTTTAAATTTTTTTTCTCTAAAATTTCAAATATTTATTTAATAGATTGAATATGTTCTTGCAACGATGTGCTAAAAATAAGTATATCGTCTAAATATACCACACACTTTTTGTTAATGTGATCTCTTAAAATTTCATTCATAAGCCTTTGAAACGTGGCAGGTGCGTTTTTTAGACCAAAAGGCATTCTTATAAATTCGTATAACCCGTGTGGCGTTACGAATGCCGTTTTCTTTCTATCTTCTTCCCTTATTAAAATCTGATGGTAGCCCTTAGCTAAATTTGTTGTCGTGAAGTATTGTGCTCTTGTGAGTTTGTCAAGAATTGATTCGATATTGGGAATAGGAAATTTATCGTCAATAGTTATTTCGTTTAACTTTCTGTAATCTACTACTATTCGAAATTTTTTCTTTCCTGAATTGTCTAATTTCTTTTGTATTACTATTAGTGGGCTTGAATACCTTGAGTTGCTGTTTCTAATTATTCCTCGTTCTTCCATTTCTTTTATCTGTCTTCTAACTTATTCCTCATGTTGAGGTGGGTATCTATATAATTTTGAATTGAGTTGCTCATCTGTAGTCGTCCGTATTTCATGTTCGATCTCGGTTGTGCTAGTCAATTGTTCCCCTTCTTTAAAGAATAGTTCACTGTATTGATTAACTATTTTTTTAACTTCTTTAAGTTCTACTGCATTTAAATGTCCCAATTCCAAGCTATCAAATTTTTCGTTATTACATTCGAGTGTACAAATTTCTTCGTATCGGTATGAATTATTTTTTATAATATTTTCTTTATTATTCAAAGTTAAGATTTTCTTTTCAATGTTGATGAACGCGTTCAAAAAGTTTAAAAGATCTATTCCTATTATAAAATTGTATTTTCTTCCTTTTAACGGGGCCAACTTCCAGCGTACCCTAGCGTTATTTGGTAAATTGAATTCCCTAGGTGCATTTGTATGTATTTCGTACTCAATTGTATCTCTGCCGTTTATTGTGCTGTAATGTATGGGTCTGTTTAATTTTATTTTTCTGTAACTGTTTATTTGATTATTCACTAAACTTAATGTGGCACCTGTATCTGTTAATGCTACATATTTCTGTCCTTTAATGTTAAGTTCCATTAATGGTAGGCATTCCGAGGCTGCTTCGTAAAAAAAACAGAATTGTTTACCTCTGCCTCTTCGTAATAGTCTCCCTGATTCTGGTCGTTCTGTTCGTTTGAGTTGTTGTCGTTTTCATGGTAATTGTTATCATACGATTCATTGTGGCATGTGTTGTTACTCCTATTTCGTTCTGCTTCTACATTGTCTACTTCCATAGGTTCTGGGTTTCCAGACCTTAATTGTATTATTTGTTTTGAGTTCGTTTGTTGATTATTCTGGTAATTCTTACTCTGTCCCGAGTTGTTACTTCTTATATTCTGTCTGTATTGTCCAGAGTTATTGTTTTTATAAATCTGCTGATGGTTCCTATTATTTTGGTTTAAATTCTGATTTGCGTTAAACTGCTGGTTGACTTGTTGATCGTATTGTTGATTCGTATTTTTATTTTGATAATTATTCTTATGATTTTGCTGTTGGGCGTTTGGGTTATAGCTATTGTTATTAACCCCTTGGTTTCTATTGTATGATCCTGCTTCCGTATTATTTTTGTTGGGTCTTGGTTTTTTATATTGAAATCTGATGCAACTATTTTCGTACCTACGTAACATCCTTATTCTTAATATTCTGTTTAGATCCTTTTCTTCGTATATTTTAATTAGTAATGTCCCTTGCGTCATCTCTTTAGCTGCATTAACTAACAAACTTTCTACATTGCTTAAATCTATAAAATTATCATTTTTATGGTATACAATAAGCTCGCCTGTCTTATATTTAATATTTTGCAGTTCTACTGCTAGCTCGCTTACCGAGTTAACCTTCAGATCGAATATTCTCCTGTATATGTGGTGTGGTTCTGTGTCCGGCCGGTACCGTAGTTTTAACGTTGCTTTTATTAATTCCCAATTATCCGGTTCCGGTACGTTGATGATGACATCCTTGGCTTGTCCTTGGAAGGTTTTGTAGAATATCGTCCGGGTTGCCTCTCGCTTCAATTGTAGATCCTGTACTCCTTGGAGAAGGTACTCCACGCTGATGAAGAATGAGTTGATTAATATATCTCCTGTCCCCGTAAACGTCGCTAGGTGGTTCACATTTTTAAGTATGCGCTCTTGCTGGGCCATGTTATGACTGGTGCCTTGCAACTGTAGATATGCTTGTCGCAATTGTTCTAGTTGACTTTCTCTAAGGGCCAGTTGCCCCAAAATGTCCGCCTGTGGCATATTTTGGTTTTCTTGTGCCATCCAGTTTCTGCTTTCTAGAGGCCAGTTTGAGTTGTCCTGTTTTTAATCGATTTGCGCTCGACTTATTGTTTTTGATACACTTTATTAACTGATTTTAAGTTAATCTTTTAAAGTTTTGAATGCAAGTAATTAACTGATTTTTAATTAATCCTTTAAAGTCTTTAATACAAGTTATTAACTGATTTTTAGTTAAGTCTTGGTTTGTATTTTACTTTATAAGTTTTGTGTTGTATTTGCACTTTACACTTTGTAAAACTGGAAACTGATTTTTAGTTCCTTTGTTTGTGCTTACTTTTTTCTACCGTTGTCCTTTGCCTCAATTTATTTATTTGGTTCGGATTATCACTGGATCTTATTTAAAAACAAGATCCTACCGGCTGCGCCAATTTTGTACAAAGGAAGGCGTGTTATAAAAAAAAAAACCTTGCGAATAAAAAACACGACTGTATGTTCTGTGTATCGAGAATCAACTGAACTTCTTTATTTAAATTGGTTTACACGGAAGCTTAATTCTATCTTAATATAATTGTTGATACAAATGTTTGGCTATTGACCTACTCATTGGCGTGTGCAGGTACATTTCATGTTATTGCCAAATATGCAATGCTTGCATTTCCTGTTATTGTTCGGATTGGACTTATGACTTATTAGGAATTTAAAGAGTTCAATAACTCTTGCACTTTCATACTTATGTTCTTATTTTCGACATTTTTACTGATGGGATCATACATAACTCGCGCTGTCGTATTGCGCTGACGCGATTGATTGTATCGTAGAATCAATGAACGACGCTTTCTGGCTGTAAAGCTGCAACAAAAAAGTCGAGAGTGATAACATTGCTGCAACAAATGATGTCACAAATTCAATGTTGCGATATTCTGCTTTTGCAAAGAGTTACAAAAAGGACATAAGCTTGAATCATATCTTGTTCACTTATACCAAAGAGAATCGAATCTAAAGAGCGTGCAATTGGTAAGAGCAAGTAAAATAGCTGTTTCGTATCAGGGAGTTGGAGGTAGGACATAACGGTATTATGCTTTGTTTTCCCTTAGACTGAGTGCGATAGCGGATGGCATGTATCTTCGACATGTGAACTTCACACAAATGCCGAAAGTGTATTCAGTAGTTCGAAGAAACTAATAAAAAAGCATGTGTAAACGTTGCAGTCTTCCTTCCAAATTTGTTGACTCTAGCTGAAAGTTTGACATAGGTGGGAAAGGGGGGCTGGGGGCAGTATGGCTGGGCGTGGCATCCTAATTTTTGATGCAGATCTATGTGGGATGTCATTGCTATCTTCATTCCAAATTTGGTGACTCTAGCTCAAAGTTTGTAAAAGGTGGGGAAAGTAGGGTGGAAAGGGTGGGCGTGGCTCCAAAAATTTGATGCAGATTTTTGGGGGTCACTACCAGCTATCTTCCTGCCAAATTTGGATAATTCTGAGAAAATGCCTATTTTTCCTTTTTTTATATATCTTACGAAAATCTCTTCCATATTCGGGAAGTCGTTTTCTGCTATGAAAATTATTCTTTTCCCATGAATTATTTTCAATTCTTCTGTTTTTTCGTTTGTGATCACTATCTGTGTTTTGTATTCGTTAACTATCTCTTCTTTTATTGAAAAATGATCTTGTAAATTTTCCTCTGCTGAATGAACTGTCGCTATTGATGTGTCGTCTTCTACGTTTGCTATTATATTTATGTATGATATATTGTCATTAATATCATATTCTTCTTCCTTATGGCTGGGCGTGGCATCCTAATTTTTGATGCAGATCTATGTGGGATGTCAATTGCTATCTTCATTCCAAATTTGGTGACTCTAGCTCAAAGTTTGTAAAAGGTGGGGAAAGTAGGGTGGAAAGGGTGGGCGTGGCTCCAAAAATTTGATGCAGATTTTTGGGGGTCACTACCAGCTATCTTCCTGCCAAATTTGGTGGCTCTAGCTCCACAACTCTGGAAGATACACGCGTTCCCGTTTTTGATGAAGCATCGGGGCGGATGGGGGCGGCTAGGGCAGTATTGGTGGGCGTGGCATCCAAACTTTTGATGCAGGTGTAAGGAAGCTTTTCTATGGCTAAGTTTGCTCAGCCTCTCCAGGGCCTTCGAACAAGAAATTTGTATTGTGCCGGGATCAGGATTGAAAAGAAATGAGACGCCGTTCTCGAAAAAGTTGGGTAGGGTCGAACTAAAAAAGGAGGCACCGGTGATCCGGTGGTTTTGTTCCACAGTGTTGGCTTAGCAGTGCACCTACCCTTGCTCACTTCCAACCTGAATGCTCCCGGTATTACCAAAAGGCCGCACCAAGTTGGAGAGTTGCCAAACGCCGCCCTGAGAATATCGAAGGCTGACTCGGCGTTACCGACGTGCAGTCTGCCATATCCCACAGCGGTGGGTAACTACACTTGCTTTAACTAGCATTTTGGACATATTTTGCCTTTTAAAACGAGTGTAAAATAAAAGAAAAAAACACTATGCGGCAGTTTTCCTTACTTCGCCTTCGTTTTCATTTGCTTACTGCGCAATTCTTGATTTTTTTTTCTAAGGCCCTGCCTACTCGCACCAAACTACGCCTTTGAGAGAGAGGGGAACGGGGTGGCAATCACTCGCTTACCCTGGTTATGACTATGTATATGTGTGTGTGTGTGTTGTTTTCCTTGCGGTCGGGATCCTCGTCCTGTGGTGCCTTGCTCTGGCTGCTAGCGGTGACGGTGTCTCTGCGTGGCTGTTGTCCCTCGTGGTTCAAAGTACTCGCCCTGCCCTGGCTTTGATGTCGATTGCTCTGCGTTGCCTTGTTCTAGCGCCTCGACTGCCCTCGAGCTCTGCTCTTTTGTGACTCTTCGCCCTCGAACTCTGCTCTAGCGCGACTCGACCTAGCAGAACCTTCGCGTCGTCGTTGACCCTTAGCAGACGGCCGTTTTCCAAGCCGCTGCCGCTGCACACGCGTTCAGTTAAAATTTTTGGCTTCGGCTCCTGCGCTGTCGTCATAGCGTGGCTCGCGCCATGCCGCTGCCGCTTCTGCTATGCTCAGGCTCTCTGTCTGTCTGTCGGCCGCTATGCTCCGTCTTCTGCTGCCGGCATTCTCGCTGTCGACGTCGTTTGGCACGTGCCATTCTGCTGCCGCTGGTGATCTCGCTGTCTGCGTCGTTGTGCTCGTGTCATGCTGCTGCTGCTGGTTTCGCTGTCTGCGTCGTTTGGCTCTGTTGTTGTCCCTGTTATACTCAGGCCCTATTATCAATGCTTCTTAATTGTTTACTGTGGTCAAAAGTGGTTATGTTATACTTCAAAATTAACAAGTCTTCGGCCCTTCTAGGGCAATTAACACTTATGACTAATTACAACTAATACCCTCCACCAACTTAATACTAACTTATTATATACAAAAATGTGCATCGTCACACCCCTTCCCCTACTTCCCCGTGGAAAGACGTGGGTGTGGGTTACCCGGAACTCTCCTTCCGTCAGCTCCACCTTAAAACGTCGTCTCCAGTTGCCCTGCTCTTGGTTGGCAGTAGCTCCCTCTCTCGTTGTGGATACCCCCACCTCGTCGCTCACGACCGCTATGCGCGTTACGGCTACCACTTCGCCCCCAGGGTTCGTCATTAGCCATGATTCGGGTGACGGGGATAGCAATCGCCGCTGCGCTCTTGGTGAATCCGGCCAGATCTCCGTGCTCATGTCATCTTGCATTGAATGCCCTCGGATGCGTTCGGCCTCGTTGTCCTCGTCATCAAATCCTTGAAACCGGTGCTGGTATTGGGGAACCCAGCCCCAAATGCTGTCATTCCGCTGCCAACTGCCGCTGTTGCTCCCCTGGCTCGTCGTCTTCTTCCATGACTTAACCTGGCACCGTGGGATATAAACAAGGTTATACCCCTGAACCTATGTACAAACTATGCTCAACAGGACAATAGTCTGGTACGATGTTCAAACTTGGAATTATCCTATCATGTACTGCTACTAACAATGTTCTTAGTATACCTTATCCTAATCCGCCTTGTGAGCGGCTACCAGTTTACTTGCTATGTCTTGGCTGGTTGCCGTTACCCTGGCTTTCGTCGTTTTGTTGGGGATCGTTGTGGTTGTGTGATAGCTGCTCGTTGCTCTCGCTGGGGTATTCTTCTTCTTCGCCCTGTTGCCGGAATACTTTGAGATCGGCTACCCCGGCGGTTCGCCGTTGGCCGGTCTCCTGGTGTCAAACTCGTACTATGTTATGGGAAATAAACTTAGTTACCTTATACGAGCCCTCGTAGCGTGGGGCTAGTTTGGCCGCAAATCCGTCGTTGCCCTTTGAAAGTACGTGTTGCTTTATTAGTACCAAGCTGCCAATGTTTGGTCTCCAGTCGCGTATCCGTAAATTGTAGTGCCGGCTTTGCTCTGCAGACGCTCGCTGCGTGTTGACTCTCGCTGTCTGGAAAACTTCAAATAGCTGCTTTGCCTTGGTTTCGGGATCAGCAACGGCTATTCCGGATCCTGGCGTGACCTCTTCGTATAAGGCCCCTGGTAGTCTCAGTTCCCGTCCTTGAACCAGGAACGCCGGACTAAATCCTGTCGTGTCGGATGCACTGCTGTTTATTGCCAGTGAAATTTCCGGTAGCAAACTGTCCCATGTGCTATGTGGTCCCTCGATGTACTGTGCGATCATGGTCTTGATTGTTCGATTAGCCCTCCGTAGGATTTTGTTGCGGGTTGTAGGGTGCAGTACGCTCCAACGTCATACCTGCTTTCTTGCAGAACGCCTTGAACGAACGACTGGTAAATTGAGTCCCGTTGTCACAGATGAGCTTGCGTGGTACTCCAAAGCGGCTAAGAATCCGGTCCCGAAAAGCTTTCTCTAAGTATGTTGTCGTGGCTCGACGCAGAGGTATCAATTCCACCCATTTAGAAAACATGTCTTAGAACACGAGTAATACCGTATTACCCTGCTTAGATCTCGGCAGCGGTCCCACGAAATCTGCGCAAATAGTCTCGAACCCTGATGCCCTGCACTTGGTTTGTCGTGGCACTCTTGCAACACACGTTGCCGTTGCTCCTTGCCCACACACAGCTTCCATGTTATGAAGTCTGCCTCCAGGGGTCGTTGTCCTAAGTTCCTGTACAATTGCCCATTCTCCAGTGGCATGTGCTCTGCTCCTCGATGATTGTTTGCAACGTTTCGATAGGCTGCCGTGACAGTGCATCTGCTACTGTATTCTGCCGCCCTTTCCTGTAGTGTGTGTCGAATTGGAATTGTTGAAGTTCCAAAGCCCATCGCGCCACGCGTCCCGTGGGGTTCTCGATTGTATTTAGCCCCTTGAGGGCCAAGTGGTCCGTCACGACGTCAAACCTGTATGGCCGGCCGCACACCGGAGCCACCAAAACGTATTTTGTTGGTCTTTGTTGGTCCGACAAAAAATAATATTTTTTGATATCGCACACCAAAACCAATACCTTTCGACAAGCATTTTGTTTTCGACTTTTTGTTGGCTTCGGTGTATGATACAATCAACTATAATTTTTAGCTTTGTTCAAAATGTCATCTGATTCGGACGAAGACATTATTCCTGCGCTTTATCAATGTGTAAGATAATATGAAAGTGATGAAAATAAAACTAGAAAGTATTGGGTACATCCTTACTGCAGAATTCGCGAGCAGGAAGGGGCTATTATTTTATTATATTTTTGATGTATTAACATCTACAGGCTCGGGTACAGTCTTGCTACTCGAAAGCTAACGCACTTATTACGATGCATGTACATGTTAGTGCTGCCATTTTTCTGACTGATCTGACTGTTTTTAACACGCTTATATTAGCTTCACATGTACATATGTATGTTTTTATGTATGTAACTCTCCTTTGGACTAAAAGCAAGTGGCTTATTACTGTCAGTATATCCCACTACCTCAAGTTCGTTCGTTGGCCGAGCGGTCTAAGGCGCGGGTCTTCGCTCCCGGGCTCACCGATCGTGGGTTCTAATCCCGTCCACGGCCGAAAAAAAAAGCTGCACCATGTTCATGTTCACTAGAACTTACAAATTTTTTTTTCAATAATTAATAGAACTAAAAATTAAAAAATAAATATAGCTTTAAAAAACTAAAAAACACGCTTTTATAATACATCGAACTAAAAAGTGAAAAATAAATATAGTTTAAAAAACTAAAAAACACGCTTTTAGAGCATATCAAACTAAAAAGTTAAAAATAATTTTTCAAATAAGTTTAAAACAATAATAAATGATAAATAGTATTATTGTAAAAAAAGCGTGGGGCGCTTTGTCCATATTTCTCGTACATCGAGCGCCCAACGCTTTTTTTACAATAATGCTATTTATCATTTATTATTGTTTTAAGCTTATTTGAAAAATTATTTTTAACTTTTTAGTTTGATATGCTCTAAAAGCGTGTTTTTTAGTTTTTTTTAAACTATATTTATTTATAACCCAACAGCGGTATAATTTTTCAAATATAAAATAGGATCATCAAAATATAGCTTCTTTCTGTATGATTGAACTGGTATCAAAGTGACAAAATTTATAGGTAATTATCTTGTTTAGCCTTTATTTTGCCTATCTAGCTTTTTTAGCTCTTAAATTTATGACAGCACTGGTCTGTTGCTTTGCATTCTTCTTGTTTTGTTCGGTGTCGAGCCACGCAGAGATAAGACGTTTTATGCAGGTGCAGGGTTCTTGGGTTGGTAATTATTGTATTCCGTTATAATAGACAAAAATGGGTAGGTAATTATTATATTTAGTTAAAATAGATAATACAGATATAGATAAATTTGTTCACACAATCCAGTTTGTTATCACTTTCCATGTTTTTTTTATTATGTAAATTAATAGACACATTTGAATACTACATCGTTACATAAATCATTTGATTTGTAGGTTTTATTCAAATTCCCTTAAAAAGTAAAAATAAAATAGAGGTTTGAATTTTTTTTTGTTCCGTTTGCTAATAAAGTTATAATATAAATATTATAAAGGTTTTGGATGTGCAAGATGTATGTCCAAACCACACTGTGTTCTCACCATAACTTTTAAACCAGAGGAAATATATTTTTGTCGAAGCCCAACATAATTCCACCCAACAGCATTCGACAGAATAAAAACGTTTGTTGGGCTTTGCCGTATGCTGTTTTGCTTGTTGGATTCAGTGTGCGCAGCTCCATAAGCAACCGTGTAATGTTCGTCACGAACACTTGTATAAAGATGTTGGTTGGGTTCGGTGTGCGCAGCCCCCATGAAACTCTATAGAAAAACGGCTTTCGACAGTGTTCGCTCCCAAGAAATGTTATGTTTTTTTGTTTGTCGGTCTTGGTGTGCGGCCGGCCATAAGAAGCAATGGGCTCATGTTCGGTTCGACACAAAAAAAAAAAAACGCTTAAAGACGTTTTGTTGGCTCCTGTGTGCGGCCGGCCTATCCCTCCAAGTAGCAACGTAGCTTTCTACGTTCTAGCTTTCTACGTTCTAGCCCTTTTTAACCTTCAGCTGGCGTACGCGATGACCCTCTCGCCGTCGTCACTCTGCTGGGTTAGCACTCCTCCGAGCCCGTAGTCACTAGCGTCGGTCTGTAACGAGAATTTCTTTGAAAAGTTGGGACAAGCGAGAACGGGTGCCTTGGTTAATACATCCTTGAGCTTTGTAAACGCCTGTTGTTGCGGTGTTTCCCAGATCCATTTCTTGCCTTTCCGTAGTAGCTGAGACATCGGTTGTACCACGGCTGCGAAGTTCGGGACAAATCGCCTGTACCAGGAAGCAAGGCCCAGGCATCGGCGAAGTTCTCGTACTTTGGTTGGTGCTGCTAGCTGCTGCACCGCAGCGATTTTTTCCGGATCGGTGTGAATTCCTTCCTCGCTGACGACGTGTCCCAGCCTACGATTGAAAAAGGCGCACTTCTTCCTGTTGAGCCAGAGGTTCGCTCGTTGTAAGCGCTTCAGCACTTCCCGAAGATTCTCGACATGTTTCTTTCAAAGTTGTCCCGATGATGATAATATCGTCCAGATACGCGAAGGCATGTGGTTACATGTCCACCCCGATGACGCTTTCGAGTGCTCGCTGGAATGTGGCGATGCATCCATCCCGTAGTAGCTCGTCGACTTGTGCATGAATTATCCCTTGCATCGCTGGGTTTCGTGGGTAATATCGTTGCTTGATCGGACGATCGTCCCGTATTTCGATCACATGTTCCGCGATGTTGGACACGCCCGTGATTCCGTCGAACTTTGCAAATTCCTTTTCCAAAAAGTCTTGCGCCCATGGTGCTATTGACCTGGCTGGGTCTGGTACGCGCTTGCTTTCGCTACTCGTTGAATCCGCCTCCGTTACGCTGTCTAGTATCCCATGTATTAACGGTGCATCCTTGGTTTCCGGGTTTTTGTGTTTGGTGCGAAACGAGTTCCGCTGGATAGCTTCTTTTCGCGTAGGGCCAAGTGTACCGCCCCACGTTCGGTCCCGTACTTTTGTTGATGACGCCTCAACGTCCTGGCTGTGCTCTGTTGCGCCTTGTTCCTTCCTTACAATCGCCTCGCGGTTGCAGGCATCGTCCTGGCTGTGCTCTGTTGATCCTTGCTCCTGTGTTACGATTGCCTCGCGGTTGCAGGCATCGTCCTGGCTGTGCTCTGTTGATCCTTGCTCCTGTGTTACGATCGTCTCGCGGTTGCAGGCATCGTCTTGGCTATGCTCTGTTGATCCTTGCTCCTGTGTTACGATCGCCTCGCGGTTGCAGGCATCGTCCTGGCTGTGCTCTGTTTGGGCAAGAGTGGCCCTCTGTGCCGCTCGCTGAATGGCGTTGAGTGCCTGCCCGAGTCGTACGTTTGCCTGAATCACCTGCGTTAGCTCCATCCTTGTCCCGTTCGCCAATGCTATTATCGTCTTCACTGTTCGTCTGTTGGCCGAGGTCTCAATGAGCCGCACCTTCTGCTCGCTGAGGAAACTCCGCTTGGCTCCCGTGTCCAGCGTAGCTAACATCGCCTCAGCTTCGATACTTGTCTCGGCGACAAGCCGGCCATCCTGCGTACGGATAATGCTTGCTAGTCCCAGGACTAGCTTGTCTGCCCTCCCACCTGTCCTGGAATTAGTGAGGGGTGCCGTGCGTTTCCCGGCGCCTGTGCCTGACAACAATCGATGGATCTCACTCTCTAGATCTGGATTTCACAACTCTAGCAGAACAGTATGCGAGTCCCACGACATTCCCTGGCAAAGTGTCCTTTCGCTCCACAGTTGCGGCACGCATTGCGCGTGTCCATTGGTGGCTCGCTGCTGGTGACTCCTGGTGTTCCTGGTTCCTTTCCTTCTGGTGATGCTCCTGTTGCATGAGCCACCAGATTTCCACTAGGTACTGCTTGTAGCCCTCATTTTCCTTCTGGTAGCACATCCTTATCTCGTCCTCTAGCCTCTGGAAATACCGTGGGGGTAGGAAAAAGTCCAAGAACTCCCTACGGAACACGCTCCATGGCTCGCCCTGTACGTGGTTTGTACGGTACCAGTCCTCGGCGGTACCTTTTCGTTGTTCCGGTACCCCTTGCGCCAAGCTGCGGGTGTCGACTCGATGTGACACGGCTCTTTCCTCCAAGCGCTCGATGAACCGCTAAGGATCGGAAGCGCCGTCGAACTTAACTCCCCAGCGTTACATGCGTTCCACTCCCATGGCTCCAGAGACATTGTGTCGATTTGGTAGTGTCGTGGTGCTACCCCTCCCGTGAGTGCGCGACAAGCGCTGCTGCTGACCAGGCACCGGTATGCTAAGATGTTGCACTGGTAAGCTCGGCTCGCGGTAAGTGACAAGCTTCGGGATCGTAGTGGTGACATCTGACTTGATGTCAGGAGTCCGCGCTCTTCCTTCAGTTCTTCTTACCGAGCCTGGGTGGTATCTGACTCACAAAGGCAGACATACGGCCTCGCAGTTCATCCACTGTGCCTTCACGTTCGAACCCGAACTCGTCAGCGAATGCCTCCAGCTCGGCCTTGCGCCGATATGATATCCAAGCCGCTCCGACCATGTTGTGGTTGCGTGTCAGTCTCTGTTGTTCTGCGTGTCTTAGTTGTATACCAGCTGGTATCCTTGCTGTGAATTCCTTGTATATATACCGGCTGGTATCCTTGCTATGGTATCCTTGCTATCGTATCCTTGCTGTTGATAGCCTTGTATGAATACCGGTTGGTATCCTAGCTATGGTTTCCTTGCTGTGGTATCCTTGCTGTTGATAGTCTTGTATGAATACCGGTTGGTATCCTAGCTATGGTATCCTTGCTGTGGTATCCTTGCTGTTGATAGCCATGTATGAATACCGGTTGGTGTTCTTGCTATGTTATCCTTGCTGTTGTTAGCCTTGTATGGATACCAGTTGGTATTCTTGCTATGGTATCCTTGCTGTGGTATCCTTGCTGTTGTTAGCCTTGTATGAATACCGGTTGGTATTGTTGCTATGCCAAAATTATTTACTTTGTACGATGTGTGCAGCTTGCGAGCATTGGGTCGACTGTGTCCTCTTCTCTCATACTCGCTCAATTTATAGTGTTTTCCGTGCGGACGATCGCGACTAAGGGCCCACGAGCGCTGCGCCTCCCGCCTTTCCTCTCGGACATTCGTAGATGCGAAAAAAAACCTGGCTATGTTTTATTGCTCTGCTCCTGGTCGTAGTTTAAAATATATGCCCTGGTCTACGCACCGAACGCCTGTCTCGCTGCTTCCCCCCCTGCATGTACCGATTTTAAATATATTTATTAACATATACATTTTTTTTTTCAAAACTTTTATTATTGAAAATATTTTTTCTCTCTTTGTGGGTGTGGCTATATATGTGTGCAACCACGCACACACGCAGCCACTCGGTACATGCAAGTCCCTGTCAAACTGTGCTTACGAAAATTTGTGACAGCCAAATTAAATTACCAATGCTAAGCTAACGACGCCCTCGTGTGTAAAAATTTTCCACTATGCGTGAAACTGTACCAATGTGCTATTGTTTTTCGAGCAAAAATTGCGTCGCCGCGCAAGCAGAAATTTGTGCTGTACACTGTGCGTGCTGCTGCGAATTTACTAGTTCTACACCCATGCGACAGCGACTGCAGCTGCATAGCGACGCGACAGCAGACCTTACCTAACAGCGTTTTATTTGTTGCCTTCCAAAAAAAAATGTGTATGCGTATATACGCGTCCGCGTGGTCACGCTATTCCAACACTCCTGTCGGACTTTTTCTGATGCCGCTATGCACGCACTCCTGCAGGACTACTACCACTGACTTCACTACTGAAATCACTACTCTTTTTCTTCGCTCTAGATTTTTACACTATTTCGACGCCCATCCTTTCAAAAATCTGTATATAAATTATATGAGAAATTGCAATCCCAAAGTCCCTGCTCGGGCGCCACGTGTGAGGTAGCTTTTCTATGGCTGAGGTAGGGTAGGGTCGAACTAAAAAGGGAGGCACCGGTGATCCGGTGGTTTTGTTCCACAGTGTTGGCTTAGCAGTGCACCTACCCTTGCTCACTTCCAACCTGAATGCTCCCGGTATTACCAAAAGGCCGCACCAAGTTGGAGAGTTGCCAAACGCCGCCCTGGGAATATACCCACAGTGGTGGGTAACTACACTTGCTTTAACTAGCATTTTGGACATATTTTGCCTTTTAAAACGAGTGTAAAATAAAAGAAAAAAACACTATGCGGCACTTTTCCAAAACACTTCGCCTTCGTTTTTATTTGCTTACTGCGCAATTCTTGCTTTTTTTCTAAGGCCCTGCCTACTCGCACCAAACTACGCCTTTGAGAGAGAGGGAAACGGGGTGGCAATCACTCGCTTACCCTGGTTATGACTATGTATGTATATGTGTGTGTGTGTGTGTTGTTTTCCTTGCGGTCGGGATCCTCGTCCTGTGGTGCCTTGCTCTGGCTGCTAGCGGTGACGGTGTCTCTGCGTGGCTGTTGTCCCTCGTGGTTCAAAGTACTCGCCCTGCCCTGGCTTTGATGTCGATTGCTCTGCGTTGCCTTGTTCTAGCGCGCCTCGACTGCTCTGCGTTGCCTTGTTCTAGCGCGCCTCGACTGCCCTCGAGCTCTGCTCTTTTGTGACTCTTCGCCCTCGAACTCTGCTCTAGCGCGACTCGACCTAGCAGAACCTTCGCGTCGTCGTTGACCCTTAGCAGACGGCCGTTTTCCAAGCCGCTGCCGCTGCACACGCGTTCAGTTAGAAATTTAGGCTTCGGCTCCTGCGCTGTCGTCATAGAGTGGCTCGCGCAATGCCGCTGCAGCTTCTGCTATGCTCAGGCTCTCTGTCTGTCTGTCGGCCGCTATGCTCCGTCTTCTGCTGCCGGCATTCTCGCTGTCGACGTCGTTTGGCACGTGCCATTCTGCTGCCGCTGGTGATCTCGCTGTCTGCGTCGTTTGGCTCGTGTAATGCTGCTGCTGCTGGTTTCGCTGTCTGCGTCGTTTGGCTCTGTTATTGTCCCTGTTATACTCAGGCCCTATTATCAATGCTTCTTAATTGTTTACTGTGGTCAAAAGTGGTTATGTTATACTTCAAAATTAACAAGTCTTCGGCCCTTCTAGGGCAATTAACACTTATGACTAATTACAACTAATACCCTCCACCAACATAATACTAACTTATTATATAAAAAAATGTGCATCGTCACACAGTTGTTAGGGGGTCATCATTTTTGTGGCTATAGCTCATAAACTGTGAGAGAGATATAGGCTTTTCTGGTATCAAAATGCGGGGGGCTGGAGTGGAATGGGTGGGCGTGGCTCAAAAACTTTGATGCAGATTTTTGGGGGTCGTTGCCAGCTATCTTCCTTCCAAATGTGGTGGCTCTAGCTCCACAACTCTGGAAGATACACGCTTTCCCGTTTATAACGATGCGTTGGGGAGGATGGGGCGGCTAGGGCATTATTGGGTGGCATGGCATCCAAACTTCTGATGCAGTTTTTGGGGGGTCATTACCACCTATCTTGGCAGCAAATTTGGTGGCTATAGCTCAAAAGCAGTGGGAGATATAGGCTTTTTTACTTTTAACTGCGGGGGCTTGGGGCAGAAATTTTTGATGCAGTTTTTTGGGGGTTTCTATCTCATAGATAAAGAGAATTTGAAAGTTTCAAGTCTCTAGCTTGAAGGGTGTGGAAAAAACTTGCAGACATACGGACGGACAGACACCATGACGGACATTGCAGAAAACCAATATACTCTTAACCTTCGGTAACGAGTATAAATAGGGTGTGTAGAAAACACTCCTTGGAACTTATATTTCATATATTGTAGTTTGTTTTTATTTTTGTGTTTTTGTATAATACAAGTATTTGAAAAAAAAAATAATTTAATCTTGTTTAACAATTTTTTAATAGATTTATTATGCCCTTAACCCATAAAATGGGTAAATAAGGGTATAATGGTTTTGTGCAAAAGTATGTAACAGGCAGAAGGAAGCATCTCCGACCCTATAAAGTATATATATTCTTGATCAGCATCAACAGCCGAGACGATATGGCCATGTCCGTCTGTATGAACGCGTGGGTTTCAGAGACTACAAGAGCTAGAGACTTCAGATTTTGTATTTAAGTTCTCCTATACCATGAGCAGAACAAGTTTGCTTCAAATTATCGATAACTATTCTGGTTTCTGATATACACATGGAATCGAAAATAAAAAAAAATTTCGAATTTGGAAAATCTAAAAATGGGGTTTGGCGTAATGGGTAATGATAGAACTTTTCTGAAAAATTCGTCCAAATCGGTTAAGAAACACCGGAGATATCTAGTTTTATCGATTGAAGTTAAGTCAGTATACCAAAGTCAATTTTAAATTTAATTTACATATTTATTGCAACTGGGTTCAGGGTATCTTCTAGTCGGGCTCTCCCGACTAGAGCCTTCTTACTTGTTTTTATATTATTTTGATATTAAATATTAATTAAATATTATTACACTTTGTTAGGTATCGCACTTCTTGCTCAAGTTCGATTATTCAATAAATCGATACTTTTCCCAGACAAGCTCATTAGTGCAATAGCATTAAATTTTATTTTCATGCAGCTCAAATTTCATTTGCACTAAATTGTACTTTAGCAATTGGTTTTTGATTTTGATTTAATGTACTGTTTATTTAATGCATTAATGCGCAACCAATAAGAATGTATTTTGGTATTAATCGGCTGGTGTTGTAGACACTCGGTCTACGTTTTTGGTGCTTAGCCTGACATGAGGGTATGAATAGCATATGTATATAAATTTGTGAGTATGTGTGAAACATTTGCCTAGACATTATTTGATTTTATTTTCTTATATTCTGAGTTTTCGGCAAATGCCTTGGGCAAGTGCACTTCTGAATACATTTTTGGCATTTGTGCACATCGCTGCATAACTGTATGGTTGTTGCCATGGAAAAATTGTTGGAAAGTGTCATAGAGCTAAAAACATGAAAGAGTATGTATGACCAAAAATGCAAAACTGATATTTGCTTATTTTACTAAACGCTTGTTTATTTTCCTGTTTGCCTGTTCATGCAATTGGTCGATCAGCACCAAAAATGAAATTTAACTGCTTTGGAAGTCTTGTTTTTCTTTGGTTTTTGTAGTCAATTTACAAATATGTGCACATATGTACAAAATCGTAGGCTTTGCACAGCGACGATTTGCAAATGATTTACTTTACCATTTTCTTGTGTATAACTGTGTATGTGTGAGTATTGGGTATGGAGTAACATTAAATATGTACATACGCACTGTGTACTACACACGTTCTATGTGCACAACGGTATTCAATGTTTTTTTTTCACTGTCGCTTGCTACTGAGGTTAATAATGTTGTTTGTTTTATATCTTATTATTAATTATTATTATTTTATTATATTGGGGGTAAATACACTGCGACCAAATAGATCTATTGTGCCCCCTTCTTGGCCTATAGCTCTTCCATCAGGCCCAGGTGTTGCATAAAAGCAAGTACCTTTGTTGGGTCGATGGTTTCTAAATCGCTAAATTCTACAATATGTTTTCCTAGAAAACTACTTCTTTTCCTTGCTAAGGCTACGCATTCTGCTATAATGTGCAAGGAGGATTCTCCTTCCATTTCGCAGAATCTGGCAAATCTCGCTGCTGACTATACCTAGCTTTGCCAAGTGACCTCGTAGTCTACAATGTCCTGTCAAGAGACCGGTGAGTATCCTGAGTCTATTTTTACCCATTGATATTACTTGCTTAAACCGTTTAAGGTTATAGCTACCCAAGAGAATCTTTGATTGTCTGAGTCCTGGTGTCCTTGCCCAGCACGTTCTTCGCAGAAGTCTCTCTTCATTCCTAAGTTCTTGCCGTATTGTGCTTCTTCCTATACCACAGTACGGCTCGGGTCCTATTAGGGGTGTCGCTGCCCCCAGTCTTGCTTGCTTGTCTGCCTCTTCGTTCCCCGCTATTTCGACATGTCCCGGGACCCATCTTAGGGCAAGCCTATTTTGTGATCCAAGAGTGTCTAGCTTGGTTCGTACCTCACGAACTACCTTTGACCTGATTTCGGTCTTACTAAGTGCCATTATTGCTGCTTGACTATCGGATAGAATGGATATATCCCTATTCCGATAGTTACGCTTTAGATTAAAGTCCACACACCTCCCGATTGCACATACCTCAGCTTGGAATATGCTGGTGTGCATACCTAGGGACTCATAGTACATTAGCCGAGGGCCTACCACACCAAGACCGGAGCCGTGTTGCGTTAGGGATCCATCGGTGTACCATTTTATGGTGTGTGGCTTCATGTTGTGGACCTCTTCCAGAGATGTCCACTCCTTTTTATTACAGAGGTGAACTTGACGGACATTCTTAAGAGGGTTGCCTTTTGTTGCAGCCTAATTGTGTGATGGAGTGGCGTTATCTCCAATAGAACCTCAAGCGCTGATGTGGGACAGGTCCTCATCGCTCCCGTGATTCCTACACATGCCATTCTTTGTAGCTTTTGAAGCTGCTTCTGCACAGTGATTTGCTGTGCCTTATCCCCCCATGCAATCACTCCATACGTGAGCATGGGCCTTACTACCATAAGGTATAGCCATCTTATTATCTTTGGTGATGTTCCCCATGACTTCCCGGCTATGCTACGACACGTATACAGCGCTCTGCAGCACTTTGCGATCGTATTCTGAACATGGGTGCCAAAGTTTAACTTACTGTCAAAAGTGACCCCAAGGTACTTAACTTCCTTGCTTGTTTCTATTGGACTCCCCGCGAGCCTTATCTCCCTCATCCTTTGTAGCTTGTATCTTCTGGTGAAAGGAACGATGATTGTCTTAGTAGGGTTTAAGTTGAGACCAACCTCCCTACACCAATTATGCGTAATCCTAAGTCCCAGTTGAACATTATCACAAAGAGTTTCTTCATACTTGCCCCGAGCTATTATCACAATGTCATCTGCATAGCCTTGACGTTGAATACCCCTGTTCGCAAGTCTACTTAACAGTTCGTCTACTAGTATACTCCATAAGAGGGGTGATAAAACCCCCCCTTGAGGACAGCCCCTTGTGGTTGTTACTATTATGGTACTATCTTGTATAGATGCCGTAGCCTGTCTGGACCCTAATAGGGATGAAATCCATCTACTAGTTGTACTATCCAGCCCTCTTCTATTCAAGGTAGCCTTGACAGCATCATGTGATGTGTTGTCGAAGGCACCTTCAATGTCTAAAAATGCACAAACTGCTACTTCTTTGTTTACTACTGCCGCCCGCAGAGTACGGTGCAGCTCATACAGGGCAGTGTCCGTAGACCTGCCTGTTCTGTATGCGTGCTGCGTTGCCTGCAGTGGACTCTGTGTGAGCAGAGTACTCCTTATGTTATAATCCACCAGCTTTTCCAACGTTTTCAACAAAAACGATGTTAAGCTGATGGGTCTGAAGGACTTTGGGTTGGTGGTATCTGTCTTCCCTACTTTGGGGATGAAGACCACCCTAGCTCTACTCCAAATGCTTGGTATATGACCAAGTGCTAAGCTACTGACCAGGATTTTCCGTAGAGTGGGTAGGAGTATTCCCTGTCCCTGCTGAAGGAATACCGGTGATATGCAATCTAGACCAGGAGATTTGTAAGGCTGGAAGGTTCCAATTGCCCATTTTATTTTCTCCACTGTGACCACCGACTTGGCACATGCCCAGTCAATGGCCGTTGGTCTGTGTTGACCTCCTGTTTCAAGCGATTCGCACGGTTCCCAGGGAATACTTCCTGGGAAGTGCGTCTCAAACAGAAGCTCTAACCTTTGCATATTGGTGCTCGTATATGTATTATCTTTACGCTTCAGGGCTAAATTAGCCTCCGGCACCCGCTTTGATAATGCTCTATGGAGCCGGGCACCTTCACTCGTGCTTGTTATGCTTTCGCAGAAGTCCCTATAGTTCCTGCGCTTGGCCTTCCTAATCTCCTTGCTGTAGGAGGTGAGGCTTTCGCGGTATGTATCCCATGACCCGTCTCTCTTAGCTTTATTGAAGAGGTGACGTGTGGTGATACGCAGTCTCTCAAGACCGTCATTCCACCATGGGGCATCTTTTTCTTTACGCGTTTTCCCTAGTGGGCAGCTTTCTTCATATGCATTTTTAATGCTACTATTTAGATTTCTAACAACTCTTTCTAGCTCACTCGTGCAGCTGGGTATTCCAGAGTTTTCAGTGGCTAGGTTAAGTTCTAGGGTAGACTTAAATTTTTCCCAGTTCGTTTTCCTGGGGTTACGAGTTGGTATACTACAATCCATATTAACCTTAAGTTTGAATAGGATAATCCTGTGATCGGACATGGATTCTTCTGAAGAGACATGCCATTCTCTGAAATATGGCCTAAGAGACCGACTAATCAGAGTAATGTCTAATATCTCTTCTCTAACTCTAGTTACAAATGTCGGTGTCGATCCGACATTACCAATTTCTAAGTTATACTTGAATATAAAGTTGGTAAGACACTCACCCCTTTTGTTGATGTCCGTGCTGCCTTATATGGAGTGGTGCGCATTGGCATCGCAGCCGATTATAACCGGCAGCTTCTCTCTCCTGCAGTGGTCCATCAGTTTTTCTATTTCCGGTGGCGGGCAGTCCACATCACCAGCAAAATAGGCAGATGCCACCACAATAGAGGGGGCGTTTCCAATTGCCCTTACGCCAATAGGTACGCAGTCCCTAGTGAGGAATTCTGAAAGAATAGTAAAATTAATACATTTCCTTACCATAATGCATGCTCTAGGTGTAGGATCTCTTTGATCCCAGATTACCTTTGAGTCAGCGGTGTACAGGCCTTTTATACCATTGTTTATCCATGGCTCCTGTACCAGGGCTAGCCCAAGATGTTGGGTGATAAACATCCTGGCCAAGACAGCAGAGGCTGCCTTAGCCCTATGGAGGTTTATCTGGGCTAGCCCAGTGACGGTGACGTTTGATGTCACCATCACTCATCCGCCGCTCTAGCTCCTGGTGATGTAGGTTGGGAGCTGCCCACATCACCGCTGACCGTCATGGTGACGTCAGCTTTTGCCGTTTCAAGCTCCTCAGCGAGCTCTTGCGAGGACATCGGCACCTCATCATCCATCCCTTCCAGCTCTGCTGGACCGAGCGTCATCTCCGCCAGGTCCTCATCCTCGGCCAGATCCTCTGATAAATCAGAGACACCTGCCAGATGAGCACTCGGAACAGTGGCGCTGGGAGGTGTGGGGGCCGAGCCTGCAGCTCCCAGGACTGTCGTCTGGGCAGGGGTAGTCCTTGCGCCAACACTCTTCTTCTTCAGACCGCTAACGGGGATGGTCCCGTAGCGGAATGAAACTTGATGGCCTCTCGCCACTATCGCGTCCTTGGATGCCTCATCGATGCCTATCACCAATAGCGCACCTCCGCCTTCCGTCCTCCTAGACAACACCTTCCACGAGTCGGTCTCGATCTTGTTCTGGTTCCTCAGCAGAACCAACAAGGATTCGGTTGACCGATCCGCGCTTCTTGGGCAAAAGATGGTGGTGTTGTGGGGTGATGGAATATCATCACCCACCTTGCAGTGCAGTGGAGCCCCTTTCCACGACTGCAGTCTTGACGCCACGGTCCTCAGCCACTCCGCTGAGTGATCGTCGGAACATTCAATGACCAGGTAGCCAACCCGGAAATGAATGCCCGCGAACGCGACCGCGGTGTCCCATCCTGTGAGGATAACCTCATCCATGATGGCCTCCTCCAATGCGGACAGGTCCCCATGGCTGAGCATTACCTGCGGGTATTCCACAGGTAACACGGCCACCTTGACTTTTTTTGCAATCGCTGCAAACGATATGCGAGTCTCGGTGGACAATGAAGGGGAAGACCTCACTGCTGTTGCTACGGCGGATGCCGACGTGCTGGGACGCTCCTCTGGGCACGCCCTCTTGGGGGTGGCAGTGGGTGGCGTCAAATTACTGCTGTGGCGTTTGGGGGCTGGTCCCCGTACCTGGCTCGCCGAGTCTCTTCCAGACGTTGCCATGCGCAGTGCCTCAGCAGGGGGTAGTCCTTGCTGAAGGTACCTGAGGTACCATTTGGTTTTTGAGCCGTTCAGCGTTTTTCGGTTTGGGTCATCCAAACCACCCGGCTCTCCCAATTTTGGCAGCTGCGCTTTTGGCTGCTGGTGCTGCAGGCCATGTCGCCTAACAGCGCTATGCCTCGTTCGCAATGGCTGGGATGGTCCAGCCTTGCTTCCTCCTCCTGCAGCTGGGGCGACACGGTGACGTGGGGCTTCCCTCGTCGTTGGTGCGCGCGCTGTATCTATTGCCGCCTGCGGCCTTCTTGTTTGCTGCGCCTGGTTAGGGCGCCGTGGGGCTGGTCCCACATTGGAGGGCCGCTCCCCGTCAAGGAGGCGGTCCTCAAAGTGTCTCGCGACACTGGCAGCAGGGGTATCCTGCTGCACACCTAAATTCTTTATATTTTTATTAATTCCTTTCATGTTCCCACGAGTTGCGGAGAAATATAAGGTCCACCCAGGCAGAGATCCGTAGTACCCGGGTAAGGCTAATTAGAACAGGCGGTCGCCATCTGCCTGAGCTCACCGTTAGCGACTGGGCTAGTTTTTAATCCGGGCCCCCGGCCAGGTTGACTTTCGGCACGGTTCGAATGACACCTTAGTCCAGCCCGGAGTGAGATATTGGGGAAGGGATGAAGAAGGGTACGTGAGAGGGAGTTAGGAGTGTGTGAGGCTATGCTTTAAAGACGGCGACACAAGCGTCTTGTCGGTACGGTGAACGGTACCGTACCCGCTGTTTGTCCGGGACTGCTTATTTGCAAGGATTCTCGCTTATTCGCAGCTAACCTCATAAAGAGGCCGTTCGCTATCCGCAACCCGCGACCCGCCTGGTGGCCTCAGCTTAGCCCCCTCTGAACTATCCCACAAGTTCTTTAGACCAGGATCTTATTATTTATTGAAATAGAAAAATATTTTAAAATTATAAAAATAAAAATAATTTTTCAAATAACATAAGATTTTAAAAATAAACGAATATTAGTAAAAAAAATAAACAAAAAGGAGTTGGCAAGATTGAACATATTCATCAAAAATTTTATTTATTGACTTACTGAATGATAAGTCTACATAATTAGTTGTAGTTTTTAAAAACTGTTTCATGGCTTCGCGATAGCTATCAATTGTTTGTCTTTTTTCTGCCTCACCAAACTGGATGAGTTGATTCGCTCGCTCACGCTCGTTGCTTACTGCTCTTGTCATTCTCTATAGTATAAAATATGTAGTATATAGAGAATAGACTATAGACTAGAGATGGGATCGGGAAAGAAATCGCTTCCCATCCCATCCCGTCCCGCAATCAAATTCGCTTTTCCTATCCAGATTGTCCCGAAAAATTTTCTGTCCATACCACGGAAGCCGACATTTTCCCGGAATTTTTTTTTTCAAATAAGCGTGTTTATAGTTTTTTTTTAATATAATGTTACTTTAAATTTAAATTATTTAAAAACAATATTCTTTCAACATTTTTTTCAATTAATCGAGTTCTTCTCTCTTCCAAAATGGAGAGCACTTGCAACAATGGCAAATCAGTGCATTGTTGCCAAAATGTTAAAGTATCGCAATTTTTCTTAAATCTATTGTGCTTAATATAATTTTTTATTTCTTTATCGATGTCGTTTTCCTTATCGGGTTGCGGTGCACAGAACTCCGAAAACCTATGTAGTACATAATAATGTTGAAGTTTTCCCACACATCAGCTTTTGAGGAAGAATTTAAAAAGACAATTTTTTCCCTTTTTTTTTAGCAATTAATTGCAATATTTCAAAATAACTGCACCAATAATTGGAAAAGAGTGATCGAATTTCGTAATAGTGAAAATACACCTAAATGCTCCCATTCATTGCACTTGCGATATATCGTGTCAATCGGTGATAATTTCGATAAATACAGAACATTTATCGAGTACATTTTGTTTGGGTCCCGACTTACTTTTGGAACCCGACAGGTTTACCGGGACCCGTGGGAATTTCAGGATCGACCACTTGTCCCGACTTTCCCGGATTTTTTTAAAATCGTTCCCATCCCGCCCGATCCCGATAATTTTTTGGGGACCCGCGGGATTCCCGAAAATCCCGATCCCGACGCCCATCTTAACTATAGACTATATAGTCTATAGTATATAGACTCTATACCAGTGATGGGCAGACGCCGACGTGTTGCCATTTCCACTTTTTTCCCTACAGATCTGGCTTTTTTGACAACGCGATTGCGGGAAAAATTTGATAAAATCGGGAATTCTGGCTTTTTTTAAAATAATGCTTACCGCTTTTTTGCTCTTGAATTTATTTAGTTTATTGATTTTTTTAGTAGTTTATTTATATGAGTTCTACAATGAAAGATCTTATACAGGCATTAACATATCGATCTTCCATTTATATCGATGAGGAATCGGTTTTCACTCCTATCGTATAAACTCCCACGTCTAATTCGTGATTAACTTCCGTCTTTTATCGGGGAAAATAATAAAAAAAAAAAAACTAAATTCCTTCCTGCGGAAGGGTTTGACAAATCCCACACGTGTGTTTTGCAGTTACTGCAAAAGCAGCATAACTGCAAAATTAATCGATTTGCGTGCACATTCGGCCACCAAAAAGCACAGTTCAGTGAAAGGCTACGCGCCAAAAAATAAAATCCTGGGGTATTTTGGCATTTTAGACATTGAAAAGGTGGAACGTCAGTATTATGTCATTCTTCAATTGCGCTTCAATTTCTTTCGTTGCCTTGGACCAACGCCCAAGTGGAGAGGGTTTTTAGCCAAGTCAATCTTACAAAAACTAAAATCAGGAATAAGATGAAAGTTGACACATTATATTCAATTTTGACCGTAAGGTATGTATTTGTTCTGAACAGATATATATTTATTTAAAATTTTAGGTACGGATTGCGCCGCCACAACAAATTTTGTTATAATTACCAGTTGCCACCAAGCTGCTTAACTGTATTAAGGCTCAGTTACCCGAACTTAACTTGACTTGAACTTGATTTAAACTTGCACGAGAAATTCTAGCGATAACCCGAACTTAACAAAACGTGAACTTAATTTGAACTTGACCGTGAAAGTGAACGCGACCGTGCGCATGAGCTTATCGAACAGCTGTTTGTGATTACTTTGATGCTATCAGATTTGAGCGGGTTTTATAGAACAAAAGATAAATAATTTATATAAGAAATAACAATAAAATAAAATAAAATACAAATTGGCCTATGCTCATTCATAGAATTGCTCATCAATCAGCTGTTTGAACTGGAACATGAACGTAACTTGAACTTAGCGTGAATTAACTTGAACTTGAAATTCTGTTTTCTGCAGGTTTTTAAGTTACGTCAAGTCAAGTAAAGTTAAGTTGAGGGTAACAAGCAAGCAGTGTTTTTCGTTAAGTTGAAGGGATCAGCTGTTTCTTAAGTTCAAGTTAAAGTCAAGTTAGGTTCATGTAACTGAGCCTTTAAGCGAAAACGGTTTTTACTCGACCGACGACGCCGAAACGTCAGACGATATTTTAGAACACCTCAATTTTTTTCAACAAAACTTCTTTCAAAAATTAAATTGAATGAATTTAAAAAAAAAATTATAAAAATCAGCCTTTATATTGACTTGCTTCCTTTGAGATTCCGCTTTTTTGGCTTTTATTTTTTACTGATCTAGCTTTTTCAGCTCGGGAAAAAATGGCATAACTGCATAGGGCCTCTGCCGACTGCACGAAATCACACGTAGGCTATAAGCATCAGTGCTGCCAGGTTTTGAGCGCCCGCATAAGCTAGATTCTTAAATTAGTTAACAAGACTTCAAATTCTGAATTTTCATTATCATATAAGTATATACATATGTAGTATATTCATATATGTAATTTCAAAACATATATTAAATACAACTTGTAACACTTTGTTGCAAGTATAAATAAACATAAACACGCTCAGCATAAACATATATATGTATGCGCAAACCAAAGCACATACATACATATGGTCTGCGCGTGAAAGTAATATGAAGCCTCTTTAGAAGGCCAAGCCAGCGTGAGACCGTTGACCAACGGGAAACGCTGCGCTTACACTTTTTTCAAATATATGAGTATAATCTCTCTCCTTCTCTTTGTAGCTGTTAACTGACAACAGCATAAGTTTATAAATGTTAACCATAAGCTAAGATTATACTTCAATTCCAATAAAGACATTCATAAAACCTTAACCGAACAGCACTGACGTGCTTATTGTGAATGTTTAACTAGTGGTGCATACAATACATTAAGAACAAAGTGGGATGAGGGCAGATTGCTCTCACTTCTAATTAAACCAAAAGAACGAACATTTTTAGAATTTCTACATATATCGCTTGTTTTAATTTTACTATAATGTGGTAAGTTGTACGCTACAACTGTAGCTGTGGTAACATACACCGTGTCTGCGCAATCCATATCTGTGAAAAATAATACATAGGTATATTTATAAAAATGAACAATTCTGATTTTGAAACACAAAGACGAGCACCTATGCCCAAAATTTTACGGTGTCATTTATGTTTTCCCATTTTATTAGATGAATCTTATCAATCTGTGATTTTAATTCATCAATGTCAGAGATATTGAAATATTTTTATAAATTCAAATACATAATTTTGGGCTTGCAGCATATTGCCAACTGCAGAAATTTTTATTGTTTTTAGTGTTTCAAAGTTATTGGGAAGTCTGAAATTGAAAAGAAGAATATAATATATACATTGTAATAATCAAATCAGTTTCAGCTTATTCTTACCTTTCTCGAAGTTGATGTATTAATTCTTTAATAAAAGAAACATGCATCGCGGAATAATCTATCACATCACATAGAATATACGAATCATTCAAATTTGGGACAAACCACGTTTCGGACACACAAACAACAACTATATTTGAGTTGACAAACATATAACGAAACTCTTCTACCTTATTCACTAAGCTTTGTGCATTGATATGACATATTTTAAGACCAATTTTCTGCTTGCCCAGAATCCTAACCATTGCATGGCTGTTCACTTTGGTTGAACTTAAGTTACCTACCATTTAATAGAAAATATAAAAGAAAACTGATTAGTTGCGCACTTAATTTACAAAAGTTTATTAGTAAGAGAACAATTACACTTACGAGACATGTATTTCAAATAACATAAATTATTCTGTGTATATAAAAAAGTTTGTCCTGATGAGAATGGAAGAGCCACAGCCTAAACAAAAATAGCTAGAAGGCTGAAATTTTCACGCAATTTTCCATGCAGGTAGTAAGTGAGCACTAAGAAGGGAATTTTTATTTGGACAACTCCTTCAAGCACCTCCCATACAAATTGGAGCACTTTTTACCCAATTTAAAAAACAAATTACAATTACAACAAGTACCCATTCCAATTCTGTAGCCTGATTGTCGCACAAGCTGAGGGTTTGATCGCGAGCGAGAATACAAAAAAAAAACAAGTGGAAACGTTGCAGTCGGACGCAACCGACTGCGGTATACTCGATACCAGTATTAAAAATTTTGATGCCCATCCATGTGGGATGTCAATTGCTATCTTCATACCAAATTTGGTGACTCTAGATCGAAGTTTGTATAAAGTGGGGAAAGGGGGGCTGGGGGCGGTATGGGTGGAATATCATCCAAATTTTTGATGCAGATCTTTGTGGAATGTCAATTGCTATCTTCATAACAAATTTGGTGACTCTAGCTCAAAGTTTGTAAGAGTGGGGAAAGGGGGGCTGGGGGCGGTA
The DNA here is from genome assembly GCA_030179655.1 of Scaptomyza flava. Lineage (NCBI taxonomy): Eukaryota > Metazoa > Arthropoda > Insecta > Diptera > Drosophilidae > Scaptomyza > Scaptomyza flava. The sequence continues at coordinate 230,308 of JARNME010000180.1, read as the reverse complement.
TGGTTGGGCGTGGCATCCAAATTTTTGCTGCAGATCCTTGTGGAATGTCAAATGCTACCTTCATACCAAATTTGGTGACTCTAGCTCAAAGTTTGTATAAAGTGGGGAAATGGGGGCTGGGGGCGGTATGGTTGGGCGTGGCATCCAAATTTTTGCTGCAGATCCTTGTGGAATGTCAAATGCTACCTTCATACCAAATTTGGTGACTCTAGTTCGAAGCATGTAAAAGGTGGTGAAAGGGGGGCTATGGGGCTTGGGGCGGTATGGGTGGGCGTGGCATTCAAATTTTTGCTGCCGATCCATGTGGGATGTCAATTGCTCTCTTCATACCAAATTTGGTGACTCTAGCTCGAAGTTTGTATAAAGTGGGGAAATGGGGGCTGGGGGCGGTATGGTTGGGCGTGGCATCCAAATTTTTGCTGCAGATCCTTGTGGAATGTCAAATGCTACCTTTGATACCAAATTTGATGACTCTAGCTCAAAGTTTGTATAAAGTGGGGAAATGGGGGCTATGGGGCTGGGGGCGGTATGGTTGGGCGTGGCATCCAAATTTTTGCTGCAGATCCTTGTGGAATGTCAAATGCTACCTTCATACCAAATTTGGTGACTCTAGCTCAAAGTTTGTATAAGGTGGGGAAAGGGGGGCGGAAATGATGGGCTAGGCTCCAAAACTTTGATGCAGATTGTTGGGGGTCGTTGCCAGCTATCTTCCTACCAAATTTGGTGGCTCTAGCTCTACTACTCTGGAAGATACACGCATTCCCGTTTTTTACGAAGCGTTGGGGCATCTGGGGGCGGCTAGGGCGGTATTGGTGGGCGTGGCATCCAAACTTTTGGTGCAGTTTTTGGGGGGTCATTATCAGCTAAATTGGCACCAAATTTGGTGGCTCTAGCTCAAAAACTGTGGGAGATATAGGCTTTTTTGACTTTAAAATGCGGTGGGTCTGGGGGCGGTATGGGGGGGCGTGGCTCAAAAATTTTTGATGCAGTTTTTTGGGGAATGCTAGTAGCTATCTTCTTACCAAATTTGGTAGTTCTAGCTGTAAGGGTGTGTGAAATATGCGGATTTATCGTTTTTGAGTTATCGAATTTATCGATTTGCCAGCCCCCCCAGTTATCGTAGAACCCCAATCTTGACCCTTTAATATACTATTCCATAGATAAAGAGAATTGGAAAGTTTCAAGTCCCTAGCTTGAAGGGTGTGGAAAAAACTTGCACACATACGGACGGACAGACGGACAGACACCATGACGGACATTGCACAAAACCAATATACTCTTTACCTTCGGTATCGAGTATAAAAACAAATGCGCAGTGACGCCTTCGCGTCGCACAAGCAAAGTCATAAAGAAAGGTTCGACACTTGCAAAAAAAAAAAACGGATTACCGCTTCTTAATGAATAAGTGCATACACAATTAAGTGCACAATGCGCTTGAAAATAATTTTCATAATTTTATGTACATGTATCACTTCGCACAGTGCACATTTTTATACCCTTAACCCATAAAATGGGTAAATAAGGGTATAATGGTTTTGTGCAAAAGTATGTAACAGGCAGAAGGAAGCATCTCCGACCCTATAAAGTATATATATTCTTGATCAGCATCAACAGCCGAGACGATATAGCCATGTCCGTCTGTCCGTCTGTCTGTCCGTCTGTCCGTCTGTATGAACGCGTGGATCTCAGAGACTACAAGAGCTAGAGACTTCTGATTTTGTATTTAAGTTCTCCTATACCATGAGCAGAACAAGTTTGCTTCAAATTATCGATAACTATTCTGGTTTCCGATATACACATAATATCGATAACAATAAAATATCGAATTTGGAAAATCTAAAAATGAGGGTTGAAGTAATGGATAATGATAGAACTTTTCTGAAAATTTCGTCCAAATCGGTTGAGAAACACCGGAGATATTGAACTTAATCGATGGAAGCTAAGCCAGTATACCAAAGTCTTACATAAATTAAATATATTTATTGCAACTGGGTTCAGGGTATCTTCTAGTCGGGCTTTCCCGACTAGAGCCTTCTTACTTGTTTTTTTTTCAAATATGTGTGCCTTTGACAATTGATTTACGACCCAAGTAGCGTTTGTTGTTGTTGTTAGTGTTGTTGTTGGGCCCGCACTGCTACTTTTTGTTGGTGTCATTGATTTTCAAAAACAACAACAACATAACAAAACTTGGTGCGTCTATAAAAATTTCCCCCACCAGAATATGTTATGGGGTGGATTCGCCTACTTGCTGCTTATATAACTTAGACAAAACGTAACACACTAACATTATTGATATATGTATTATTGATATAGGGCGTTCACATAAGCGCGTGTTGCTCTTATGATAATCAGATAATTTGAAGTCTCGCTCCGATCATGCTCCTTTGCTGTTGCTCATTAACGTTCACTCACTATATTATTTTCAAACATAAATCTTAATATGCCTATCTCCTCCGCAAGCACTAAGCTAAGCTAATCATAACTTAGACCCCTTTTACACGATGAAGTTTTTGCGTCTGAAGCATTCGTTTGTAGGCAAAGGGAGTAGAGGGGTAACAGCTGCATGCAATGCTTCATGACTTGTGAAGCAGTGATTTATTTGTCTCAATTTGCTTTGCCCTATTCCGATTGCATGTAAACACAGAGCTGCACAGTGTTTGATGTGAATAATAAAGTTATCGATACGAAATATCGCACAAGCAAATATTAGCGCCAATAGTAAATACATTGTTTTGGTTAAGAAATTATAAGTAGAAATGTTCACTGAATCCATTTGATTTACTTGTTACTTCTTAAATCAATTATATGTTACCAAATAAAACAATCGATGGCAAGGATGTATGTTTATCGACCATAAATTTAAATCAGAGTTGCATTTACAAAGGATATGCTGCATGAAAAAACTTCATCGTGTTAATGCGACCTGATTTGCGAAGATGTTTTAAAACAGAATGAAAAAAAACTTCATAAAAAAACTTCATCGTGTAAAAGGGGTCTAAGAGGCTGCAGTTAAAGGAATTGCATTGCCTAATTTGCACCACCCATACCTAGCTCTTAAGTGCAAGCGTTGTATGTATGAGCTCGAAATCTGCTGCTTAGAGGAATAACTGTAATGCTCTTTCCAACATTATGTTTTTACATACAATGGTAAGGGAATTGGTTAGGCATCTTTGTTCATATTTAATGTGAACAAAGAAAGTTACTTTTCGTTTCAGTGAATTTTTTAATGATGTTTATATTAAGGCTAGTAATAACATCGAAAGTTACTTTTTGAATCAGTGAGTTTTTCAACATTCTGATTATCGTAATATATATACATACATTCCTTTAAAATACGTATATATATAAGTTCATTTAAAATACGTATTTTATGATAAGTTATATTAAAATTTAATTGCTATTATTTAAATAATTAAATAACGATCAACGTATTTTAATTTCTTTTGTTGTTTTTTAAACACAAGAAAATTAAGTCGATTTTCGACTTAATAATTGAAGCAACATTGTAAATAGTTGTCTTCTATTTTGCATATTACATAATAGTTATATAGACGCTGCTTTAGTGCATTTAAAAATCAAAAAAACTAAGCAGTCAGAATATTCTATTAAATTAATATAAGTTGGTATATTCAATTTAATTGAACTCTACACTTACGTATAGACACTGTAACGTTGTAACAATCGTTTTACAATGAAGTCAATTGACTCACAGCCAAATTGAAATATGTCTATTGAAACTTTAGATATTAGTGGTGTTTTGGTGCCATAATTGGTTATTGAGCCTGCCTTTTTAAATCTATTTCCTAAATTTTATTTGGTAGGCAAGGCTTCCATGGCGCCATATGCCAAAATATTGTTGAACATGTTGTAACCAATTGGGAAACTTTTGCTTGCTTCATCATAAACTTAAATGGAGAGTGTTATAGCTCTTCTAAACAATATGAGTGCGCTATGTCATACTTATGGTACTTCATGTGAGCTTCAAGCAGCAGCAGAAATGTTTGCTGTAAATTTCCAAGTTTTTCAAATTGGAAATTTATTACAAGCATTTGGAAATAATATGCATCCTGTTAAAATATTGTGTTTTACCGGTGCATTAATGAATGGACATTTTGATGTTTATATTCCTTTAGAGGAAGTATTAACTCAAGATTCTGATACGTGAAGTGAATGTAAAACTGAAAATGTTAAAAATCCAGTTAAAAGACGTAGTCGGTTCGCCGACAAAGCAGAAAAAAAGGTACTTAAACATTCGTTTGAAAAATCGTGATATCAATAGGGGTAAGCGCATAGAAGCATCAAATAGATTTGAGGTTAATAATTTGGAAGCTCATAGAGTTGCAGTGAGAAGACATCAGGCTAATAATCCTAATGCACGTCAAGAAAGGCGTTTGCGTGCATGGAGCGTTAAAGCCATGTCTATCTTAAACAATGATTTTGAAATAGCTTACAAGTCAGATAAAGTTACTCAACTTGGTAGTATGAATTTTAAATGCAAACATTGTAATGCTTTAAAAGGGTAATGAGCCTCTGGGTATCTGTTGCAAGGCAGGAATAGTTAAGCTTTCCCAAAATTAAAATTTGCCTGATCCACTTAAAAGCTTAATAATTGACAGGCATCCCAAGCATGATCATTTCATTGATCGTATAAGAAAGTATAACAGCTGCTTTCAAATGACTTCTTTTGGAAGTACAAAATTTATAAATGAAAGTTGGTCAACCTTTACAGTCCTAGGAGAAGTGTATCATTAATTGGTAGTGTCCGACCTTTGCCAAATGAAGAAATGCAGTTTCTTCAAATTTATTTTGTTGGTGATGATGAAAAGGAAGCTCAACTATGTTGCCAAAATATTTCAAATGTTGTTTTAAGCGTAGTAAAGGATCTTCAATGTATGTTTCATCATAATAATCGTTTTTTAAAAGATCTAAAAATGGCTCTCAATAAAATACCAACAAGTGCTAAAGACTATAAATTGGTTATACATGCTGAGCGAACACCCGCTGGTGCACATTAAGGGCTTTACACTGCACCTCTATCAAGCGAAGTAGCTATATTAATTGTTGGTCAGCAATTAAAAGAGCACGATATTATTATTGAAAGTCATAACAATAAATTACATCGTATAAGTGAGGGGCATCGATCATACGATGCCTTTCAGTACCCTTTGCTATTTCCTTATGGCGAAGATGGCTATTCAGTGGATATACCACAATGGAATACATTATAAAAAAAAAGGAGGAACCAAAAAAAAAATGTTATCTGCGTTAAGCTTCTAAAGCTATAAAAAAATGATTCGTCAATCTGAGATAAATCATTTAATTTATTGTCGTTCCCTTTTTAGTCAGTTTTTGATTGATATGTATGCTAAAATTGAAAAAGAAAAGTTAAATTAAATTCGCTACATTCAAGCGAAATTCAGAGCAGATAGCTATATACATCTACAAGATGCAATTGGCCAACAAGATGTTGTCACAGCTCAACTTGGTCAGATGGTAATTTTACCATCTGCTTTTACAAGCTCTGCATGATATATGCATGAAAAGACTCAAGATGCTATGACATATGTTCGCCATTATGGGCGACCAGATCTTTTCATAACATTCACATGCAATCCACAATGGTATGACATAAGAAGTGTTTTATTACCGGGTCAAAAATCGCATGACGTCACAATATTATAGCTCGAGATTTTCATTTAAAAGTTAAAGCTTTAATGTCACTATTGACAAAAGGTTCTTTGATTGGAAGCGTGCAATGTTTCATGTACTCTGTGGAATGGCAAAAGCGGGGCTTACCACATATACATATTGTTAAGTCAAATATGATTCATGGTCCTTGCGGTGCATTTAATAATAAATCGCCATTCATGAAAAATGGAATATGTACCAAAATGTTTCCTCGACAATTACTTAAAGAAACTGTGACTGGAAAAGATAGTCAGATGGTGGTAATGCAATTAATATAAATGGTAATTACATAGATAATCGTTGGGTTGTGCCTTACAACTGTGTACTTTTGAGAACATTTGACGCCCAAATAGTAAATGTTGAGTATTATAGTTCTGTAAAGTCTATTAAATACATTTGTAAATATGTTAACAAAGACAGTGATCAAGCATCATTTACTCTTGGAGACCAACTTTATGAAGTAAATATGTACGAGAGTGGCCGTTATATAAGTGGCTCAGAAGCGGTATGGAGAATCCTTGTGTTTCGCATACATGAACCTTTTTCGGCTATTACACACTAAACTGTTCATTTAGAAAATGGTCAACGGATATATTTTAACCCCAATAATCCGCAACAATTACTTGACAGATTAAGCATTACACCCAACACCACTTTGCTAGCCTTCTTTGAGCTATGCACACTTGATGAGTTTGCAAGAAATCTTCTATATTGTAAAGTTCCATCGTATTTTACATGGAACAATAAAGAATTTCAAAGAAGAAAACGAGGGCATGATATGCCAAATTTTCCTGGAGTTAAAAGAGATTCAGCTTTGGGAAGAGTTTACACTATTCATCCCCATAATACAGAATGTTTTTATTTAAGACTTTTATTACATTTTGTAAGGGGCCCAACTTCATTTTTATACTCGATACCGAAGGTAAAGAGTATATTGGTTTTGTGCAATGTCCGTCATGGTGTCTGTCCGTCTGTCCGTCCGTATGTGTGCAAGTTTTTTCCACACCCTTCAAGCTAGGGACTTGAAACTTTCCAATTCTCTTTATCTATGGAATAGTATATTAAAGTGTCAAGATTGGGGTTCTACGATAACTGGGGGGCTGGCAAATCGATAAATTCGATAACTCAAAAACGATAAATCCGCATTTTCACACACCCTTACAGCTAGAACTACCAAATTTGGTAAGAAGATAGCTACTAGCATTCCCCAAAAAACTGCATCAAAAATTTTTGAGCCACGCCCCCCCATTCCGCCCCCAGACCCACCGCATTTTAAAGTCAAAAAAGCCTATATCTCCCACAGTTTTTGAGCTAGAGCCACCAAATTTGGTGCCAATTTAGCTGATAATGACCCCCCAAAAACTGCACCAAAAGTTTGGATGCCACGCCCACCAATACCGCCCTAGCCGCCCCCAGATGCCCCAACGCTTCGTAAAAAACGGGAATGCGTGTATCTTCCAGAGTAGTAGAGCTAGAGCCACCAAATTTGGTAGGAAGATAGCTGGAAACGACCCCAAAAGAACTGCATCAAAGTTTTGGAGCCACGCCCACCCATCCCGCCCCCAGCCCCCCGCATTTAGAAATCAGAAAAGCCTATATCTCCCACAGTTTTTTAGCTAGAGTCACCAAATTTGGTGCCAAGATAGATGATGATGACCCCCAAAAACTGCATCAAAAGTTTGGATGCCACGCCCACCAATACCGCCCTAGCCACCCCCATCTGCCCCAACGCTTCGTCAAAAACGGGAATGCGTGTATATTCCAGAGTAGTGGAGCTAGAGCCACCAAATTTGGTAGGAAGATAGCTGGCAACGACCCCCAACAATCTGCATCAAAGTTTTGGAGCCTAGCCCATCATTTCCGCCCCCCTTTCCCCACCTTATACAAACTTTGAGCTAGAGTCACCAAATTTGGTATGAAGGTAGCATTTGACATTCCACAAGGATCTGCAGCAAAAATTTGGATGCCACGCCCAACCATACCGCCCCCAGCCCCATAGCCCCCATTTCCCCACTGTATACAAACTTTGAGCTAGAGTCAACAAATTTGGTATCAAGGTAGCATTTGACATTCCACAAGGATCTGCAGCAAAAATTTGGATGCCACGCCCAACCATACCGCCCCCAGCCCCCATTTCCCCACTTTATACAAACTTCGAGCTAGAGTCACCAAATTTGGTATGAAGAGAGCAATTGACATCCCACATGGATCGGCAGCAAAAATTTGAATGCCACGCCCAACCATACCGCCCCCAGCCCCCATTTCCCCACTTTATACAAACTTTGAGCTAGAGTCACCAAATTTGGTATGAAGGTAGCATTTGACATTCCACAAGGATCTGCAGCAAAAATTTGGATGCCACGCCCAACCATACCGCCCCCAGCCCCCCTTTCCCCACTCTTACAAACTTTGAGCTAGGGTCACCAAATTTGTTATGAAGATAGCAATTGACATTCCACAAAGATCTGCTTCAAAAATTTGGATGATATTCCACCCATACCGCCCCCAGCCCCCCTTTCCCCACTTTATACAAACTTCGATCTAGAGTCACCAAACTTGGTATGAAGATAGCAATTGACATCCCACATGGATGGGCATCAAAATTTTTAATACTGGTATCGAGTATACCGCAGTCGGTTGCGTCCGACTGCAACGTTTCCACTTGTTAAATTTAAAAACCGTTAATGGTATTGCATACGCATCATTTCAATTGGCTTGTAAAGCTCTAGGATTACTAGAAGATGATCAGCACTGGGATTCAACAATAGCCGAAGCTGTCATATGTCAAAATCCTACAAAACTGAGAGAACTTTTTGCAATAGTGTTAGTATTTAGTCTTATTTCGGATGCTCCTAAACTTTGGAATACTTATAAAGTGAGTTTTTCAGAAGATATTTTAAGAGCCTTTCATTTTTCACAACACAGAAATATTGATTAAAGTATTGTGAATAATGTATTAAATAAATGTTTTATTTACATTGAAGATATTGTACTGTCTATTGGTAATCAAAACTTGACTCATTAAGAACTTCCACTACCAATTAGATCCGAGGAAATTGTTCCAAATATTCAATATCATACAGAAACAAATTATGAAAATTGCGATAATTTTGTTGTTAATAATGAGCTACTCCTTACTGCTGAGCAAAATCAAGTATATGAAAAGATATTACATAGCGTTCAAGCAGAAAAAGGAGAAATATATTTTTTAGATGCACCTGGTGGAACAGGTTAAACGCATCTTTTAAATTTTTTATTGGCAAAGGTACGGCAAAGTAAAAATATTGCATTGGCCGTTGCTTCATCCGGTATCGTTAATTTGATTCATTTAATTTGATTCATTTAGAAACACCACATTGCTGAATTTCAAAGCAATCTAACATTGCTGCTGTGCTCAAAGATTTCAAGCTTTTGTTTGGGATGAGTGTACTATGGGCCATAAAGGTGCTTTTGAAGCTGTAGATCGATCTTTGAAAGAGATTCGAGATAGTGAATACTTAATGGGTGGCATAACTGTTCTCTTAGCTGGTGATTTTCGACAAACTCTTCCAGTGATCCCCAGAGGAACAAGAGCAGATGAAATAAATGCGTGCTTAAAGTCTTCAATTTTGTGGCCCAAAATACAGAAAATTGCATGAACGAAAAATATGCTAGTGCACTTAAAAGGTGATAGCATAGCTGGTGAATTTGCAGAAATGCTTCTTCAAATAGGAAATGGATTATTTCCAACCCATGATGGCAAAATAACTTTACCATCAACTTTGTGTCATGTTGTGAAAAGTATTGAAGAGCTAACTCTAAAAATATATCCGGCTATTGCAAATATCTCTCAAGAATCACTCGAATGGTTTTCAGAACGTGCTATTTTGACTGCGAGAAATGACAATGCATTGGAAATAAACGAGTTTTTATTAAAATCATTTCAAAGTGAAGAAATGACATATAACTCTATTGATTCCGTGACTGAAGTCGAAGATGCAGTTCATTACCCCGTCGAGTTTCTTAATTCATTAAATCCGGCTGGCCTGCCTCAACATAAATTAACTTTAAAGATTAGTTCACCTGTAATGTTGATTCGCAACTTGAAACCGCCAAAACTTTGCAATGGTACAAGATTGCAAGTTAAAGTCCTTCATAAGAATGTTGTCGAAGCAATTATCTTTACTGGCAATGGTATAGGGGAAACGGTTTTTATACCGAGAATTCCATTAATGCCTTCTGATTCTGAATTGCCAATTCAATTTAAACAATTTCCTTTTAAAGTTTGCTTTGCCTTAACAATTATTAAATCACAGGGACAAACTCTTAAATTAGCCGGACTAGACTTAAGACACTATTGTTTCTCAATTTTATGTAGCCTGCTCAAGAGTCAGTTCACCAAAAAGTTTATTTGTATTAGCACCTGACGGATAAAAAACCAATGTCGTTTATAAACAGCTCTTAAAAGTTTTTACTAATTGCAAATTAAATTCAATAAGTGGATAAGGCCTACTGAGGAAACCACAATAAAAAATGACGAGCCTGATTCTCTACCTCAATGGTGGCGTGGAAAAAAGAGTATTAAATACTTTGCTTTAATATTTTGTGAAATATTTTCTAATTTATTTATTTTGTATCTATCTTCTATTGCTAAAATTTATATAAACAATCCGCGCAGCGAAGTAAGCGGGCCACTTACTAGTTGTTTATAAAATATATTAGGCATTTTTGCAACATTGACTTCTTTTCACTTCGCAATTCCAAATTGAAATAAGTGGAAACGTTGCAGTCGGACGCAACCGACTGCGGTATTTTCGTTACCAGTATTAAAACCGGTAAAAACGGCATGATTGCAAAGGGGTACGGATGCGGCAGGGGTGTACGCTGCCTTATAGACGGGGATGCCACCAGCTATCTTGCTTCCAAATTTGGTGGCTCTAGCTCCACAACTTTGGAAGATACTCGCATTCTCTGACGAAGCTTTGGGGGGGATGGAAGCGGCTAGGGCATTATTTGTGGGCGTGGCATCCATACTTTTGATGCAGTATTTGGTCGGATGCTAGTAGCTATCTTCATACCAAATTTGGTAGCTCTAGCTGTAAGGATGTGCAAAATATGAGGATTTATCGGTTTTGAGCTATCGAATTTATCGATTTGCCCGCCCCCAGTTATCGTGGAACCCCCATCTTGGGGGTTCCCATAGATAAAGAGAATGGGAAAGTTTCAAGTCTCAAACATGAAGGGTGTGGAAAAAAGTTGCGAACATACAGAGGGACGGACACCATGGCGGACATTGCACAAAACTAATATACTCTTTACCTTCGGCATGCGCATGCATAAGCTCACATATCGATGACTCTTTCGATTAGAAAACCAATTGAAGATTATATGGATTAAGTTTATGTTACAATCGGCTGTAAATGAACAAGCTCAGATATTGAAGCTGTAGAACACTTTTAATCTATGAAATATTTCTTTCAAGTCAAGATTATAATATTTTGCAAGATAATGCTATATCAACTTTGAAAATTGCTAGATTTATAGATATAAGCTATTTGCAATTTTTATAAGATATGCCATTTTCAAAAATGCTAGATCTAGCCTGAAATAAGCTAACCTGGCAACACTGATAAGCATTGAAAGCTATTCTTAGAACTCGATTGTTTGGTCGAAGCATGTATTAGACTTAACCAGTGCTGCCAACTCTCCGGGTCATAAAAAAGCTATACTATCCCTTGGGAATAGCTATAAATAGCCAGAAAATTTTGTTCCTAGCAAAAAAACCGCTAGAATAGTGAAACGAATTTTTTTGATTGATTTACACCAATAAATTTGCAAGCTTCTCGAATTCGTCAAACATATCGTCCTCTGCTGTTGAATTCAGGTAGGTCTGATTAGTTCCTATCTATTTTAAGCATACTGCCGGTACTTCATAGTTATGACAGCATTTGTCTACCCGGCGTAGGCCGTATCTACAAAGACCCCTTTTTCGCGGTAAAGTTTTTCATGAAGTTTTTTTTCATTCTGTTTTAAAACATCTTCGCAAATCTGGTCGCATTTACACGATGAAGTTTTTTCATGCAGCATTTTCTTTGTAAAAGCAACTCTGATTTAAATTTATGGTCGATAAACATATATCTTTGCCATCGATTGTTTTATTTGTTAACATATAATTGATTTAAGAAGTAACAAGTAAATAAAATGGATTCAGTGAACATTTCTACTTATAATTTCTTAACCAAAACAATGTATTTACTATTGGCGCTAATATTTGCTTGTGCGATATTTCGTATCGATAACTTTATTATTCACATCAAACACTGTGCAACCCTGTGTTTACAAGCAATCGGAATAAGACAAAGCAAAATGAGAAAAATAAATCATTGCTTCACAAGTCATGAAGCATTGCTTACAGCTGTAACCCCTCTACACCCTTTGCCTACAAACGAATGCTTCAGACGCAAAAACTTCATCGTGTAATTGACCCCTTTTATGAAATTAAATTTTATTGTATCATTATATTATAAAATATGAGTTCAACAGATAAAATACCTTATGTGTAATATTGAGTTTAATGTTTGACGTTTTTCATTTGGCTAAACACTCTTTCCACCACTGCGTTCGACCATGACAGGGATAAAAGACTTAGCGCAAATGATGCCAGTGTGGAAAATATTTTAGTTCCTGCTGCATCTTTATAGTTGGACACTTCGGCCCAGAAGCTTGTGGTATCCTTTAAATTGGTTCACTTAATAAGGTGGACATTTTAATATTGAAATAGAATCTCTTCAATATTGGTTGATTCCACCTTGAAGTGCTCGAGGATGTGCACAATTTCCGCCTTCTTGGACCATAATATTTTGTCAACGGAAAACAAATCAACTTGCTGGAGGATTTCAAAATTGTCAGGCAATCTGAAAGAATAAGAATATTATGAAAAAAAATATAACAATTACTTTATAACCATGTACCTCTGCTTGAGCTCATTAATTAATGCTACTATAAAATTTGAACATTTCAAACGAATTTCATCCTCATCATCTTTGGATATGTTTTCTTTATACTCTTTGAGCTTTGTGTCGAAGGCATATCCTAAAGAGCAGCCGTGCTTAACAAAATGTTGAAAATCGTTTTTTTAAATATATATATATATATATATCGCATATACGAGATCATTTAAAAGTTGCGTCATCACTAAAAAGTTTGTGCAACGTTTGTGCCTTGAAACATTTTTCATTTGTTGCAGCAATGCTGAAGTGGAGCTTTAGCTCAATCCATTGCTGCAGAATTCGGGTAACCGCAGCTTCAATCGACAGGTATTTTTAGAGGTTCCTACAAAAAAATACATGTTATTCATATCCAAAAAATATATATGTCAACATAGATTACAACACCACAATACACATACTACAGACGAACGCATGTTAACTCGATATGAACGCACACAATTGTTAAAGTCGAACAATACAAAAAAAAAAATATGTCGTTTTACCTCTACGGAATTTATAAGCTGATAAATTTGTTTGTAATCTCGCTTTTGGAAAACCAATTATACGTTTCATAAACAATATAATCTAAGGCCTCTGGTAAAAAATGTTTACAGGCACTATTAACAGCCAATTGCAGTGAATGGCATACACATTTAATTAAAATTAAGGACGGAACCTTTTGTTTTAACTCCGTGTAAACACTTTGTTTGAAACCAACCATAACACTTGCGTTGTCCGTGCCGATTCCAATTAAATTCGCAAGGTTTAATTTAAAGTTGCTTAGTTCCTGGCAGAGGCTGTTTATAATCGTTTTAGAGTCGCCTTCCTCGAGTCGGACTAGGGATAAAAATGTGGAGACCATGACGCACCGTGTTGAGGAAAAATAGTTAAATAGTTAAAAATAGTTAGAATGATTAGCAATTTGACTTACCAAGTAACTTGCAGACACTTACATCAGTACTCTCATCAAGCAACGAGCTATACTGGGCATCACCGATGTCCTCTCCCCGATTCCACTAGAGCAAGATGCAAGTATGTAATTGGTATTCGAAGTTGCCGCATCTTTTTGTATTAGAATCCCATTTGAACAATGTGAATCTTATTCAAATTTTCCCCGTTGGTCGGCTGCATTCCCAGTTGGTTCGAAACCGACCAACTGGGAATGTTAGAAGTTAACATTAAGATCACTGAACAGAGCTTTAACATAGTCGATAGTATGAAATTTGTAATCGATACTTGGTTTAAACAGTGCCAATTTGAGTAAAACAGCTTGTCATCAAGTGCCTGTCCAAACAAACTGGGATATTCGTTAAACCATGTTTGCATTTTGCGCACAAATTAAATCAATAATTTTTGCTTTTTTAGCTTCACTAATTTGGCGCCAACACATTTTTTATTATGCTCGTGCACGTTGTCCTATGGAGCTTCATGGCACTGCCATCTTGAAATTTCGACCCGCACAACAATCCCAAATGGTCAATTGGGTTGACGGATGAGTGTGTGGCTATGTATAAACACAACGCCGCCTCTTGTTGGCTGGTTTTCACAGAATTAACACTTACAAACGTAATTTTGTTTGGCTGTGCAAAAGCTGATGAAGAAAACTTATGTTTAGCTGTCTTGGAATGTGCGTGCAAATCAGACAGTTTTGCATATATGCTGGATTTGCAATATTTGCAAAAGCATTTTCCATCATCGGCTGCATCTAAAGCCAGCAAATCTTTGAATTCAGGGTCTTGCATCCACGCATGACGCGGTTTTTGTTGGTAAATTTTAGGCATTTTCATTCAAGTCCACTTCATTCATAAATTATGAAATACCTCACTAGTGATGGTATACAATACAATCGATATAATCGATTTCATAGTTAAGAACGAAAAAATGTAATGCTCTTTTGGCTAATCGATGTTTTTTTTTTTGCCATTCAAATGGAAAAAATACTTCAAACTATTTAAGTGTGGAATCGTAAAGCATGAAAACACATGAAGTTACCAGATTTTTTTAAAAAGCTAAAATCACGCCAATTTTGATTGAAAAGTAGCTATAATTCCCGCTAGCCGCTAATTAAAATTTATCCCGCATTTGCCAATAGCAACCCGGTTGATCTAGCGGGGAAATAGCTTAATTGGCAGCAGTGGACATTGTACTTATAGTTGAAGGCGAACTATTGACAGGCAAGCACTACGTTGCGCATTATCAAGAAAACTAAATTTTTACAGTGCGCTCCAAAATGTTCATGCGCGAATAGGAGAATGAATCATTTTTTCATAGAAAATAAAGATTGCCGAGCAAAATGCTTGATTTGCAATAACATTGTTTTTCGAAATGTTAAATATTTTTCAAGATGGCATTATTTATTAACAAATAGAAAGCACAATGAGTAACCGTTAACTTGCAGAGTACAATGTACTGATCAAACTTCGTTTTTTCGCTGCAGCGCAAGCAAATTGAGCTCGTATGCGTGTGAAAACTCTGACAATATGTGTGTGCCAATCACTGCTCTATACATTCGAAAACACCACAAGCAAATGCAGATTACAGTTATTGCCTACCTCGGATGCCTGAGACATACATATGTACAAAGCTTTTCTTACAAATTGCAAACTCTTCAGATTTTCTATACTAACTCTTTTATTATACACTGTATAATATATAGGTAAACCTCGTTTACGCCGATTCACAATTACGCCGGTTGGGGCGCAGTAGGCGAATTTAAACTGTATATATTTGTATACTCGTTACCGAAGGTAAAGAGTATATTAGTTTTGTGCAATGTCCGTCCCTCTGTATGTTCGCAACTTTTTTCCACACCCTTCAAGCTAGAGACTTGAAAATTTCCAATTCACTTTATCTATGGGAACCTCCAATATGGGGGCTCTACGATGACTGGGGGGCTGAAAAATCGATAAATTCGATAGCTGAAAACCTTTAAATTCACATATTTTGCTCATCCTTACAGCTAGAACTACCAAATTTAGTGATCAGATAGCCGCCTGCAACCCCCCCCCCCCCCCGTGTTTTAAAGTTAAAAAAAAAGCCTATATCTCCCACAGTTTTTGAGCTGGAGCCACCAAATTTAATGCGAAGATAGGTGATGATGACCCCCCAACTGCTTCAAAAGTTTGGATGCCACGCCCACCAATAATGTCCTAGCCGCCACCATCCGCCCCAACGCTTCGTCAAAAACGGGAATGCGTTTATCTTACAAAGTTCTCGAGCTAGAGCCACTAAATTTGGTAGGGTGATAACTAACGACCCGAAGATGTGCATTCAAAAATTGGATGCCATGCCCACCCATACCGCTCCATCCCACCTTTCAACTCTTTTTACAAACTTTGAGCTAGAGTCACCAATTAGGAATGAAGATAGCAATTGACATCCCACACAGATCTGAAGCAAAAATTTGAATGCCACGCCCACCCACACCGCCCCCAGCCCCCCTTCCCCACATTTTGCAAACTTCGAGGTAGAGTCACCAAATTTGGTTATGAAGATAGCAATTGACATCCCACATGGATCTGCAGCAAAAATTTGAATGCCACGCCCACCCATACCGCCCGCAGCCCCCCATTCCAACTTTTACAAGCTTCGAGCAAGAGTCACCTAATTTGGTATCAAGATAGTTATTGATATCCCAAATAGATCTGCAGCAAAAATTTGAATGCCAAGTCCAACCATTCCACCCCAGCCTTCCCTTCCCAACTTCTACAAACTTTCAGCTACAGTCAGCAAATTTGGAAGGAAGATAGCTGGTGGTATCCCCATCTGGATCGGAGAATCTTTAAGGCAGCGTACACCCCTGCCGCATCCATCCTCTTTGGATTACCGGTTTCAATACTGGTAACGAGTGTACCGCATTCGGTTGCGTCCGTCTGCAACGTTTCTACTTGTTTTTATTATTTATTTGCGTTCAACATTTATTTTCAATGTATGAACATATAGGATATGAATTTAATAAACATGTCTATGAATTTTGACAAGGAACCTAACCTTATATCGTCCATTATACTTTTTTCATTTTACGCCAATTTTTTTCGCCGGTTTTTCCTGGAACGGAACCCCGGCGTAAAACGAGGTTTACCAGTACTCATAATTAACTCTCATGTACAGATGGAGCAATCCCGTTTTGGATCGTTTAACCGGTGGCATTTGCTCCACAAACTTAACGCAACCAACGCAGCAACAAGAAACGCAACATCAACAATCACAGGCGCAACAGCAACGTGTGCCACCGCCGTTGCTCAGTTGTGGCCAAAGTGCACCATTGCGAAATGAGAGCTACTATATGGCTACCAATGATAATTGGTCGCCGGCACCGCAGCAGCTGCTTAATGGGCATGGCAACACGGCACTGCTTATTGAGGACGATGCTGGGCCTAATTCACCGTGAGTTGGGTAAAAACAGATTTATGTCAAGTTCATAATTCTTATGAATTTTATTTTGTTTCAGCACGCTGTCAGTGCGAGCACTTGATCGTCAGCACTTCGACGCAAGCTGCGCAAAGAAATCGCTAAATGGCATGAAGCATGGCGGGGTTGGCGCTGGGGCTACAACGCCCGCAGTGGTTAATTTCGATGCCACATACTCGTCCCAGCTCAGTCTGGAGACGAACAATTCGGGCGTTGAGCATTTCTCGCGTGATGCGCTTGGTCGTCGCAGCATCTCGGAAAAACATCATGCGGTACTGGATGCCCGCGAGACGGGCACTTATCAGCGCAACAAGAAGCTACGCGAAGAGCGCGAACGGGAGCGCAGAATTCATCTAACGAAATCGGCCGTATATGGCGGGTCTATCGAATCGCTGACGAGTCGCATTGCAAGCGCAAATGTCCAAATGGTGGCGGCACCAGAGAGCTACAAGCACGCCAAAACCAACTCGCATATTGACAAGCGAGCACTGCAGCAGGAACTGTTGCAGTCGGCCGCAGATGCAGAGGCGCGCGATCAGCTATGTGACTTGGGACCGTCGTTGGGCCTTAAGAAGTCATCGTCACTAGAGTCACTACAAACGATGGTTCAGGAACTTCAAATGTCCGATAAAAAACGTGGCCATCAAGCGCTGCGTGCACCACGGGGACGAGGGCGCGAGGATAGCCTACGAGCCGCCGTCGTCAGCGAGCCGAATGCCAACAGTGAGTCAGCACCAACTATTTGGCATGACTTGACTTAAACCTAATCTCTTCTTATTCATGCTAGAGCCGCGCAAGACCTGGCTGCTGGAGGAGGCCGATCACGAGGGTGGTTTTGCCTCGCAGCGCAATGGACCCTTCCAAAGCTCATTAAACGATGGTAAACACTGCAGCAAATTGCGCGCCAAGAAGCCCAGTATACTGCGCGGCATTGGACACATGTTCCGTTTTGGCAAAAATCGCAAGGATGGTGTTGTACCCGTTGATTCTAATGCCATGTCCTCGATTGTATCATCAGCACCACCAGCATCTTTGCAGCTGCAGCAGCAGCAAAATCCAGCTGCTGCACTGGCAGCAATGGAACGGAACGTTAAGCCGCCAGCCTATCAACCACCGCCACCTCTCCCAAAACTTATTGCATCTGGTGGAGGGTATGCAGCTGGCGCATCAGGTAGTGCCGTACCACCTACTGGAAGCAGCGGAGCCAGCGGAAGTGCGCTTAATGTTGGCATAAATCAGAATGATATTTTTAATCATCGCTATCAGCATTATGCCAACCATGAAGATTTGCATCAACTTCAAATAAGGTGAGAGCAATTTGCTGAAAAACTTTCTTGCACTTTTAATGGTTATAGTATGATAACTAGTTTATTTGGTATTAGCTATCATTTAACCAACTTCAAAGAAAAACAAGTGCCGCATAGTTAATTTTGGCTATGCCAAGACTATGATACACTTCACACATGGATTAATTATTATTATTTTTTTTTTTTGATAGTACGCATGGTCAATTTGTATGGTGGCTATGACGTAGAATGCTCCGCGCGGGTTGAAATTTCATAGTGAACAAACCCGACATGATCTAAGCAATCTGTGAAAGTTTCATCAAGATCGGTTAAGGATTTTGGCCGGAAATCGTGTTGAAACAGACAGTCGGACGGACGGACACGCGGAAATCAATTCCTGAGATCGTCCTGATCATTTTGTCCGTCTGTCTGTTCTTGTCGGGTTTGTTCACTATTTAATTTCACCCCGATCGGAGCATTCTACGATATAGCCACCATATAAATTTACCATATCAACACGATTTCCGGCCAAACTGCTGAACCGATCTTGATTAAACTTTCACAGATTGCTTAGATCATGTCGGGTTTGTTCACTATGAAATTTCATCCCGATCGGAGCATTCTACGAATAGCCACCATACAAATTTACCATATCAACACGATTTCCGGTCAAACTGCTGAACCGATCTTAATGAAACTTTCACAGATTGCTTAGATCATGTCGGGTTTGTTCACTATGAAATTTCATTTCGATCGGAGCATTCTGCGACAAAGCCACCATACAAATTTACCATATCGTACTATCAATTGTTGTCTCTGTCGTGCACTTTCAAGTACCTACATGTCAAATTGTTGTTGTTGTCGCACACGAACAAGTAAATGACGCTCAAGAGTAAAAATATTAGCGAAAAATTACCAACAACTGCACAGAAACATTAATAAGAGGGGGAGCATTGATTTGCTTACGTGAAGGGTATCATAGTCTTGGCATAGCCAAAATTAACTATGCGCCACTATGTTTTCAATTGCCTACTGCCATAAAAATAAAATTCATTATAAATTGCTAACGCATCAAAAACCATTATCCAGTTGACTTAACTGTATTTCAAAAGCGTTCGCCAACCCACTTGAACACACACGAAAAATTTTGTCAAAATCGGTCCAGCCGTTTAGGAGGAGTTCACATTCATACACACGAACAGAAGATTCTTATATATAACTAGTAAGTGGCCCGCTTACTTCGCTGCGCGGATTGTTTATATAAATTTTAGCAATAGAAGATAGATACAAAATAAATAAATTAGGCGTTAGGCGTTATTGCACTAGGCGTTATTGCATGCACCCAATATTTCACAAAATATTAAAGCAAAACATTTAATATTCTCTTTTCCACGCCACCATTGAGGTAGAGAATCAGGCGCGTAATTTTTTATTGTGGTTTCCCCAGTAAGCCTTATCCACTTCTTGAATTTAATTTGCAATTATTAACAACTTTTAAGAGCTTCTTTATAAACAACATTGGTTGTTTTTCCGTCAGATGCTAATACCAATAAACTTTTTGGTGAACTGACTCTTGAGCAGGCTTCATAAAATTGGCCATGAGAAAAACAATCGTGTCTGAAGTCTAGTGCGGCTAATTTAAGAGTTTGTCCCTGTGATTTATTAATTGTAAAGGCCAAGCAAACTTTTAAAGGAAATTGCAATCTTTTAAATTGAATTGGCAATTCAGAATCAGAAGGTATTAATGGGATTCTCGGTATAAAAACCGTTTCCTCTATTCCATTGCCAGTAAAGATAATTGCTTCGACAACATTCTTATGAAGGACTTTAACTTGCAATCTTGTACCATTGCACAGTTTTGGCGGCTTCAAGTTGCGAATCAACATTACAGGTGAACCAATCTTTAAAGTTAATTTATGTTGAGGCAAGCCAGCCGGATTTAATGAATTAAGAAACTCTTCAATACTTTTCACAACATGACACAAAGTTGATGGTAAAGTTATTTTGCCATCATGGGTTGGAAATAATCCATTTCCTATTTGAAGAAGCATTTCTGCAAATTCACCAGCTATGCTATCACCTTTTAAGTGCACTCGCATATTTTTCGTTAATGCAATTTTCTGTATTTTGGGCCACAAAATTGAAGACTTTAAGCACGCATTTATTTCATCTGCTCTTGTTCCTCTGGGGATCACTTGAAGAGTTTGTCGAAAATCACCAGCTAAGAGAACAGTTATGCCAGCCATTAAGTATTCACTATCTCGAATCTCTTTCAAAGATCGATCTACAGCTTCAAAAGCACCTTTATGGGCCATTGTACACTCATCCCAAACAATAAGCTTGCAATCTTTGAGCACAGCAGCAATATTAGGTTGCTTTGAAATTGAGCAATGTGGTGTTTCTAAATGAATCAAATTAAATGGAATCTAAAGTGTAGATAGCGCTGTGCGACCACCATTTAGTAAAGTGGCTGCGATACCGGAAGAAGCAACGGCCAATGCAATGCCGTACCTTTGCCAATAATAAATTTAAAAGATACGTTTTACCTGTTCCACCAGGTGCATCTAAAAAATAGATTTCTCCCTTTTCGGCTTGATCGCCATGTAGTATGTAGTATCTTTTCGTATACTTGTTTTTGCTCAGCAGTAAGGAGTAGCTCATTATTAACAACAAAATTATCGCAATTTTCATAATTGGTTTCTCTATGATATTCCTTATTTTGAACAATTTCCTCGGATCTGATTGGTAGTGGAAGTCCATAGTAAGTCAAGTTTTGACTACCAATAGACATTACTATGTCTCCAATGTACATAAGACATTTATTAAATACATTATTCACAATACTTTGATCAATATTTCTGTCTTGTGAAAAATGAAAGGCTCCTAAAATGTCTTTCGAGAAACTCACTTTATAAGTATTCCAAAGTTTAAGATCAGCCGAAATAAGACTAAATACTAACATTATTGCAAAAAGTTCTCTCAGTTTTGTAGGATTTTGACACATGACAGCTTCGGCTATAGTTGAATCCAAGTGCTTATCATCTTCTAGCTTACACGCCAATTGAAATTATGCGTATGCTATACCATTAACGGTTTTTAAATTTTAAAATGAAGTTGCGCCTCTTAAAATGCAGTAAAAAAAAAGAAAATGGCTCAAAGAAGGCTAGCAAAGTGGTGTGGGGTGTAGTGCTTAATCTGTCAAGTAATTGTTGCGGATTATTGGGGTTAAAATATATCCGTTGACCATTTTCTAAATGAACAGCTTAGTGTGTAATAGCCGGAAAATGTTCATGTATGGGAAATGCAAGGATTCTCCATACCGCTTCTGAGCTACTTATATGTTGTTGACAATGGTGCCCAAAGGTACAGTTTAATAATTAATTTGCGTTTTTCTACCGAAATTTCAAATCCTTTGCTCATTTTGCTCTTTTTCAGTTGAAATTGCGATCACAAGTGTTTTCAATCGTATGCTACTCCCAAAACGTTCATAAGTAAACAAGTAAGAAGGCTCTAGTCGGGAGAGCCCGACTAGAAGATACCCTGAACCCAGTTGCAATAAATATATTTAATTTTTATAAGACTTTGGTATACTGGCTTAGCTTCCATCGATTAAGTTCAATATCTCCGGTGTTTCTCAACCGATTTGGACGAAATTTTCAGAAAAGTTCTATCATTATCCATTACTTCAACCCTCATTTTTAGATTTTCCAAATTCGATATTTTATTGTTATCGATATTATGTGTATATCGGAAACCAGAATAGTTATCGATAATTTGAAGCAAACTTGTTCTGCTCATGGTATAGGAGAACTTAAATACAAAATCTGAAGTCTCTAGCTCTTGTAGTCTCTGAAACCCACGCGTTCATACAGACGCACAGACGGACAGACGGACATGGCCATATCGTCTCGGCTGTTGATGCTGATCAAGAATATATATACTTTATAGGGTCGGAGATGCTTCCTTCTGCCTGTTACATACTTTTGCACAAAACCATTATACCCTTATTTACCCATTTTATGGGTTAAGGGTATAAAAATAACGGGAGTTGACCGTTGGCGGAATTAAGTTTGTGCCAATACTTTTTAGATGCTAATCCGTGCCCTTTTCCCTATTCAAGGTAAAACCAAAGACGTGTTTAATCTTTATTCTGAAAAAATAATAGCACACTGAATTTAGATTTTTCAAGAGTGCCAACACTTTTTGAAAAAACGTTAGATTTTTTGCGTCTAATTCTTACTTATTTTTTAAAATAATTATATGCAGTAATAAATTTTCGATAGTGTTTGAATACGAATACGAATACACAACACAAATTTTGGCGCAAAACTCTTATGTGTACAAGTTAAATGTGGATGTTTGCGTAACACACAAGCATTTGCGCAAACCAAGACTGAAAACGAATCTATTTGGATTTTACTTTGTGTTTGTGTGATGAGTGGTCGCTCTGTAAAAATTGTGCTTAATTCGTAGCGTATAACGGCCACTTTCGTACATATTAATTTCATTACGTTGGTCCTCAAGAGTAAATGATGCTTGTCACTGCCCTTGTTAATATATTTACAAATGTATTTAATAGACTTTACAGAACTACAATACTCAACATTTATGTGAGCTTCAAATGTTCTGAATAGTACACAGTTATAGCACAACCCAACGATTATATATGCAATTACCATTTATATTAATTGCATTACCACCATCTTCTATCGCTCTTCTACGATATAGAGGGTAACTATCTTTTCCAGTCACAGTTTCTTTAAGTAATTGTCGAGGAAACCTTTTGGTACATATTCCATTTTTCATGCATGGCGATTTATTGTTAAACGCACCGCAAGGACCATGAATCATATTTGACTTAACAATGTTAAATAACAAAGGATCCCCATCTGCGTTTGGTATTTCGGCACAGATAATTTTATCGATTTTATCTGGTCTTATTTTATTTTCTAACCAAAGTAGAATATGTATACGTAGTAAACCCCGCTTTTGCTATTCCACAGAGTACATGAAACATTGCACGCTTCCAAACAAAGAACCTTTTGTCAATAGTGACATTAAAGCTTTAACTTTTAAATGAAAAACTCGAGCTTTTTGACCCGGTAATAAAACACTTTTTACGTCATTCCATTGTGGATTGCATGTGAATGTTATGAAAAGATCTGGTCGCCCATAATGGCGAACATATTTCATAGCATCTTGAGTCTTTTCATGCATATATCGTGCAGAGCTTGTAAGAGAAGCCGGTAAAATTACCAGCTGACCAAGTTGAGCTGTGTCAACATCTTGTTGGCCTATTGCATCTTGTAGATGCATACAGCTATCTGCTCTGAGTTTCGCTTGATTGTAGCGAATATAATTTAACCTTTCTGTTTCAATTTAAGCATACATATCAACCAAAAACTGACTAAAAAGGGAACGACAATAAATTAAATGATTTATCTCAGATTGACAAATCATTATTTAATAGCTGCAAAAGCTTAACGCAGATACCATTTTTTTTTTGGTTCCTCCTTTTTTTAAAATGGATTCCATTGTGGTATATCCACTGAATAGCCATCTTCGCCATAAGGAAATAGCAAAGGGTACTGAAAGGCATCGTATGATCGATGCCCCTCACTTATACGATGTAATTTATTGTTATGACTTTCAATAATAATATCGTGCTCTTTTAATTGCTGACCAACAATTACTATAGCTACTTCGCTTGATAGAGGTGCATTGTAAAGCCCTTAATGTGCACCAGCGGGTGTTCGATCAGCATGTATAACCAATTTATAGTCTTTAGCACTTGTTGGTATTTTATTGAGAGCCATTTTTAGATCTTTTAAAAAACGATTATTATGATGAAACATACATTGAAGATCCTTTACTACGCTTAAAACAACATTTGAAATATTTTGGCAACATAGTTGAGCTTCCTTTTCATCATCAGTATCACTTCAACCTCTGAGAAGATAAGACGTGTTACAACAGAGTCATTACCCCGGCAATCAAACAAGCAAACCAACAACACCGAAACAAACAAACTTCTAACACAAAACGTAAAAGAAAAACAAAAACACCTAACACAGCATCAACAGTTATAGCGGGCACGAGCCCAACAATAACAAACATGCACGAACCACCCGACATAAGAACATACGGAGTCAAATCCAACAACACAAACACAGGCGAACCAAAATACATGCAGATAAAACGAAACGACAACAAAAACTTCGACAATGTTTCACCGTTCGTTATCAAAAAAACTATAGACTTCGCTTGCGACGGTGAAGTCGAATCATGCAAGAAAACAAAAGACGGACTACTCTTAATCAAAACAAAAAACACATTACAAGCCATAAAACTGCTGAAACTAAAGCAAATGACAAATATAGAAATCACTGTCACTGAACACAAAACGCTTAACTCCACCAAGGGAGTCATATACAGCAACGACTTACGAAACATAAGCGAAACGGAAATACTACTAGAACTAAAAACACAAAATGTAACAGAAGTTAAAAAAATATTAAAAAAACAATCAACAAATACCAACACCGATGAAAACAACACCACACTCACAGAAACCGGACTTATAATAATCACTTTTGGAACACACAAACTCCCTGAGAAACTAAGAATCGGCTACGAGTCAGTACGCGTCCGCCCATACATCCCACTACCCCTACGATGCAGAAAGTGCCTACGTTTCGGTCACCCAACTACCGCCTGCAAAGGCATTGAGACATGCATAAATTGCTCTAACGCCAAACACACCACCGAAGAAGAAAGATGCCTAAACCAAAAAAGCTGTCTAAATTGCAGCAACAACCCCGACATCGACCACCAGCACACCCCTCTCGACCGCAAATGCCCCGCCTTCGTCAAAAACCAAGAAATAACCGCCATAAAAATAACAGAAAAGGTAGATCACAAAACTGCACTCAACATCTATCACAACCGGCACGGACAACATGCAAGGCCATCATACGCCAGAACCCTTACCAGCACAACACAACATCCAACCAATACGCAACCACCAAACACACACATGCCTACAAACACTCCGTTAAACACACAGTCTTCAACCTCAACTAGAACCACACAACATCAAACCATCACTGCAACAACTCCCAGCCAAAGCACACCAGTAACACCATCCCCACCATCTACACACCGATCGGAACCAACCGAACCAGAAGAAATGGACACCGGCAACGCATATCAAACCAACACAACAAAAAAACCATACACATCAATCCTAACCGAAGACTTAAAACTAAAGCTATACTCCAAAGATAAATCTGGTAATCTCTCCACCCCCCTAAAACCCCCAAAAACCAACCCAAAAACAAAAACCAAACCCCCAAGCAAGTCCAAATACGCAAATAATAGCGAAAGCGACTCAATTTAAATAAATTTAATCTTAACCTTAAACTTAACTTACATTAAATTAATATTAAACTCAAACCAAACTTACACAAAAATCAATCGAACATCAAACAACAAAATGCAAAAAATGTCACTCCAAATACTACAATGGAACATTAAAGGTTACACAAATAATTACAATCAACTCCTCATCCTGATAAAAAAATTTTCCCCACACATTATATCACTCCAAGAAACTCATGTACAACACCCCAACAACATACCCACCCCAATTAATTACAAACTACACATAAATAACGCCACCAATAGGTTTGGCGGAGTAGCACTACTAGTACACAAAACTATCCAATACACTAACCTAAACACCCCGAATGACATAGAAACAATAGCCATCAATATACAATCCAAACATAACTTTAACCTTTTAATACATACATCTCCCCAACCAAAACGGTTACCCACCAAATCCTCGAGAACACCCTAAACACACAACAAACACCCACATTAGTTACCGGCGACTTCAACGGCTGGCACCCGATCTGGGGCTCTCCAACAACAAACAGACGCGGAAAAATAGTCCAAAAATACATAGAAAACTCAAATCTCATGCTACTAAACGACAAATCCCCAACACACTTTTCAACACACAACACTTTCACACACATTGACCTCACACTCTGTACCCCAACAATAGCACCACACACCAAATGGAAAATACTCGACGACCTTCACAGCAGTGACCACTTCCCAATAATAATCTCCATGTTCCCAATAAACAACACATACAAATTCAACAGACCTTTCTTTAAACTAAAAGACGCTGATTGGAATCACTTCAACACACTCACGCACGATATAGATACTGAGTTCCCCCCTTCCGAAAACATAAACAAAGAAGCAGCCCTTATAAATAAAATCATCCTTAAATCCGCAAACAGCAGCATCCCCCAAACCACACCAAATAAACACCCCTACAGAGTCCCCTGGTGGAACAAATCACTTAGCGAACTAAAAAAAGCAAAGCAAACAAACTGGAAACGACTTAACCGCAACATCACATTAGAAAACATAATAAACTACAGAAAAGCAAACGCAAAACTTAAATTTGAAATTAAAAAAAGCAAAAGAGAAGCCACCAACTCTTTCACCTCAACAATACAACCATCAACCCCCTCATCCAAAATTTGGGCCAATATAAGAAGATTCTGTGGACTGAACACAACAAAACAAATTCACACCCTTCTAAATCCGCAAACTAACCAGACAACAACAGATGACAACGAAATAGCTAACGCCCTCGCACAACACTGGTCTCGACTATCCAACGACTCCACCTTCACTCAAGAATTCCGAAACAACAAATACAGAAATAGAACACCCAATCACACACCCTCACCATCAGCCCAAGCAATAGAAGAAAAAATAACCTACATCGAACTAGCCTCAGCACTCCAAACACTCAAAGGATCCACCCCTGGGCTTAACAGAATATCCTACCAAATGATAAAAAACTGCTCACAAAAAACAAAAAACCGAATCACCAACCTTTTTAACACAACTTTCAATAAACACATACCACAATCCTACAAAACCAGCCTTATCATCCCCATACTTAAACCCAAAACCGATAAAACCAAAGCCTCCTCATATAGACCCATCTCCCTAAACTGCACCCTGGCTAAAACCCTGGACAAAATAATTGCTAAAAGAATCTGGTGGTTTGTCACCCAAAACAACTTCCTAAACCCAAACCAATTTGGCTTTAAAAAAGGCAAGTCGACTTCAGACAGTCTACTATACGTAGACTATCTTATAACGAAGTCCCACAAGCACACCTCACTCGTCACTCTTGACTTCTCAAGAGCCTTCGATCGAGTGGGTGTGCACACAATAATTGACCAACTCGAAAAATGGAAAACCGGCCCTAAAATAATAAACTACATAAAAAACTTCATGACAAACAGAAAACTTATTGTACGCTCTGGCCCCCACCACTCCAACTCCTTACCATTACAAAATGGCATCCCACAAGGTTCTCCCATATCCGTTATCCTCTTCCTAATAGCCTACAACAAACTTGCCGATATCATTAGTCTCCACAAAGAAATCAACTTCAACGCATACGCCGACGACTTTTTCCTAATAATTAATTTTAACAAAAGCAAAAACAAAAACTACAACCTTGACAACATACTTCACGAGATAAACAACTGGGGTTCATACTCAGGAGCCTCTTTATCCCTTCCCAAATGCCACCACCTTCACATATGCAAAAAACAAAACTGCAACTCCACCATAAGTTCCAACATCACACAAATCCCAAACGTTACCTCCCTCAAAATTCTTGGCATAACCATCACAAAAAACTACAAATGGAACACCCACATCAACAATCTCCTACCATCCCTCACCCAAAAACTAAACATAATAAAATGCTTAGCCAGTCAAAATTTAACTGCGACACAACAACACTTCTAAGCATCACCAAAGCCTCCCTAATTAGTAAAATCGACTACGGCCTCTTCCTTTATGGACACGCCCCAAAATCTACCCTAAACAAGTTAAAAACACAATACAACGCCGGCATACGCCTAGCCCTCGGAGCATACCACTCCACCCCCATCAACAACCTACTACACGAAGCCAACATCCCAACAATAGAACTAAGACGAGACCTGCAAACTGCAAAACTTTACAAAACCCTCATAAACTCCACTAATACGCCACTTCACAAATTTATTAAGCCCCGTAAACACAAAAAAAAGAATACACCTATCATAGACATCGCAATCAACCTATGCACAAAACTCAATCTACCCTACAGACCACAAAAACCCCCCAAAGACAAGCCCCCTTGGAACATCGACAACTACATTGACATTACACTACAACGACACAAAAAACAATCAACACCACCTGAGACATACCGCAAACTCTTCCAACACTCAAAAAACACCCTGAAAAACTACAGCTTTATATACACAGACGGCTCTAAATAAACGATACAGTTACATACGCCATAACAACTGAAACCAACATCCTCAAATTCGGCATGCTACCACATTTCTCCTCCACCCTCACCGCTGAAACAATAGGAATCCTGGAAGCCATTAAACACATCAAAAACAAACCAGGAAAATTCATTATTTGCTCCGACTCTCTATCCACATTAAACGCAGTAAAAAACCCGAACAACAACAACACCTACCCAAACAGCATTAGATCCCAAATCCTTTCCCTAGCCCCCAAAATAAAATTAATGTGGATTCCTGGACACACAGGAATAACAGGTAACGAGCTGGCCGACAAAACAGCAAAAACAGCAACAAAATGCCCCTAATCCTTACCCCAAACATGAACCCAACAGACATAAATAGGTACCTTAAACAAATATTCGAAACGCAACATAAAGGTAACATCGCAAACTGCAGCCAATGGTACCGTACCTCAAACCCAAACAACACACACATCCATGACTACCTCAACACACTAAAACTAAACAGACTCGACCAAACCAAAATTATCAGACTCCGACTGGGACACACAAAACTGACACACCAACACTACCTTAACACCAACATACCACCATCCTGCCCTTTCTGCCACGACAACAACGCACCCACCATCCCACACCTACTACAATCATGCCCTGCGCTCACGCCACTGATCCAAAAAACATTCAACAACACAAACCCTATCAACATCCTCAGCAACCTCAACTCAACCAACCTACCCAAAATCTTATCCTTCCTAAAAACATCCAACATCTACCACCAAATATAAAAACAAACAAAAATATATACAACAACAATGTAAACAAATAATGTAAATATGTAAAAATGTAAATAATAATAATATTAATTATTAATAACAAACCTAAATTAAGAAAGCTCACATAGCCAAAGGCCTCGTAGCCAGTGCTATTACCAAATAGTTAGTCTTAGTTTTTTAAATTAGCCTAACTCTAATAATAATAATAATAATAATAAACCCCGCTTTTGCTATTCCACAGAGTACATGAAACATTGCACGCTTCCAAACAAAGAACCTTTTGTCAATAGTGACATTAAAGCTTTAACTTTTAAATGAAAAACTCGAGCTTTTTGACCCGGTAATAAAACACTTTTTACGTCATTCCATTGTGGATTGCATGTGAATGTTATGAAAAGATCTGGTCGCCCATAATGGCGAACATATTTCATAGCATCTTGAGTCTTTTCATGCATATATCGTGCAGAGCTTGTAAGAGAAGCCGGTAAAATTACCAGCTGACCAAGTTGAGCTGTGTCAACATCTTGTTGGCCTATTGCATCTTGTAGATGCATACAGCTATCTGCTCTGAGTTTCGCTTGATTGTAGCGAATATAATTTAACCTTTCTGTTTCAATTTAAGCATACATATCAACCAAAACTGACTAAAAAGGGAACGACAATAAATTAAATGATTTATCTCAGATTGACAAATCATTATTTAATAGCTGCAAAAGCTTAACGCAGATACCATTTTTTTTTTGGTTCCTCCTTTTTTTAAAATGGATTCCATTGTGGTATATCCACTGAATAGCCATCTTCGCCATAAGGAAATAGCAAAGGGTACTGAAAGGCATCGTATGATCGATGCCCCTCACTTATACGATGTAATTTATTGTTATGACTTTCAATAATAATATCGTGCTCTTTTAATTGCTGACCAACAATTACTATAGCTACTTCGCTTGATAGAGGTGCATTGTAAAGCCCTTAATGTGCACCAGCGGGTGTTCGATCAGCATGTATAACCAATTTATAGTCTTTAGCACTTGTTGGTATTTTATTGAGAGCCATTTTTAAATCTTTTAAAAAACGATTATTATGATGAAACATACATTGAAGATCCTTTACTACGCTTAAAACAACATTTGAAATATTTTTGCAACATAGTTGAGCTTCCTTTTCATCATCACCAACAAAATAAATTTGAAGAAACTGCATTTCTTCATTTGGCAAAGGTCGGACGCTACCAATTAATGATACACTTCTCCTAGGACTGTAAAGGTTGACCAACTTTCATTTATAAATTTTGTACTTCCAAAAGAAGTCATTTGAAAGCAGCTGTTATACTTTCTTATACGATCAATGAAATGATCATGCTTGGGATGCCTGTCAATTATTAAGCTTTTAAGTGGATCAGGCAAATTTTAATTTTGGGAAAGCTTAACTATTCCTGCCTTGCAACAGATACCCAGAGGCTCATTACCCTTTTAAAGCATTACAATGTTTGCATTTAAAATTCATACTACCAAGTTGAGTAACTTTATCTGACTTGTAAGCTATTTCAAAATCATTGTTTAAGATAGACATGGCTTTAACGCTCCATGCACGCAAACGCCTTTCTTGACGTGCATTAGGATTATTAGCCTGATGTCTTCTCACTGCAACTCTATGAGCTTCCAAATTATTAACCTCAAATCTATTTGATGCTTCTATGCGCTTACCCCTATTGATATCACGATTTTTCAAACGAATGTTTAAGTACCTTTTTTTCTGCTTTGTCGGCGAACCGACTACGTCTTTTAACTGGATTTTTAACATTTTCAGTTTTACATTCACTTCACGTATCAGAATCTTGAGTTAATACTTCCTCTAAAGGAATATAAACATCAAAATGTCCATTCATTAATGCACCGGTAAAACACAATATTTTAACAGGATGCATATTATTTCCAAATGCTTGTAATAAATTTCCAATTTGAAAAACTTGGAAATTTACAGCAAACATTTCTGCTGCTGCTTGAAGCTCACATGTAGTACCATAAGTATGACACAGCGCACTCATACTGTTCAGAAGAGCTATAACACTCTCCATTTAAGTTTATGATGAAGCAAGCAAAAGTTTCCCAATTGGTTACAACATGTTCAACAATATTTTGGCATATGGTGCCATGGAAGCCTTGCCTACCAAATAAAATTTAGGAAATAGATTTAAAAAGGCAGGCTCAATAACCAATTATGGCACCAAAACACCACTAATATCTAAAGTTTCAATAGACATATTTCAATTTGGCTGTGAGTCAATTGACTTCATTGTAAAACGATTGTTACAACGTTACAGTGTCTATACGTAAGTGTAGAGTTCAATAAAATTGAATATACCAACTTATATTAATTTAATAGAATATTCTGACTGCTTAGTTTTATTTGATTTTTAAATGCACTAAAGCAGCGTCTGTATAACTATCATATAATATGCAAAATAGAAGACAACTATTTATAATGTTGCTTCAATTATTAAGTCGAAAATCGACTTAATTTTCTTGTGTTTAAAAAACAACAAAAGAAATTAAAATACGTTGATCTCTATTTAATTATTTAAATAAGAGCAATTAAATTTTAATATAACTTATCATAAAATACGTATTTTAAATGAACTTATATATATACGTATTTTAAAGGAATGTATGTATATATATTACGATAATCAGAATGTTGAAAAACTCACTGATTCAAAAAGTAACTTTCGATGTTATTACTAGCCTTAATATAAACAACATTAAAAAATTCACTGAAACGAAAAGTAACTTTCTTTGTTCACATTAAATATGAACAAAGATGCATAACCAATTCTCTTACCATTGTATGCAAAAACATAATGTTGGAAAGAGCATTACAGTTATTCCTCTAAGCAACAGACACCGAGCTCTAACATACAACGCTTGCACTTAAGAGCTAGGTATGGGTGGTGCAAATTAGGCAATGCAATTCCTTTAACTGCAGCCTCTTAGTTATGATTAGCTTAGCTTAGTGCTTGCGGAGGAGATAGGCATATTAAGATTTATGTTTGAAAATAAAATAGTGAGTGAACGTTAATGAGCAACAGCAAAGGAGCATGATCGGAGCGAGATCTCAAATTATCTGATTATCATAAGAGCAACACGCGCTTATGTGAACGCCCTATATCAATAATACATATATCAATAATGTTAGTGTGTTACGTTTTGTCTAAGTTATATAAGCAGCAAGTAGGCGAATCCACCCCATAACATATTCTGGTGTGGGAAATTTTTATAGACGCACCAAGTTTTGTTATGTTGTTGTTGTTTTTGAAAATCAATGACACCAACAAAAAGTAGCAGTGCGGGCCCAACAACAACACTAACAACAACAACAAACGCTACTTGGGTCGTAAATCAATTGTCAAAGGCACACAAATTTGAAAAAAAAAAAATGTGCACTGTGCGAAGTGATACATGTACATAAAATTATGAAAATTATTTTCAAGCGCATTGTGCACTTAATTGTGTATGCAATTATTTATTAAGAAGCGGAAATCCTTTTATTTTTTGCAAGTGTGCGAACCATTTTTATACCCTTAACCCATAAAATGGGTAAATAAGGGTATAATGGTTTTGTGCAAAAGTATGTAACAGGCAGAAGGAAGCATCTCCGACCCCATAAAGTATATATATTCTTGATCAGCATCACCAGCCGAGACGATATAGCCATGTCGGTCTGTCCGTCTGTCTGTCCGTCTGTCTGTCTGTCTGTCTGTCTGTCTGTCTGTCTGTCTGTCTGTCCGTCTGTATGAACGCGTGGATCTCAGAGACTACAAGAGCTAGAGACTTCAGATTTTGTATTTTAGTTTTCCTATACCATGAGCAGAACAAGTTTGCTTCAAATTATCGATAACTATTCTGGTTTTCGATATTCACATAATATGGGAAACGATATAACTTTTCTGAAAATTTCGTCCAAATCGGTTAAGAAACACCGGAGATATCGAGCTTAATCGATTGAAGCTAAGTCAGTATACCAAAGTCTTACATAAATTTCAATTTATTTATTGCAACTGGGTTCAGGGTATCTTCTAGTCGGGCTCCCCCGACTGGAGCCTTCTTACTTGTTTCAGTTGCACTTGCACTCAGCGGCCCGTCAAGTGTACGGCAAGCGGCAGGCCAGCGGCAACCAAGAACGGTAAAAATTTGTATGTGTGCCTGTGGTTCGCTTCTTGCTGGGCCTGCTTGTCTAAAATTTTAATATTTTTATACCCTTAACCCATAAAATGGGTAAAAAATGGTATGATAGTTTGGCGCAAAAGTATGTAGCATTCAGAAGGAAGCATCTCCCCATAAAGTTTATATATTCTTGATCAGCATCAACAGCCGAGACGATATAGCCATGTCCGTCTGTCCATCCGTCTGTCCGTCTGTATGAACGCGTGGATCTCAGAGACTACAAGAGCTAGAGACTTCAGATGTTGTATATAAGTTCTCCTATACCATGAGCAGAACAAGTTTGCTTCAAATTATCGATAACTATTCTGGTTTTCGATATACACATAATATCTGTAACAAAAAATATCGAATTGGGAAAATCTAAAAATGAGGGTTGAAGTAATGGATAATGATAGAACTTTTCTGAAAATTTCGTCCAAATCGGTTGAGAAACACCGGAGATATCGAGCTTAATCGATTGAAGCTAAGTCAGTATACCAAAGTCTTACATAAATTTAATTTATTTATTGCAACTGTGTTCAGGGTATCTTATAGTCGAGCACTACCGATTATATCTTCCTCAGTTTTTGAGCTGGAGCCACGATAGGTGACGACGACCCCCAAAACACGGCATCATATATTTTGATCCCCCGCCCACCCATATCACCTAAGCAACCTCCAACCGCCCCAACGGTGCTATTAAAACGGTAATGCGTGTATATTTCATAGTTTTTGAGCAAGTTTCTCCAAATTTGGTAAGAAGATAGCTGGAAACAACCCTCAAAGATTTGCATCAAAGTTTCGCAGCCACGCGTACCCATTCCACCCCAGTCCCCTCGCATTTTGATATTAGAAACTACTATATCTACCACAGTTTTTGAGCTAGAGCCACCAAATGTGGTGCCAAGATAGGTGATGACGACCCCCAAAGAACTGCAACAAACTTTGGACGCCACGCCAAATAATACTGCCCTAGTCGCCACAAGCCGCCCAAACACTTCGTTAAAAACGGGAATGCGTTTATCTTACAAAGTTCTCGAGCTAGAGCCACTAAATTTGGTAGGGAGATAACTAACGACCCGAAGATGTGCATTCAAAAATTGGATGCCATGCCCACCCATACCGCTCCATCCCACCTTTCAACTCTTTTTACAAACTTTGAGCTAGAGTCACCAAATTTGGAAGGAAGTTTGCTGGTGGCATCCCACAAGCCTTCCATACCGCTCCCATCCCCCCTTCCCACACCTTTTACAAAATGTGAGCCAGCAAAAAAGTCACCAAATTGGGAAGAAAGATAGCTGGTGGCATCCCCATTTGTACCAGAAAATCTTTGAGACAGCGTACAACCCTGCCGCATCCGTGCCTCTTTGCGATCAGGCCTCTTTTACCGGTTTTAATACAGGTATCGAGTATACCGCAGTCGGTTGCATTCTACTGCAACGTTTCTACTTGTTATAGCGTACGTTACTTATGTTTATACTTGATACCGAAAGTAAAGAGTATTTTGGGTATTTGCAATGTCCTTCATGGTGTCTGTCCGTCTGCCTGTCTGTCCGTCCGTCCGTAGGTTCGCAACTTTTTCGACTTTCTTTTCCTATGGCCGGGACAGAAAGTGTCAAGATTGGGGTTCTACGATCACTGGGCAAAGCGATCAATGCGATGACTCAAAATCTTTAAATTATTCTATTTCGCACATCCTTACAGTTAGAACTACCAAATTTGGTAAGTAGATAGTTTCTAGCATTCCCCAGAAAACTGCATCCAAAAACATTTACCCATACCGCCATTCCGCCCGCTTCGTTAAAATCGGGAATGCTTGTATCTTTCTCAGTTTTTAAGCAAGTAACACCAAATTTGGTAGGAAGACAGCTGGTGACATCCCACAAAGATCTGTGAAACAATTTTAATGCCACGCCCCAAAATATGCGCCATGCTCTACAGCTTCTTTAAAAAAGGGATTGCGAGCATCTTTCACAGTTTGTAGCTAAGAATGTGTGTGTGTGCCTGTATGTCTACATGTGCACATCAAATGTATGTGTAGGATATGTCTTGACATTCATATACCTTCCGCAACTATTATGAATTTTAGAAAATACTTAATAAGCTGAAGGCACTTTTAATAAATGTAATTGTATTTTGATTTTAATGTAATATATGTAGGAGGAAACCACTATGATGCACCTTAACAGCATATCAACTTTTAAGAACAATGTAATAGTCAGTAAAAACTGTCAATTAACGTTTAAGACGACAAAGAAGAAGCTTGTCATTCGTATTGTAAAGTTAATAGAGGTCAGACGTGCTGAGCCAGAATAAAATAAGAAATAAAATATACATCCTGCCACAAATTCAGAAGTGGGACTACTCAAAATAAAAAACCAGAAAATAAATGAAGTTACGGTGGTGCTATTGAAAAATCGGTTCGCACTGAAGCACTGAAGTTGCCAACAACTGTCACCAAAGCAGAGCTGGCAGCTCGACTAATCGCTACGCCGGAGGTAAATCGTGGCGTTCAGCCAGACTCTAAGTCAGATGAGGAAGCCATCGTCCAGCAAGCAGAGTAAACGCCACACGAAAACCAGACACAAGACAGTGTCGCAGCAGTGCACTCAGTAGTGGTTTCTGAAAATTTTGAACAGCTTTCGGACAACGAGCGAGACGAGCTAGAAAACATGCTTAGCGAAATTGAAATCAGCAAGAAATTGCTTCAGCAACTCTGCGGAAAAATATCAATCGCAGCGCAGACAAAAAAAAAGTGCGGAAAGAGCGACAAGGGCAGCAACGGCGACAACGTCAGCAAAAGAGACAAAAGCGACAACGGCAGCAACGGTATCAGAGACAGCGTCGGCGACAACCACATTAACAGCAATGTTAACAGCGTTGTCATGAGCAGTGTCTACCGCGACGACATGTTACAGCACCAGACCGCAAGTGTAAGCAAAATTAGTGGAACTACAACGGCAGCACTTAGTTTGGCAAAGGAAGTGACACTGTACTACGATGGTGGATCATCCGCACGCAACTGGACCAGACAAATAAAAATTATAGCTAAAATTTACGAGTTAAGGCCCATTCCCAGAAAAAAAACCTTAATATATGGAAAGTGCTCAAATATTTCGTTAGGTTCCACATAAAGTTAGAGTGACAAGCTGTGCAAATATTTGTATGGCAAAATGTAAATATTTGTTGGTCACCTTATTTGATTAAATTGTTAAAATTGAGCGCCTTCTGCTTGCTGTTATCTGCACAACTTGCTTATGCGCCTTAAAACAATTGATTATAGGTCTCAGGATCAAGAGACGTATAAAGTTGAACACCCTGCTTCTTCCCCCTTATGCCCCAAATACCAACAGCAGATTAAGATTAAAACATCAAAAAAATGCAGCATGCAAGAAGCACGCATCACAAACAACAACAACCAAAAAAAAAAAATTTATAAAGGTCTTTGGCTGACCAATATAATTTTTTGGTCAGAATAATGGTTAAATATGACCAATATAATTTTTTGGTCAGAATAATGGTTAAATATGACCAATATAAGTTTTTGGTCAAAATAATGGTTAAATATGACCAAAATATTTCTTCTCAATTATAATGGTTAAATGCAAGATTTTTATTTTTTTGGTTAATTTATTGAGACCTTTTTGGTTCAATTTTTAAAAATAATGTTTATTATTAGTCCCTGATGTTAACGTATCAGTTTACGCTGATGACGCCATTATTTATACCAAAATCAAAGACGTAAATGTCGTAAAAGAAAGATTTAGTGACATATTGCACGACCTAGATACGTGGAGAGTTTTCTGACGTGCTTCACTTTCCATAGAAAAATGCAGACTGCTTCACATCTGCCGTAAGCACCAATGTGCACTTCCAACTTTAACTTACAAAAACAAAAGCTTAAACATTGTAAATCACTTAAGAATTCTAGGCATAACCTTCGACTCCAAACTTTTATTTAAAGAACATTGTATACATTTAAGAAAACAGCTTGAAACGCGCTTTAATATAATTAACTTTTTAAGTTCAAAGTACACTAGCATACACATCAACACCCTCCTTAACATCACCCGGGCTCTAATGCTCTCCAAAATTGACTACGGCCTGCCAATCTTTAGTTGGTGTGCCAAATCCCACCTTAAAAAATTACATGCGCCATACCACGGAGCCATCCGCCGTGCAATCAACGCATTTCCTACCTCCCCCGTCGCCTGCGTTCTAGCAGAGGCCGGGCTGCCAAGAATAATAGACCGTATCGAAGAAACGACGATGAAGCTTCTTCCCAAACTGCAAACCACAACAAATATCCCTCTGGCCAAAGAATTCTCCACAACATTAAAGCAAAAACGCATATTCAAATGCATATCTACCATAAGGCGCTGTGCCAGGTACAACAAAGAACTCCGCCTGCCCTTTTCCAACATACAACCAAGCAACAAGGATTTCCCTCACTGGATGCACACCCGACAAAATATAAACTGCAACCTATCCAGCGGTCTCGCTTCTTACGCGAAAAACAGGAGCTCAGTGGGAAAACCTGGCTTTACACAGACGGCTCCAAAACTAAAGACTCAACATCTTTCGCAGTTGTATTGTCTAACGGAAAGACAATAGTCGCCGGAGGACTACTCCTCACCCACAACTCCATTTTACCGCCGAAGCTTTTGCGATTCTAAAAGCCTGCCTGTTTGCAGTTCAAAACAAAGGCCCATTCGTTATCTGCACCGACAGTCTATCCACTGTGGAAGCGATACAAAACCCGGACCACACAGATACAACAGTACGTGGAATAAAAAATATCATCGCAGCCCACCAGAGTAAAATAACTATTTTTTGGGTGCCTGGCCATCAAGGGATCCCGGGTAACGAAAATGCCGACATAGCAGCTAATAACTTCCACCACTCGCCATCACACCTGTTCCTGCCATTCAGCACAAAAGACACAATGAACCACATAAACCGACAACTGAGTGAAAAACAATTGGAAAAATGGTACAGCTTTAACCATTGGTACTCCCAAAACAACCCCAACCGCCAAAAAATTCAATCTCCCCCCACCCTCTCAAGACGCGCATGTGCGACGTTCGTTCGCCTGCGTATTGGACACACCGAGGATACTCACCAACATCTTCTTAACGGCAACGACAAACCACCCTGCAGATTCTGCGGCCATGAAATTTCCATCTCACATCTTCTGGACTCATGCCGACAACTAGAGAGCATTAGAGCCAACCTTTTTGGTTTCCAAACCCCCTCCGACCTCCTAAAGACCCCCTCTACTCACAACGTCTCAAAAATACTAAGTTTTATAAAACAATCGAATTTAAACATATAGACTGATTTCCTAAAAGAGAGTCGAAGGCCCCAGCAGCCAGTACTCCTATTGCTAGTATTAAGTTTAGTATTACATACTAGATTTAATTTATTAAATAAATAAATAAATAAAAGTAAACAATCAACTCACCATCTTTATTCATATTCGCGCCAACTCATTCCCAGGCGCTTCTTATTACTACGTTGTCTGAGTATTTTTTGGATTTAGTGTCCCAAATTGCTCCAATTTTTTTATCGCATTTATTAAAGCGATTTTATCTTCCCAACGGAAGCTTTCGAACCGCTTTCGTTTGAAATGTTTATGTGCGTCAATTTCTTCTGCTGCCCGATATAATTGTAAAGCTATTATTCCGTTTTTAAGAACAGCTGAATTTGGAATCCACAATTGTTCCACTATCGGAACTATCGATTAACTTTTCTGATGGTTGCTGGGAATTTAAAAACGGAACACTGACAAGAAAATTTCTGACATCTGTTTTTATACCCTTAACCCATAAAATGGGTAAAAAAGGGTATAATGGTTTTGTGCAAAAGTATGTAACAGGCAGAAGGAAGAATCTCCGACCCCATAAAGTATATATATTCTTGATCAGCATCAACAACCGAGACGATATAGCCATGTCCGTCTGTCCGTCCGTCTGTCTGTCTGTCTGTCTGTCTGTCTGTCCGTCTGTATGAACGCGTGGATCTCAGAGACTACAAGAGCTAGAGACTTCAGATTTTGGATATAAGTTCTCCTATACCATGAGCAGAACAAGTTTGCTTCAAATTATCGATAACTATTCTGGTTTCCGATATACACATGGAATCGATAACAAAAAAATTTTGAATTTGGAAAATCTAAAAATATCTGAAAATTTCGTCCAAATCGGTTAAGAAACACCGGAGATATTGAAAAAAAGTCTTACATAAATTTAATTTATTTATTGCAACTGGGTTCAGGGTATATTCTAGTCGGGTTCGCCCGACTAGAGCCTTCTTACTTGATTTTATATAGAGTTGCACATAAAAATTCCGTTTCGCAGCTGCTGGGAATGGACCTTTAAACAATACATGCCTCCGTTTTTTAATCTTGGCAAAACTCAAAGGAAAAGAACAACGGTGCAGTGGAAATGAAGCGCGCATTTTGGAACCAATTGAGCAACTACTGGAACAATTGATCATGGCGTTTGGCGAAATAACATCGAACGGAGAAGCTCGAAACATATTACAACAACGACAATGGCAAAAATTAGAAAACATCACGAGGATGAATTAATGTTGGCCAACAAAGTCAACATCGACAAGGAGGAGTTGATGGAAAACATTATAG
Source organism: Scaptomyza flava (assembly GCA_030179655.1). NCBI lineage: Eukaryota > Metazoa > Arthropoda > Insecta > Diptera > Drosophilidae > Scaptomyza > Scaptomyza flava. Next base: position 189,963 of record JARNME010000180.1, on the reverse strand, counting down.
AAGGCATTCCATCGTCAAATCTACGCAACCAGGCACGCATACAATGCTTTGAGGAACCAGAAATATTAAAGGCGTTCGCCGAAATGATACTACACAAGAAAGAAAAGTATAGTACGGCACGCACATACACCAAAGTGAAAAGCAACCAGGAGATACGCTGTTTAAATTGCAACTCAAGGGGATATGTTTTAAGGGAATGCCGCAAACCAGCCGGGTCATGCTACGCATGTGAAACATTTGGGCATTTCGTGGGACAATGTCCTGGAAAATATGAGCAACATTACCAACAATTATGTAAGACAATTAAAATGATATTTTGCAGATGCTTGTAAAACCCAATTCGTTCCAGAGTGCCTCATAGACTTCGGGAGCACCATATCATTTATTAAAAAACATCGTGTGCCAAATGAAATTGCACTACAACCAGTTTTAATTTCTTATTTTAGCCTGAACCAAAGCCAACTGAAAAATTTTGGACAAACAATTTATTATGTTTTAAAATATATATTAAAGAAATGTTATTTTCATTTAAACGTTGTTGCAAATGAGTCTATGAGTCATGATGTAGTTCTTGGGAGAGATTTCATGAACGCAAGCGATCTTAATTAAGATTTTAACACTTTGAAGATGGGTACAGTGGAGAAAATGGAAACACGACGTACAAGCAATGAAACGGATAGCAATAATAAGCAAAGTTATGAGTCGATTAACGTAATAGTTATGCCAACGATTAGTTCTGAAATTAAAACAACAGTTATGGCAACGATTAGTTCTGAAGTTAATACAACAGTAATGGCAACAGTTAGGCCTAAAACTTATACAACAGTTAAGTCCGCAGTTAGTCCACTTATTAAAAATGCAGTTATTAAAACAATTGATAAATGCGGAAGAGAAAACAAAACAAAACTCTCTACCTATCAGTCAATGAACGAAAGTGAAAAACAATTTAAAAATAATAGAAGCGCAGACTGCACCGAAAATTTTCATAATGAAATATTCGAAACTACTAGCTTTACAGCAGACAGGACGATTGAATACAATATCGGAGACAATGTAGATTACGCGACACAGTTAACATTTTAGCAAGTAATGGAAATTTTTTACATAAATGCAGAAAAACCAAACAAACCAATAGTCAAATGCGAGATAAAACTCAATTAAGAACAAGTGGAAACGTTGCAGTCGGACGCAACCGACTGCGGTATACTCGATACCAGTATTAAAAATTTTGATGCCCATCCATGTGGGATGTCAATTGCTATCTTCATACCAAATTTGGTGACTCTAGATCGAAGTTTGTATAAAGTGGGGAAAGGGGGGCTGGGGGCGGTATGGGTGGAATATCATCCAAATTTTTGATGCAGATCTTTGTGGAATGTCAATTGCTATCTTCATAACAAATTTGGTGACTCTAGCTCAAAGTTTGTAAGAGTGGGGAAAGGGGGCTGGGGGCGGTATGGTTGGCCGTGGCATCCAAATTTTTGCTGCAGATCCTTGTGGAATGTCAAATGCTACCTTCATACCAAATTTGGTGACTCTAGCTCAAAGTTTGTATAAAGTGGGGAAATGGGGGCTGGGGGCGGTATGGTTGGGCGTGGCATCCAAATTTTTGCTGCAGATCCTTGTGGAATGTCAAATGCTACCTTGATACCAAATTTGTTGACTCTAGCTCAAAGTTTGTATAAGATGGGGAAAGGGGGCTATGGGGCTGGGGGCGGTATGGTTGGGCGTGGCATCCAAATTTTTGCTGCAGATCCTTGTGGAATGTCAAATGCTACCTTCATACCAAATTTGGTGAATCTAGTTCGAAGCATGTAAAAGGTGGTGAAAGGGGGGCTATGGGGCTTGGGGCGGTATGGGTGGGCGTGGCATTCAAATTTTTGCTGCCGATCCATGTGGGATGTCAATTGCTCTCTTCATACCAAATTTGGTGACTCTAGCTCGAAGTTTGTATAAAGTGGGGAAAGGGGGGCTATGGGGCTGGGGGCGGTATGGTTGGGCGTGGCATCCAAATTTTTGCTGCAGATCCTTGTGGAATGTCAAATGCTACCTTGGTACCAAATTTGTTGACTCTAGCTCAAAGTTTGTGTAAAGTGGGGAAAGGGGGGCTATGGGGCTGGGGGCGGTATGGTTTGGCGTGGCATCCAAATTTTTGCTGCAGATCCTTGTGGAATGTCAAATGCTACCTTCATACCAAATTTGGTGACTCTAACTCAAAGTTTGTATAAGGTGGGGAAAGGGGGGCGGAAATGATGGGCTAGGCTCCAAAACTTTGATGCAGATTGTTGGGGGTCGTTGCCAGCTATCTTCCTACCAAATTTGGTGGCTCTAGCCCCACTACTCTGGAATATACACGCATTCCCGTTTTTGACGAAGCGTTGGGGCAGATGGGGGTGGCTAGGGCGGTATTGGTGGGCGTGGCATCCAAACTTTTGATGCAGTTTTTGGGGGTCATCATCATCTATCTTGGCACCAAATTTGGTGACTCTAGCTAAAAAACTGTGGGAGATATGGGCTTTTCTGATTTCTAAATGCGGGGGGGCTCGGGGCGGGATGGGTGGGCGTGGCTCCAAAACTTTGATGCAGTTCTTTTGGGGTCGTTACCAGCTATCTTCCTACCAAATTTGGTGGCTCTAGCTCTACTACTCTGGAAGATACACGCATTCCCGTTTTTTACGAAGCGTTGGGGCATCTGGGGGCGGCTAGGGCGGTATTGGTGGGCGTGGCATCCAAACTTTTGGTGCAGTTTTTGGGGGGTCATTATCAGCTAAATTGGCACCAAATTTGGTGGCTCTAGCTCAAAAACTGTGGGAGATATAGGCTTTTTTGACTTTAAAATGCGGGGGTCTGGGGCGGAATGGGGGGGCGTGGCTCAAAAATTTTTGATGCAGTTTTTTGGGGAATGCTAGTAGCTATCTTCTTACCAAATTTGGTAGTTCTAGCTGTAAGGGTGTGTGAAATATGCGGATTTATCGTTTTTGAGTTATCGAATTTATCGATTTGCGAGCCCCCCAGTTATCGTAGAACCCCAATCTTGACACTTTAATATACTATTCCATAGATAAAGAGAATTGGAAAGTTTCAAGTCCCTAGCTTGAAGGGTGTGGAAAAAACTTGCACACATACGGACGGACAGACGGACAGACACCATGACGGACATTGCACAAAACCAATATACTCTTTACCTTCGGTATCGAGTATAAAAATCGAAGCCATTCAGCTGCAACCCAAGACGGCTCTCGTATGCAGAAAAGGACAACTTACAAAAACTAATAGACGAATATTTGAAAAAAAAAAAATTTCAGCCTGTGTTAGATCACACGGGCGCATAGGTTAACCGTAGAATACGTCTGTCCTTGTGCAACAAAAATTATGAAAGTAAACACAGTATTTGTATGATTTTAAGTTTAAATATTTTAAACACATAAAACATAACCATATATACATGCTATCCGCTATCGCACTCGCTCACTTTTATTGCTTACATTACTAAAAGTACTCACGCTCTTTTCCTTTTATTTTGCAAATATTTTGTTAAATATTTACGCTTATTAGAAGGCATTTTATTAAATTTTCATTCTTTAAAAACAAACATATGCAAGTAAATATATTTTGTCCAAGCATCCAAGCAAAAATGTCTTATTGCTATTGCTATCGGTAGCCGTTGCTGCCCTCGATAGTGCCAGCGTTAGTATAAACCATCGATTGTCCGATAGTTCCATCGATTGTTTGCTGAGCTGAGACGCACAGTGCAAGTGAAACAAACCCATATACACATGCTATCAGCTATCGCACTCGCTCACACTTATTGCTTACATCACTAATACTAATATACACATAAAACACACATCTGAAAAAAATTAATTGATTAAAAAAGTCATGATTATACTCGTTACCGAAGGTAAAGAGTATATTGGAATTGTGCAATGTCCCTCATGGTGTCTGTCCTTCTGTCAGTCTGTCCGCCTGTGCGTCTGTCAGTCTGTATAAACGCAACTTTTTCCACACCCTTCAAGCTAGAGACTTGAAACTTTCCAATTCTCTTTATCTATGGGATTGTAAACTAAAGTGTCAAGATTGGGGTTCTACGATAACTGGGGGGCTAGCAAATCGATAAATTCCATAACTCAACACCGATGTATCCACATATTTCGCACATCCTTACACCTAGAACTACCAAATTTGGTAAGAAGATAGCTAAAAACAACCCCCAAAAACTGTATCCAAAATTTTGGAGCCACGCCCATTCATCCGCAGATTTGTAAAAGATTTTTCAACAATAGCCAAACCGCTATATGATTTACTGAAGATAGATAGAATTTTCGAGTTTACTGAAAAAGAATTAAACTTTTTTCTATCTCTTAAAGAGAAATTGATTCAATCACCAGTTTTAGCAATATACATACGACTGCAAAGATGATATAGAGTTACATTAAAGAAAACAAAACGGAAAGCTCCATCCGATTTTAATTTTCGAAGCGCGCGTCAAAGACTAAAGCCAAATACCACAGTTTTGAGCTACAAACTTTTGCAATACTATATGCTGTTAAGGAGTAATTATAGCCAGGGTATAAAACTCAGTCCGGCCAGGTCCAACTCACGAGAATATTTGTATTTGGTGGGACTATAACGCGCGTGGCTTACAATTTGAGGAAACGCCGGCGTCTGCATCAACGCGACGACCGGCGCACTAAGCAGCCAGGGTATAAAGCGATTCAGCTGAATCAGATTACAGATCTTGGTGGTCTTGCGAATTCTTTTGGTAATTGATTTTGAATAGACAATAATGCAGAGTCTAAATCTCGAATTTTGTTTACTGAAAGCGAATCAATTTCTCGTTTTTTTTATCCAGAAGGTGAGCAAAGATTTCATTACGCCTAAGCATGCAACATGCATATAATCATAAGCAAAGTCATTTACAATATCAATTTGCAGTTTTTCTATAACAATTTGTTGAAGCTTATTGTGATGTAGAGGATATGCTCGGTTTCGAAAATCTACATATGTCAGTGCGTATCAAATTATCTTGTTCATAAAATAAGATTCTTCTATTTTCTGAAACTCCTTTTTGATGACATTTTATGCAACTATAAAACCCAGTATGCCCCTTCACTCCCAAAATAAAAGACCTAGCAGGTGCGTCGCATATAAAACTTCTGCAGCGTATTGCAAATGACTTATCGTTATAACAAAAACCCTCAGATATAAGACAATTTAATTCATTTATAAATTCAGCCATATATTGGTCAGGACATGGTGGTTTGGTGTTTCCAGAATAAGCACCAGCAATAATAACTTCCTTTGTTCCTTGAACGTTAAATAGTATCGGCCATATCTGGAGTCCAGAACTTTTTGATAGTGGAAGACCATCAACATTTATGTTCAAAGAAATATGTTCAAGCTGTAGTGCTTCCTTTTCATTTTTAAAAAAAAAATCTGTTAACCCATCTCTTATACCATAATAAACATATTCGCCAGAGCCCATGGCAACAACATGTTTAGTTTTGGGGTGCCCTTTAAAGTTCTTGCATCTTTTGGAAGGCCTTCTATTTTTTTAGATAAAATTGCAAGCAATTCATTAGTTGCACTGTTTGATATATTGAATTTCACTGTCCAAGATGCTAAATTCTCTCTTATTTCATGAGAGGTAACTTCTATTTCTTCTGCTTCTATTTCTTTTTCAGAATCTGTTAAAACAAAATCAGTGTCCAAGTTTCCTGAATTTTCACAAAAACTTATTGCAAATGGTTCCTCGTCATGCAAACACTGTCCGCTGTTACTGGGTGCTCCCAGTTCGCTGGCTACAACATTCTGTCCGCTATTTCTGGGTGCTCCCAGTTCGCTGGCCACAACATTCGATGATTGAAACACGTGTTTCACAACTTCCAAGCACTCGTTTTTTATTTTATACGTTCGCTTCATGTTTAGCAATTTACTCAATGCATGTAAATATAATATACAATATAAACTTTTTATTTATTTATTTGTTAAACAAAAATTATAATTTTTCACTCACGATTGCAGCCTGCTCGCTTTGTTCTTTAAGTACAATTGAAGTGAGGTAAAATTTTTCTACAAAGCAAAGAGAGCTGAAGAATAACTGTAAATTTACCAGACGACACCGTTGACTGAGTAAATGAGTTTTTATGCTCGCAAAACTATTGATATTTCACTTTTTGCGAGGTAAAAGACAAGCCTTGTACTTTGTTATTATAATAACATGTTGTTATGCTCGCAAAACTATTGATATTTGATTTTTTGCGAGGTATTATTTCATACATTAGCTTGATTTCAACTTGACGGCAAGCTTTGATATCAAGCTTGCTTTTTTCAAAACGTCAAGCGCTTGATGCAGTGCTTGCTGGGAGTCTAAATCGCGGGTGCACTTGCACAAACAAAAAAAAAGGAGAGAAAAACACATCAATTAAACTCCACTGGGTCACGGACTTACCGTCGACCAATTTATTTGACTTTTCCAAGAAACCGTAAACACAAAACCTAGCTATATATAAATATGGCTATATAAATCGAGAGAGGTTATCCCCTCTTACCTTATCTCCTTGCGATTCGATTCCTTTTACCGCGAACACGTTGTGTGTCTTTTCTTTTCTTAACCTTTCTTAATTTTTCCGCCTGCACGTCTGCTCACTCTCGAGGGTAAATCGCAGCTTCCCGTCGCCCACACTTCGGCTTCGGTGCAAGCTGCAGTTTTGCCACTCCCCACGCTTTCCCGTGACCGTGGTGGATTTGACGAACGCAGCTGGCGCGCTGCATCTTGCGACCCTGCGTTTTGGGCGGTTACACTTAAATTCTATTTCGAGATTTCGACCGTTAGGCGTTTATTAAAATATAAATCTAGTAACGCTCCTTGCGTTTACTAAATATAAATACTCTTCGCTCCTTGCATTTACTAAACATCAATATAAATACGTTCCTTGTGTCTTTCCTTAAACCTATAATAATAATGAATATAAATTAAATAAATGATGCGCTTCTTTGCGACTTTAAACCTATAAATATAACTTAAACAACCTTTGTTAATATAAATTAAGTAACTGATACGCTTCTTTGCGACTTTAAACCTATAAATATAGTTTAAACAACCTTTGTGCAGGTGCCCATGCGGCCTACTTCACAATGCTTAACGTAGATTTCGCATATTTCTACAAGGTAAACGTTTTAAGATAAGCACCGACTGCAATTCACTTACCTTAACGCTAAACAAGGTCGAGCTTAATATTCGAATTGCCCGGTGGGCATCAGAACTCCAACATTATGACTATGAACTGGTTCACAGAGCAGGAACAAAAATTCAACACGTAGTCGCGTTAAGTAGAGCTAATAATATTCTAATAATAGAAACAAATACAGTCGAGTCCTGATAATTCGTAATGGCAAGGAGATCAAATTTTTTACGATTTACACAGGAATTCGATTTATCGGGATTTCCATTTACGAGGCTCAAAAAAAAAAAAAAATAAAAATAAATAAATAAATAAAATAAAATATTGAATAAACGGGGCTTTTAAATATCACATTAACTTTATTCGAATTTAACAAATAATAAAGGACCATTTATTTGTACGTTTTACAAATTAAAGAAAAATAAAAGCGAAACATAAATATACAGGGGTGCCACAGAAAACGCTTCCGCCCGAATTCAGCCTGAATTCTATTTCACGGTGCCACAGACCAAAACGCCAATAATTTTGAACTGAATGAAAACGTCTGAAATCTGATGCTGCCACCTAGTCCGACTCACATTTTTTGATGTCAGGGTCAGCAATGCCACATTTTTTAAACATAATTCGGAGTAATGTATTTAAAAAAAATATATACATGGAAACACTTCTGTTTACTTTTAATTAAGGATTAAAAAAAATAGGTCTTTGAAGTTGAAACAAGTTTAACAGCAAAATTATTTTACTTGTTTGTTGTGCAATTTGTGAAAACATATGTAGGCAGTGGTAATTTTGCCAGGTGGCAACGCCCTAAAAACGGCATTATAAGAAAAATGGCAGAGCCATAAAAAACAAGAAAGAAGAAGAAAACGCGCTCAAAATGTAAGTACATTTGATTTGTTTTCATAATTATTTTTGAATGTGATTTTTTAAAGGGGAAAACATCGCAACGCACGCCAGGACGCAGTAATTTGCGATTTTATGAAGAAAAACCCGGACATTGCCCGCAACTTTACCCAAGGGGACACGGTGGCTGTGGCGGCAGCTTGAGATGACTTAGCGCTCCAAATAAACACGTTGGGCAATTAAAAGTGTGGATGAGTGGCACAAAGTAAGTAGCTTATCTTGTAGCTAGTAAATTGTAGGCAACAATAATGACCATTGTTTAATACAGGTTTGGAAAGACTGGAAAATGGCAATAAAAAAAAAAAATCACGCACAACCGAAAGGAGACTAGGGCAACAGGCGGCGGGCCATATAACCAAACACAGCTCACTCCAATTGAAGTGGAAATTGCCAATCTTTGCCATTTGTATGAGGCTGTTGATGGAGTGACCGGCGCCATAACATTTGGTCTCCTGGAGCCCATAAACAATGTAGAGAAAGAGAGCATTGAAGAAAAAGTCGATGGTACGTACGTCATAAATTGTTTATTTTAAAGTCATCCAATTAATTTGAATTGCACTTTTAGAACCTTCCCCTAAAAAGCAGAAGTTGGATGCTGCAAGCAGCAGCAAGGATAAAGCGCCAGCTGAGAACAGGCTGACTGCAATGGTGGCGGAGGAGAACAAGGTGCTCCGCGGCATGAAAATCGAGCTGGTGGCGCTAAATAAAACGAACCAGGAGATGTTAGAGGAGCGTAGAAAGACAAACTTAATTTTAAACAAGTAAGAAGGCTCTAGTCGGGAGAGCCCGACTAGAAGATACCCTGAACCTAGTTGCCATAAATAAATTAAATTTATGTAAGACTTTGGTATACTGATATCGATAAAATTCGATATCTCCGGTGTTTCTTAACCGATTTGGACGAAATTTTCAGAAAAGTTCTATCATTACCCATTACCTCATTTTTAGATTTTCCAAATTCGATATTTTTTGTTATCGATATTATGTGTGTATCGAAAACCAGAATAGTTATCGATAATTTTAAGCAAACTTGTTCTGCTCATGGTATAGGAGAACTTATACATCTGAAGTCTCTAGCTCTTGTTGTCTCTGAGATCCACGCGTTCATACAGACGGACAGACAGACGGACAGACGGTCATGGCTATATCGTCTCGGCTGTTGATGCTGATCAAGAATATATATACTTTATGGGGTCGGAGATGCTTCCTTCTGCCTGTTACATACTTTTGCACAAAACCATTATACCCTTATTTACCCATTTTATGGGTTAGGGGTATAAAAACTAGTTCTAAGTATAGAAACCAAATTTAAATAAAATATAAAAATTAAAATGTAACAAAACAGAGCATATATATTGATTTTTTTTTTTTTTTTTTTAAATTGCTGGTCTTATTTATTGAATCTTTTCTAGTGAAATAGAAAACTAGCAAAAAGTATACAAATCTTATAAATAAATCTTAGCTAACAGTTCATTTTTGTTTTTGACTGTATTCTGAGTGCGCGTCCCTAAAAATCAGCGCTGGGTTGGTAAGTCGTTACGACGAGGACGGGATCGGCTGCGCAGCCTTGTGAGACCTCTCGCGAGATGATTTGTGTGCGATGAGAGCTTGATAAGATATTTTACTTTTTGTTCCTCTATTTCCTCCTTGACTGTTGAGATGTTTAAGTCTTTATGAATGTTTTCGTTTCGAACATACCATGGTGCCCCGGTAATGGCTCTCAATATTTTTGACTGGGCTCTCTGGACAATGTCAATGCTGCTGTTGCTAGCGTTCCCCCATAACTGGGAACCATAGGTCCAGATTGGTTTTAGAACAGAGTTGTAAAGCAGGACCTTGTAGTCCAAACTAATGGAAGAGCGAGCATTGATGAGCCAGTGGAGGCTATTGGCTTTCAGTTTGAGATGTGTTCTTTTAGCTTCAATGTGTCGCCGCCATGTTAGTCTTCTGTCTAAGTGTACGCCCAGATACGTTACATCGTTTGCTTTTGGAAGTGTGGTGTTGTTTAACGTGAGCGGTGGACAATCTTGCCTGTTTAGGGTGAAAGTTACTTGCTTACATTTTTGTTCGTTTACCTTAATTCGCCAAGCTGATAACCATTTTTCCACGTTGACCAGATGAAGGGCTAGTTGCGCTGTTGCTTGTATTGGGCATCTGGAGCGGCTGAGAATAGCTGTATCATCAGCAAAGGTAGATGTTGTCAATCGGCTGCTTATTGGGATGTCTGCTGTGAAAAGCACGTACAGTGTTGGTCCCAGTACGCTGCCCTGTGGAACACCAGCTTCGATACTGTGTTCGTCAGGCATTGCAGTGTTACATCTTACTGCGAACTTCCTGTCGTATAGGTACGACTTAAGCAGCTTATGTGTGTTGTTTGGGAGCATTGCTTTGATCTTATGCATTAGACCTTCCAACCAAACTTTGTCGAATGCCTGAGAAACATCCAGAAATATTGCAGTGCAGTATTCTCTATTTTCGAACGCGCTTCGTATCTCTGATGTTATTCTGTTAACCTGCTCAGTTGTTCCGTGCTTTTCACGAAAGCCAAATTGGTGTGACGGGATTATGTTATGAAGATTCAGGAATGGATTTATCCGGGACAGCAAACATTTTTCAAAAAGTTTTGATAGACACGGTAATAAGCTTATAGGTCTATACGACGTGGGAACTGTGTGATCTTTTCCAGGCTTTGGTATCATAATGATAATTGACTTTTTCCATCTGTCTGGATAGTGGCCAAGTTTGGTGATAGCATTGAAGAGCTGGGCAATTATGCAGATTGCACAGTAAGGAAGCTCAATAATCATCTTTGGGGTTATTTAGTCACCTCCTGGAGATTTTTTTGGGTTCAGTTGCTCTTTAATGATTCTAACGATTTCATTCGGGCGAAACTTGATTGGATCATCTTGAAGCTGAGAGCCGTTTGAAGAAGTCGGTAGTGAAAACGTATTTGTTGCAGGGTTAGGTTGGAACACTTTTTGGAGATGAGTAGCAAATGTGTTAGCTCTTTCTTCATCGCTGCGAGCCCAGCCGCCTGCGAAGTTTCTTATAGGCATTACTGTTTCTGTTGGTGAGCTTAGAGTTGGGTGAGCTCTCCACAATGAGTTTTTCGTACTGGTGGTTGATAATTGCTCGATGTAACGGCGTTGAGCGCGCTCGTCCTCGATTTTAGCGCTTTGGTGAGTTTACGTGTTGCGTCTTTTAGTTTTTGCTTTGCCGATGGCGATCTGTTCGATTGCCAATCACGTCGTAAGCGCCGCTTTTCAAGAACGAGCTGTTCAATTAGTAGATTTGTTTTCCTTTGGTTGTGTATTGTTTTTGGTATTTGAGGCGTAGCGGCGCGAGCTGCGGGGACGAAGACAGTCTCCAGAGTGTTAACAAAACTGTCAATGTCAGCTACATCAACGAGACGTGGCTTAAGCTCAATGTGTGAGCTCATATATATTTTTTGTATCTGAGCCAGTTAGTTTTATGTGAAGTTAACTTACTGGGTCGATTTATGTATTCAGGGTGTCGTTGCAGATTTATTAGGACTGGCGAGTGATCGGATGATAGATCCGAAAGGCACTCTGCACTTATCAGTCTACGCGAAATGTTTTTGGTAACTGCAAAGTCAATCAAATCGGGTAGTTTTTTGGGATCTGTCGGCCAGCATGTTGGTCTGCCAGGAGAAACGTAGTCGAGCTTGTTGTTAGCTTTTATAATTGCATTGTAGAGCTGCTTTCCTTTTGGATTCACTAGACGAGATCCCCAGTGTGTGTGCTTGGCATTGTAGTCTCCTGCCGCTATAAAGCATTCTCCTAGTGAGTTAAAAATTCCATAAATTGGTCTTCAGATATGGTATAACGCGGAGGGCAGTATACAGCGGCAAGAGTAAGTTGGTTCCCACTGTTTAAATGTATTTTTAGAGATGTGGCCTGTAGAAAGTTTTCAGCAAACTCTTTATAGTAGTGGTGCTTGAGGCGGCTTCTGATCAAAATATCAGTTCCACCGTGTGCTTTACCATCGGGATGATTTGTACCATAGAATAAGTATCCACTTATGTTAAAGTTATATTTGTTTGTAAGGTGTGTTTCGGAAAGTAGCATTACGTCGATGTGCTTATCGAGTAGGAATTGAGCTAATTCAAGTTTATGCTGTGAGACGCCATTAGCGTTCCACGTAGATATTCGTATCTCAGCCATTGATTATTTTGACTGTTGTGATACAAGCATTTGTATCAAGAGATTTTGATTACGCATTAGTTCCTGCATAGTTGTTTTCATGAATGACATAAACTCGTTCATGCTCTGCTGCAGGGTACATACGAGTGCTTCGAGGTTACTTTGTTGCTGCTCCTATGCAGCGTTTGTGCTCACTTGTTTTGGTTGTAAGTACGGTGTGTTTGAGGCAGGAAGAGCCAGTCCGGATCTTAGGGCGCTTGCATAAGTTGCGTTATTGGTTGAGAACTCGGGGCCAAGTGAGGATCTGGCTGCAGATGAAAAGAAGACGTCTGGGTTGTGTTTCGATGGAGTGAAGGTAGTCGGTGCGTGTTGCGAGCGTGCAGTGGTACAGCGCTGATGGATACGATTTTTAAGTTCCTTGTAGACTTGGCAGCCTCTGTAGTTGGCTGTATGCTTGCCTTCGCAGTTGTTGCAGAATTTTTTGCTAGAGTCTTCTTTGCTAACTGGGCAAATTGCAACTTGTGCAGTTCCCCACAGTATACGCATACCGAGCGCAGTGTACAGTAGGCTTTTGTATGGCCGTATTCTTGGCAGTTCATACATTGTACCGGACCGTTTCGTTTGTGCGGTTCTTCTACGATGATTCTTCGGTGAAGTAAAAGCTGAAGTTTGTATATTGAGTGCACCTCGTTTTTTTAAGCATCTTCGTTTCTGGTTCAAGTTCTATTTTAAAAAGTGGTTGCGGCATCCTATTCCTGTTTAAGATGTTTATGACGGTTTTTGCTCGAAATCCTTTTTCCTGCAGCGCCTGTTTTATTTCTTCTGGTGTTACATCAGGTTCTATGCCTTTTATTACGACCTGCAGGCCCTTGCAGCTTTTTAATTGATACGTATAATAATTTATTTTTTTTTCGTTTAGATACTTTATGAGAACTCTATAATTATCTTCCGACTTTGTCTGGACTTTAATTTCTTGAATTTTACCCTGTACGAGAGGGACTATGTAGAAACTTTCTTTGCCTATGAGCTAGATAACTTTGTTAACAAAAGCACTGGAGCTTTTCTCGCGTATATATATTGGGGGTGGCTTCGGCTTTTTCGTGACAACCCCAACGGCTTCAGAAGGCAGATCATCTGTGTTTTCTGCCAAGATGTGAAATCTATTGCTATTGTATGTAGTATCATTCGAGGGTATATTTAAATTGCTACGGGTCATTTTTGGTCGACGTGCTTTCGGTCGCGTGCTGTGTGCAATACTTCATTTGTCGGATTGGGTGTTGCCGACCGCGCGCGGTCGGATTGCGTTGACTCGATAGATAACAGGGACGGAGACGGTGAGCAAGAACGTTCTCTGGCACGCGCTGTGTAAGAGATTTATTGATCAAAATTAAAATTTACACAAATAAAACGTCAATGTCGTCTTAAAGAAGCTGCTATATCGTCTCGAATTTGAGAAGTTGTTTCTGGTTGATTCGAATTTGATAAAGATTCAAATTCTGCGCGTGCTTCAGGAACTTCAACAATACTAAAATCCTCATCCTTATGTTCGCGGCATAAATTGTGAATATCACAGCAAACATTTATTATGCATGAGACCTTTAAGGGACTATACAAAAGGATCTCTTGGAGTAATCTAAATCTGCTCTTAATTACTCCAAAAGTTCTCTCAATTACATTTCTTGCAGAAGCATGACGAAGGTTGACAGTGTGTTGGTTCGAGCCTTGTGTTGGATTTCTGTAAAGCGTTAACAGAAAGGGCTCCAAGGGATATCCCGAGTCCACGTGAACCACTTTCATACTTTTCCTGAAAAAAAGACCTGGCTTCGCTCTGACTCCAAGCGCAAGAGTAATGAGTTGCTCCAGGCTTCGATGCATCCACATAAAGGACTTTAAGGTCGTAATCACAAATCTATGGGAACCATTATTTAAAAGTTAATAAAATGTTGTTGATAACATCAGAACAAAAAGTTCTACAACATAAACATAACAAAACGGACAATCGAGTTAACAAACCACCTCTACACATTTAAAGTACACAAGTATAAATAATCTTACTTACTACCATTGCATTAATGCTAAAATACCCCTTTCTATTAAAATAAACATATTCGGGCACTGCTGGGCTTCATTATCTTGAAGTGTGTGCCATCGATGCAGCCAACTACTCCAGGAATGTTATACTTTTGATAGAAATGCTGTTTGCCTTTCGTTAGCATTTCCTCCGGTCTATTCAATTGGATAAAACGTGGTCCAAGTTTTTTTTTCCAGCAATGGAAGTATAATCCAAAGGATTTTTCCAACGGATTGCCTTGACATTGACAAATCCGTGTCCTTGCCTATCGCTCGTTGAAACGACCCAACTCCTAAAAAACGCAATGCAGTTGAAAAGTGCAGAATTTTTGAAAGATGGGATATCTACCTCGATTATGTTGAGGATCATTTGGAAGGTCCTCTTTTTAACACGATAGTTATACTGGATCTATTTTTGAAATGACATTAATTAGCATAATAAAATGCAGAATAGCAGAAAAACCACATACGTATCGTCAGATTGGCAAAACGGATCAGATGCGCATCTGAGGATCCTTCGCTGCATGGTTTCCTTTCTAATTTTTTGCCGTCGGAGCTCTTCGATGGCCAACAGTCTCGCTAGCGGCATATTTAGTTAAAAACAGTTTCAGTTGAAAACAATTTCAGTTTAAAACAATTTCAGTTAAAAACAATTTAGGGATGATTTTTGAACAGCTGATTGCTGCCAGTCACAAATAGTTGCCAGACAGTTGGCAGATAGCTGCTAGAGTTGCCGAATAACTTTTATTGTTTTGCCGCCCAATATTTAATGTTTTATTTGTATTTTAATTACCTAAAAACAGTCAAATACTGCATTAATTAATTAAATAATGCAAATAAAACATGAAACAAATTAAACACCTCTTATTCTGCAATGTTAAAACTAAAAAAAGTTGCTAAACAAGGTGTCAGCCCTTAGCAGTCAAGTCCAATTCGGTTAGTGCACACACTAAACAAATGAAATCACTCGAAGTTCTGTGGCACCGTGAAAATTTTGGAGCATTTTTGCTTCTAGTGAAATTCAATTTCACTAGCGTTTTCTGTGGCACCCCTTATACATAATAATAATGACGAAAATCAAGCTAGCTAACAGAAACATAAAATTATAATAACAAAAAATCAAGCTTTAAAAAAGTCCGTAATTTTCGATTGCTTGGTGTTTTTTTCCCTTTGTTTTTCTATTTCGTTCTCTAAGCTTATAAGATTGTCAAAGACACTATCTTGAACATCATGTGATGAGAAAAAAAGTTGTAATTGAGGAATTAACGCTCTAGCTTGTATGTTGGTCAAAATTTCCTCTCCTTCGGCGTCATCATCATCCTCGTCACTTTCGTTATTGATATGCAAAACGTCTTACACAACGTCGTTATCTGTCAACATTCCGGATACAGCAATGTCATGTCAAAGTTTACGTATTCCTCGAAAGAACTGGCATTTTCAGAGTTCTCAGGGATTGTTGCCCAAAGATAATCTATGTTCATTTGGCTCTCTTCAATAAATCATCGCTTAATATTTTACTGAAACCACAAGCACAAAATGATAATATTTTTCCAAGCTTTATAAGCAGTTTGTATAGCTGTTAATGTTGTACAGTTAAACTTTTTTTTTATCTATGCTATTAACCAGATTAACAACCATTTCCTTGCGGTGTAATGATTTAAAATATTTTATAATACCCATGTCAAGGGGCTGTTGCTTGGATGTCGTGTTGGGTGGCAAAAACTCAATTAGGGTTGCCGTTATGTTGTTTATAAATAACAAAATCATTAGATTTTTATTGGCCATTCGCTAAATATTGTGGTTGTCATCCATGCCTTCTTATTGTGCCGATAATGCACTGGAAAGCTAGAAATGTTTTTGAAGCACCTTGGTTTTGCTGACTTTCCGATTAGCAGTGGCTTAAGTTTTTCGGTGGCATCCATGTTTACAGCAAATAATAGGGTCACTCGTTCTTTACTGTGCTTACCCCCATGACTTTTTCAGTTTTAAAGCAAAAGGTTCGATCTGGCAAACACTTATAGAACAACCCAGTTTCATCCGCATTGCATATATCCTTAGCATCGTAATCTTTTATCAGATCACTTAAACTTTCCTTCCATTCAGAACATACGCCCGCGTTAACAGATGAACTTTCGCCGCACATTTTTTTAAACGCGATACTGTGTCGGTATTTAAAACGATCTAGCCATCACTACTTGCCTTTAAATCTGCTCCACCTCCATTTTTTTTTTTTTTTTTTGATCCATTATCAATGGCTGAAATTATGCATTGTTTTTGAGCGATTGACAACATCTTATGCGTACGTTTTTGTGCCATTTTAACAGAACGATGTTGCGCTTGGGAAAAACTAAGCAAACTAAGCGAAAAGAATGTGAAAAAACGCAATATTCGACATTCATAGCGACATAAAGGCGGCATAGCTGTCTGCACAACCTAACGCTGATTTGCCGACAGAAAATTGTGCATTGCCTTACGAATTATAAGAGGTTACGAATTCAAATTTCAATTTATAAGAGGTTGAATTTTCTATGCGTTGCGAAAAATACTTCAAATTAACGAGCGGACCAAAATGTATGGAATTTTTACGAATTAACGAATATTTTTCAAAGGGACAGCATTGTTTTTTACGAATTTACGAATTACGAATTATTGGAATCGACAGTAGTTTCAAAGACAATTTAATTATATGCCGAGCTTAGGATCAAAGTATACAAATTCTCAGAAAGTTATTAAAAACGGCAGAGCACAAATTATTTGAAATGCGAAACGGGATAGTTTTAAGAAAATCAAACGATGGAAGTATATTATTTTATGTACCAGAAGAAATGGAGGACCATGTCCTATACAAATACCATAATGAAATAGGACACATAGGCAGAGACAAAATGACAAACCTAATAAGCAAAAGTTACTGGTTTCCCAAAACTAAAGAAAAATTCTGCTCACACGTTGAAAACTGTTTAAAGTGCATAGCTTTCTTACCAAAAACAGGTAAAGGTTTATTGCATTGCATTCCAAACACAGCAAGCCATTTGAGCTTCAACACATCGACCATTACGGACCTGTCGACTCGGGCAGATACAAAAAAAAAAAAAAAAAAAAACACATTTTCGTGATAGTAGAAGGTTTTACAAAATTGGTGCGACTTTATGCAACAAAGAAAACAAACCCCAAAGTAGTAATAATCGCACTCAAAGACTACTTTAGGGCATAAAATAGACCGAAATGCATTATTTTAGACCGTGGATCTTGTATTACCTCAAAGGATTTTGATGAATTTATAAATGAAAGTGGCATCAAACATATAAAAATAGCAACAGGTTCACCACAGGCTAACGGACAAGTTGAGGGGATCAACAGAAATATTGAGCCAATGATCGGAAAGATAATAGATGACATAGAATATGCAATTAACAATATACAGCACAAAAGCATCAAACAAATGCCAAAGTACAATGTTGTTCAGTGTTGGGCAAAGGAGAAATTAAATAAATAATTTAAAGGAAAAATTAGAGAAAATAAATGCCACACCTTCAGAAAAAGTTTAGAGGAAATAAGAACTGATGCATCTGAAAAACAAAAACAGTTACAATTGTGCAACAAGAAAAAAATAGCCGAAAAAATATAAAATAGGTGACTATGTCATGGTAAAAAATGTTGAAAACACAATAGGTGCGCCTAGAAAATTAATACCGAAAAATAAAGACCAAATATGATAGCAAAAGTTTTAAGAAACGATCGGTTTTTGTTAAAAGACGTTGAAGGTTTAGAAGTAGTATAGGTTTGTTTTTTTTTTTTTTTTTGAGGTATTGTAGGATTTTCAACATGTTTAGTGATGTGGAGTTTTAATGCTTTTAAATATTGCATATCTTTGTGTTTTTAGAAGGAGTTGCAGTTGGCCAGTATGTGTTCTATTCAGATGTTCTGGTTGCAGTACGGGCATGTCCTGGGGGTGTGGTCTATGTAAGACATGTGGGTAATTTTTGTGTGTCCAAGTCTGATTCTCGTTACTTTTATTTGGTCTTTGCGTGTAAGGGAGAGTTAATTATTTTTGAAGAGGTGATAGCTGTTGTATTTGTTGCGATTTGCATTTTGATACCAGGTGGAACTTGTTATTAGCTTGGTTTGTATTTTTGATTGGTGTCTTTTTATACCCTTAACCCATAAAATGGGTAAATAAGGGTATAATGGTTTTGTGCAAAAGTATGTAACAGGCAGAAGATAGCATCTCCGACCCCATAAAGTATATATATTCTTGATCAGCACCAACAGCCGATACGATATAGCCATGTCCGTCTGTCCGTCTGTGTGAATGCGTGGATCTCAGAGACTACAAGAGCTAGAGACTTCAGATGTTGTATATAAGTTCTCCTATACCATGAGCAGAACAAGTTTGCTTCAAATTATCGATAACTATTCTGGTATACACATGATATCGACAAAAAAAATCGAATTTGGAAAATCTAAAAATGAGGGTTGAAGTAATGGGTAATGATATAACTTTTCTGAAAATTTCGTCCAAATCGGTTAAGAAACACCGGAGATATCGAGTTTAATCGAATGAAGCTAAGTCCTTATACCAAAGTCAATTACATATTTAATTTATTTATTGAAACTGGGTTCAGGGTATCATCTAGTCGGGCTCTCCCGACTAGAGCCTTCTTAATTGTTTTGAATGTATTTCAGTATGTCTTTTATGTTGTAGTTTTTTTTTA
Organism: Scaptomyza flava; assembly: GCA_030179655.1. Lineage (NCBI taxonomy): Eukaryota > Metazoa > Arthropoda > Insecta > Diptera > Drosophilidae > Scaptomyza > Scaptomyza flava. The sequence continues at coordinate 170,928 of JARNME010000180.1, read as the reverse complement.
TTAGGAGTGGTTCTTTGGCTGCGTTTTTTGCAGCGGTGTCTGCCTGGTCGTTTCCCGTTATCCCAACATGTCCGGGTGCCCATAGCAGTTTGAATTTTGAAATGTTTTTTGTAAGTTGTTATGTATGAGTGAGCTGTAGTATGTATTCGTTATTGTTTGTGTTGCTCTTAGAGTCAATTGTTGATAAGGCGTCCGAGCATATGCAGTTTTTTCTCCTTTTGCGTTTGAGAAGATCTAAGGCTTCTGCTATTGCAATTATTTCGGCAGAAAAAACCGACGAGTAGTGTGGTAGAAGGCTTGTCTTGATCTGCGATGTTTCCTATGGTTTGGGATCCGTCTGTGTATATGTATATGTATTTGTTGTTTTCTTCCAATTTTTTTTTTTTAATTGAATTCTGCCCAATATATTTCTAGAGATGTGTTCTTGTTTGAGTTTCTGAGGGTTGTGTCAATGTATGTTTGCTTTGTGTTCCAAGGTGGTGTGGTTTGGAGAATTGAGTTACTGAGCTAGAGTTATGTGTATGGTTTTTTGATGGTCGCATGTTTAAAATTCTAATGATGGATGAGTCTTTTTTTTTTTTTTTTTTTTGCTGTTATAAGGGATTTAAGGGTTGGCTGTTAGGAACTCTCTTCTATCTTCTAGTGGGGCAGCTCGTGCTTCGTAGAGGACGATTTGGATGGGACTTAATTTAAATGCTCCTAGAGCGATTCTGAAGCCTGTGTTTATTGTATATTTGATTGTGCGTATGGTTGATTTTGGGCTATTTCCGTTTATTGGGAGTCCGCAGTCTACTTTTGCGGTCATAATTGCTTTGGTTATGTCTAGTAGGGTTGATGTAGTGCAGTTGAATTTTGTGTTTAAGAGGCGCTTTTTTATGTTGGTTGCTTGTTTAAGGTTGCGCGTGAGTTGTTCAGAATGGGTTTTCCATCTGTTATTGTTGTTAAAATGTAGTCCTAGTATTTTAACTGATGTTACTTTTTCAATTTGTATTTGACCTGTAGTTAGGATGCAGTTGCACTTGTGTTTTCTGCAAACATGCCATTGTTTGCATTTGGTGTTCGAGAGCACGGCGCCTGAGTAGTCACCCCAGTTTTTTATTATGTTGAGAAAAGGGACTAGGGTTATGTATACGTTTTTGCTGTTTTTTAATTTCACGTTACGGTAAGCTTGTTGTATGCTATTACAAAAAGCACCATCAAGAGGGGTGATCCCGTTAGTACGGATAGGGTGTTGTTTTGCGATTACTCATGAAGTTTTTGACATAGTTTAGTATTTTTTGTCCAGTTTTCCATTCTGCTAGTTGGTGGAGGATTTTGTATGAATAGGTATCCCTATTCTGTCAAAGGCTCTCGCAAAGTCAAGATATAAAATTGATGTGTGTTTATTACTGTTACCGAAGGTAAGAGTAAATGGGCTTTGTGCAATGTCCGTCATGATGTCTGTCCGTCTGTTCCTCCGGTTGTCTGTCCGTCTGTATGAACGCAACTTTTTTCCACACCCTTCAAGCTAGAGACTTGAAACTTTCCAAATCACTTAATCTATGGGATAGTAAATTAAAGGGTCAAGATTGGGGTTCTACGATAACTGGGGGGGCTGGCAAATCGATAAATTCCATAACTCAAAGCCGATAAATCAACATATTTCGCACATCCTTACAGCTAGATCCACCAAATTTGGTAAGAAGATAGCTACTAGCAATGCCCAAAAACTGCATACGCCCACCCATTCCGAACCCTGCCACCCCCCTCCCCATTTTGAAATCAGAAAAGCCTATATCTCCCACAGTTTTGATGATGACCCCCCAAAAACTGCATCAAAAGTTTGGATTCCACGCCTACCAATACTGTCCTAGCCGCCCCCAGCTGCTCTAACGCTTCGTCAAAAACGGGAACGCGTATATCTTCCAGAGAGCCACCAAATTTGGTAGGAAGATAGCTGGCAACAACCTCCAAAAATCTTCATCAAAGTTTTGAAGCCACACCCACCCTCTCTTCCCTCCTTTCCCCACCTTTTACAAACTTTGAGCTAGAGTCACCAAATTTGGTATGAAGATAGCTATTGCCACTCCTTAAAGATCTGCAGCCTTAATTTAGATGCCACGCCCACCCATACCGCCCATTGGCTCCTTCCCCCATCTTTTACAAACTTTGAGCTAAAGTCATCAAACTTGGAAAGTAGACAGCTGGTGGCATCCCCACCTGCCGCAACCGTACCCCTTTTCAATCAGGCCTCTTTTTACCGGTTTTAATACTGGTAACGAGAATACCGCTGTCGGTTGCGTCCGACTGCAACGTTTCCACTTGATTTGTTTCTGTCTATGCTGAATGGAGGGCAATAAAAGTAGTTGTTGCGCGTCATTTGCGAGCTCTAATCATTGGTAAAAAACCACCACAGCCGCTTTGCTATTATTTTGTCTAGGATTTTTTATAGGCATGGATTAAGTGATATGGGTCGGTATGAGTTTCTTGTTTGTTGGCATGGGTTTAAGAATGTAGTGGATGTGTTTTTGAGGGTTAAGTCTGCAAAGTTTTCTGATGTTGTTCCAAATTTTTTTTTGGTGGGGTACAGTTTTTTCAAGTTTTTTAGGGTTAGTCTAAATAATGCTTTAGCTTTTTTAAACCTTACGACGTTTTTTGTTTTAAGTCTGTGCCATCTTCTTTTTTTTCATCTCGTAGTGTTTGTAGCTCTTTACTTCACCAGGGGACATTGTGAGAGTGTGTCATAAGGTGTGTTTGAGGGATTGTTTTGTGGGAGCTTGCAATTATTATTTTGTGTATTGTGGCTGTTTCTTTGTTTATGTTTGTGCTTGTTAATATCTGTGAGGAGTTTTCTTCTGTTAGTTTAGATAATAATTCCTATGTTGCTTTGTCAGTGATAAATTTAAGTTTGGCTGTTATCTGTTGTGTGTTTGCTGTCGTAGAGAAGAAGTGGGATATTAAGATTGGAAAGTGTTCGCTGAAATAGAGATCGTTTTCTGTTTGCCATGTGCTATCGATTTTGAGTACAGGGCTCCTAAAAATATTCGTTAGTGTGTTGTGGGTGCTGAGGTGTGTTGGTGATCCGTCATTATGAATTTTTCTATAAGTTTTCCTCAAGCGTTGTTTGCTTTTCAGCACCAGTTTTTGTGCCAGCTGTTGAAATCGCGAGTGACTAACGAAGGTATGCGGGATGTTTCTAGAGCGGCTGGAACGGAGGTGTTTAAGGAGAGTTTTTGATTTGGCGCTATGTATGCAGATATCAGTCTGAATTTTTGTTTGGATGTGTATTCTACGCAAATTGCGTCAAAGTCGTCATTAAGAGTAATTTCTTGTGTGTCGGTAAAAAGAAAAGATAAATTTTAACATACATAATAAGTTAACACTGTTAACATTTCAGTCTAGAATAAGAACAAAATAAATAAATAAATAAAAATAAAAATAAAAAATAGTAAACATTATAAATGAAATTAAGCGTGATCACAAGTGATCCAAAACGTCAGGAAGGCCGAGTTGTAACAGGCCACCACTATCATGCACCTAAACAGCATACTTACTTAAGGCCTATACGCAGATGCCCGTACAGCGCCAGTACCATAAAAACTTAATATAAAAAAAAAAAAATAGTCTTGTACAGCGGCACTACCGTAATATAATTTTTCGGTATGCAGTTCTGCTCGCTACTGGCCGTACGGAAAATGAATGAAAATGTTAAAATGTAATGTTAAAAATTTACATCAGTAAATAGCGTTCAGCACTTATTTACGGCCGTAAAAAGTGCAACAACATGTCGGGCAAGAGCCAGCGTATACATTTTTCGGAAAATATTAACAAAATGACCTAATTCAGGCTCCAATAGCCATAGTTGTTGTTCAATGCTGCGAAAGAAGCAATGAATGAAAAGAACTAAATTAATAAATTAGATACAATTTAAATAACACATAAACTGGATTGTACTGCGAGTGATCTTTTATAGGGTATAGATCTGTAAGGTGAACTTGCTTTTAGTCTTTTGAGTGGTTTCGGTTATGTTTAGCATAATCTCAGCTCTGCTCATCAAATATGGGTTCACTAAAATGCTTTTTGGTTTTGCAACCTGCCTTTTTTTAACAACCGCCAGCAGCAGGGCGTTAGTTGTACTCAAACACAAAAGAAGCGCGCGTTGGTCGTGAATCATTATTTTGAATTCAAGTATACAAAACACAGCTGCATTTCCGATTTATTTGGAGAAGGTTATTAGCCTACCGCCACAATATGTGCTTTATTCAACACTTGTTGTTACGGTCGTAAATCTCATGTACTACGGTACGGGCGCTGTATGGGGAATCCGCGTACAGGTCTTCAAGCAAAATGTAAATGTAACACGGTCACTCTACTTCTAAGAAGAATGTAAAACTCAGTAAGAACTGCTAAGAACTAATGTTAAAAATGAAGGAGAAGAAGCGTGTCATACGTAGTGTAAAGTTAACAGAGGTCAGACGTGCTGACCCAGAATAAAATTGAAATAAATTATACATCATCCTGCCACATATATTTCAATTGAATTTCATGATCAATATTATATTCTTGATTCGCCTTCTCACATTTAGCTCACTCCATGCATTATTATATTAATTATGATAAAAAAGTTCAGTTTCTGTAGTGATTTTATCAAAGTAATTTTCTGACACTTTATTTTATTTTATTCAGAAGCGTCGGAAATTGACTTCGACAAAAGAACTACTGAATACACTTTCGAAACTTTCCGAAAACGCACCCAAATCCGACTATAGTAAGTTACACAGAAAGGCATCATTATAAGTGAAACATAGCTTCACATGTTTATTTATTTATTATACTCGATACCGAAGGTAAAGAGTATATTGGTTTAGTGCAATGTCCGTCATGGTGTCTGTCCGTCCGTATGTATGCAAGTTTTTTCCACACCCTTCAAGCTAGAAACTTGAAACTTTCAATTCTCTTTATCTATGGGATAGTAAATTAAAGTGTCAAGATGGGGGTTCTACGATAACTGAGGGCTGACAAATCGATAAATTCGATAACTCAAAACCGATAAATCCACATATTTCGCACATCCTTACAGCTAGAACTACCAAATTTGGTAAGAAGATAGCAACCCCCAAAAAACTGCATTAAAGTTTTGGAGCCACGCCTACCCATTCCGCCCCCAGCCCCACCGCATTTTAAAATCATAAAAGCCTATATCTCCCACAGTTTTTGAGCTAGAGCCACTAAGTTTGGTGACAAGATAGGTGAACATAACCCCGCAAAAACTGCATCAAAGTTTTGGAGCTACGCTCACCCATTCCTCCCCCAGCCCCCCTTTCCCCACCTTTTACAAACTTTGAGCTAGAGTCACCAAATTTGGTATGAAGATAGCAATTGATATTCCACATAGATCTGCATCAAAAATTTGGACGCCACGGCCACGTTTACCACCCCCTGCCCCACTTTCCCCAAATTTTACAAACTTTGAGCTAGAGTCACCAAATTTTGTTATAAAGATAGCAATTGACATTCCACATAGATCTGCATCAAAAATTTGGACGCCACGCCCACCCATACCACCCCCTGCCCCCCTTTCCCCACTTTTTACAAACTTTGAGCTAGAGTCACCAAATTTGGTATGATGATAGCAATTGACATTCGACAAAGATCTGCATGTAAAATTTGGTATCAACAGTCACAAAAATTTGGTATTAAGATAGGATTTGACATTCCACAAAGATCTGCATCAAAAATTAGGACGCCAGGCCCACCCATACCACCCCCTGCCCCCCTTTCCACACTTTTTAAAAACTTTGAGCTAGAGTCACCAAATTTGGTATGAAGATAGCAATTGACATTCCACATCGATCTGCATCAAAAATTTGGAAGCCACACCCAGCCATACCACCCCCAGCCCCCCTTTCCCCACTTTTTACAAACTTTGAGCTAGAGTCACCAAATTTGGTATGAAAATAGCAATTGACATTCGACGAAGATCTGCATGATAAATTTGGATGCCATGCCCACCCGTACCACCCCCAGCCCTCTTTTCCCACTTTTTACAAACTTTGAGCTAGAGTCACCAAATTTGGTATGAAGATAGCAATTGACATTCGACAAAGATCTGCACGAAAAATTTGGTATCAAGAGTCACCAAATTTGTTATGAAGGCAGCAATTGACATTTCACATAGATCTGCATCAAAAATTTGGATGCCACGCTCACACATACCGCCCCCAGCCCCCCTTTCACCACTTTTTACAATTTTTGAGCTAGAAGTATGAAGATAGCAATTGACATTCCACATAGATCTGCATCAAAAATTTGGATGCCATGCCCAGCCATACTGCCCCCAGCCCCCCTCTCCCTACTTTTTACAAACTTTGAGCTAGAGTCACCAAATTTGGTATGAAGATAGCAATTGACATTCGACAAAGATCTGCATGAAAAATTTGGATGCCATGCCCACCCGTACCACCCCCAGCCCCCCTTTCTCCACTTTTTACAAACTTCGAGCCAGAGTTACCAAATTTGGTATGAAGATAGCAATTGACATTCTTTAAAGATCTGCAGCATAAATTTGGATTCCACGCCCACTCACACCGCCCCAGCCCACTTTCCCCAAATTTTACAAACTTTGATCTTGAGTCACTAAATTTGGAAGGAAGACAGTTGGTAGCATTCCCAATTGCATCGAATAACCTTTAACACAGCGTGTACCTCTGCCGCATTCGTACTCCTTTGCAGTTAGGCTTCTTTTAACCGGTTTTAATAGTGGTAACGAGTATACCGCAGTTGGTTGCGTCCGACTGCAACGTTTCCACTTGTTTTTTTTGGAGATGCTTGTACTTCTACTCCTAGTAGACCATCTAAAGCTGATTTCCCTTTTTTAAAACCAGTTTATCATAAGCAGAGCTCGCAAGAAAGTGTCGACGCTTTCAGACTCCGAAAAAAGCACTCTCATTGGGACATAATGCAAATAGCGAGCGCGAAAACACAATTTCTGTACCTGACCAAAGCAAAGACTTTTTTTTCGTTTTCGTTTTGCTCGTGTCTTCTGAGGAGAGTTTTGGGTGAGCACAAACGCCAAAGTGTCTTTGTGTTGCTCAGTGAGAGACGGGAGGCGCGTTATTTTACTCGTTACCGAAGGTAAAGAGTATATTGGCTTTGTGCAATGACCGTCATGGTGTCCGTCCTTCCGTCCGTCCGTCCGTCCCTCTGTCCGTCTGTCTGTATGTATGTTCGCAATTTTTTTCCACACCCTTCAAGCTAGAGACTTGAAACTTTCAAATTATTTTTATCTATGGGATAGTAAATTAAAGTGTCAAGATTGGGGTTCTACGATAACTGGGGGTGCTGGCAAATCGATAAATTCCATAACTCAAAGCCGATAAATCAACATATTTCGCGCATCCTTACAGCTAGATCCACCAAATTTGGTAAGAAGATAGCTACTAGCAATCCCCAAAAACTGCATACGCCCACCCATGCCGAACCCTGCCACCCCCCTCCCCATTTTGAAATCAGAAAAGCCTATATCTCCCACAGTTTTGATGATGACCCCCCAAAAACTGCATCATAATAAAGTCACCAAATTTGGTATGAAGATAGCAATTGACATTCCACATAGATCTGCATCAAAAATTTGGACACCACGCCCACCCATACCACCCCCTGCCCCCCTTTCCCCACTTTTTACAAACTTTGAGCTAGAGTCACCAAATTTGGTATGAAAATAGCAATTGACATTCGACGAAGATCTGCATGAAAAATTTGGATGCCATGCCCACCCGTACCACCCCCAGCTCCCCTTTCCCCACTTTTTACATACTTTGAGCTAGAGTCACCAAATTTGGTATGAAGATAGCAATTGACATTCGACAAAGATCTGCATGAAAACTTTGGTATCAAGAGTCACCAAATTTGGTATCAAGATAGCAATTGACATTCCACAAAGATCTGCATCAAAAATTTGGACGCCACGCCCACCCATACCACCCCCTGCCCCCTTTCCCCACTATTTAAAAACTTTGAGCTAGAGTCACAAAATTTGGTATGAAGATAGCAATTGACATTCCACATAGATCTGCTTCAAAAATTTGGACGCCACGCCCACCCATACCACCCCCAGCCCCCTTTCCCCACTTTTTACAAACTTCGAGCCAAAGTTACCAAATTTGGTATGAAGATAGCAATTGACATTCTTTAAAGATCTGCAGCATAAATTTGGATGCCACGCCCACTCATACCGCCCCAGCCCTCTTTTTACAAACTTTGAGCTAGAGTCACTAAATATGGAAGGAAGACAGCTGGTAGCATTCCCAATTGCATCGAAGAATCTTTAACAGAGCGTGTACCTCTGCCGCATTCGTACTCCTTTGCAGTCAGGCTTCTTTTAACCGGTTTTAATAGTGTTAACGAGTATACCGCAGTTGGTTGCGTCCGACTTGTACTTCTACTCCTAGTAGACCATCTAAAGCTGATTTCCCTTTTTTAAAACCAGTTTATCATAAGAAGAGCTCGCAAGAAAGTGTCGGCACTTTCAGACTCCGAAAAAAGCACTCTCATTGGGACATAATGCAAATAGCGAGCGCGAAAACACAATTTCTGTTCCTGACCAAAGCAAAGACTTTTTTTCGTTTTCGTTTTGCTCGTAACTTCTGAGGAGAGTTTTGGGTGAGCACAAACGCCAAAGTATCTTTTGCGTATGTATGCTTGTTTTTGTGTGTTTTGCTTGGGTGTGTGCGTCGGTTTACTGGTATAGTATAGAAAATTAAAGAGATACATGCATAAGGAAAAGACACTTTTTGCTTCCACTTTTAAAATTTTGCTCATTTGATAAGTAACGACAGTTTGTCTCTTCTCAAGTTGTTATTGCAAGACTGTTTCGTGTATTTGCTCAATAGAAAACACGAAACAGAGAACACAATAGAACCGAAAAAAGTGTTTTGCTCAGAGAGAGACGGGAGGCGCGTTATTTTACTCGTTACCGAAGGTAAAGAGTATATTGGCTTTGTGCAATCACCGTCATGGTGTCCGTCCTTCCGTCCGTCCGTCCGTCCGTCTGTCCGTCCGTATGTGTGCAAGTTTTTTCCACACCCTTCAATGTAGGAACTTGAAACTTTCAATTCTCTTTATCTATGGGATAGTAAATTAAAGTGTCAACATTGGGGTTCTACGATAACTGGGGGGTCTGGCAAATCGATAAATTCGATAACTCAAAAACGATAACTCCGCATATTTCACACACCCTTACAGCTAGAACTACCAAATTTGGTAAGAAGATAGCTACTAGCAACCCCCAAAAAACTGCATCAAAAATATTGGAGCCACGCCCCCCCATTCCGCCCCAGCCACCCCGCATTTTAAAGTCAAAAAGCATATATCTCCCACAGTTTTTGAGCTAGAGCCACGAAATTTGGTACCAAGATAGGTGATGATGACCCCCCAAAGTCTGCATCAAAAGTTTGGATTCCACGCCTACCAATACTGTCCTAGCCGCCCCCAGCTGCTCCAACGCTTCGTCAAAAACGAGTAGTGGAGCTAGAGATCACATAGATCTGCATCAAAAATTTGGAAACCATGCCCAGCCATACTGCCCCCAGCCCCTCTTTCCCACTTTTTACAAACTTCGAGCTAGAGTCACCAAATTTGGTATGAAAATAGTAATTGACATTCGACGAAGATCTGCATGATAAATTTGGATGCCATGCCCACCCGTACCACCCCCAGCCCCCCTTTCCCCACATTTTACATACTTTGAGCTAGAGTCACCAAACTTGGTATGAAGATAGCAATTGACATTCGACAAAGATCTGCATGAAAAATTTGGTATCAAGAGTCACCAAATTTGGTATCAAGATAGCAATTGACATTCCACAAAGATCTGCATCAACAATTTGGACGCCACGCCCACCCATACCACCCCCTGCCCCCTTTTCCCACTTTTTACAAACTTCGAGCCAGAGTTACCAAATTTGGTATTAAGATAGCAATTGACATTCGACAAAGATCTGCATGAAAAATTTGGATGCCACGCCCACCCGTACCACCCCCAGCCCCCCATTCCCCACTTTTTACAAACTTCGAGCCAAAGTTGCCAAATTTGGTATGAACATAGCAATTGACATTCTTTAAAGATCTGCAGCATAAATTTGGATGCCACGCCCACTCATACCGCCCCAGCCCTCTTTCCCCAAATTTTACAAACTTTGAGCTAGAGTCACTAAATATGGAAGGAAGACAGCTGGTAGCATTCCCAATTGCATCGAAGAATCTTTAACACAGCGTGTACCTCTGCCGCATTCGTACTCCTTTGCAGTCAGGCTTCTTTTAACCGGTTTTAATAGTGTTAACGAGTATACCGCAGTTGGTTGCGTCCGACTTGTACTTCTACTCCTTGTAGACCATCTAAAGCTGATTTCCCTTTTTTAAAACCAGTTTATCATAAGCAGAGCTCGCAAGAAAGTGTCGGCACTTTCAGACTCCGAAAAAAGCACTCTCATTGGGACATAATGCAAATAGCGAGCGCGAAAACACAATTTCTGTTCCTAACCAAAGCAAAGACTTTTTTTCGTTTTCGTTTTGCTCGTAACTTCTGAGGAGAGTTTTGGGTGAGCACAAACGCCAAAGTATCTTTTGCGTATGTATGCTTGTTTTTGTGTGTTTTGCTTGGGTGTGTGCGTCGGTTTACTGGTATAGTATAGAAAATTAAAGAGATACATGCATAAGGAAAAGACACTTTTTGCTTCCACTTTTAAAATTTTGCTCATTTGATAAGTAACGACAGTTTGTCTCTTCTCAAGTTGTTATTGCAAGACTGTTTCGTGTATTTGCTCAATAGAAAACACGAAACAGAGAACACAATAGAACCGAAAAAAGTGTTTTGCTCAGAGAGAGACGGGAGGCGCGTTATTTTACTCGTTACCGAAGGTAAAGAGTATATTGGCTTTGTGCAATGACCGTCATGGTGTCCGTCCTTCCGTCCGTCCGTCCGTCCGTCCGTCCGTCTGTCTGTATGTTTGTTCGCAATTTTTTTCCACACCCTTCAAGCTAGAGACTTGAAACTTTCAAATTATTTTTATCTATGGGATAGTAAATTAAAGTGTCAAGATTGGGGTTCTACGATAATTGGGGGGCTGGCAAATCGATAAATTCCATAACTGAAAGCCGATAAATCAACATATTTTGCACATCCTTACAGCTAGATCCACCAAATTTGGTAAGAAGATAGCTACTAGCAATGCCCAAAAACTGCAAACGCCCACCCATTCCGAACCCTGCCACCCCCCTCCCCATTTTGAAATCAGAAAAGCCTATATCTCCCACAGTTTTGATGATGACCCCCCAAAAACTGCATCAAAAGTTTGGATTCCACGCCTACCAATACTGTCCTAGCCGCCCCCAGCTGCTCTAACGTTTCGTCAAAAACGGGAACGCGTATATCTTCCAGAGTTGTGGAGCTAGAGCCACCAAATTTGGTAGGAAGATAGCTGGCAACAACCTCCAAAAATCTTCATCAAAGTTTTGAAGCCACACCCACCCTCTCCTCCCTCCTTTCCCCACCTTTTACAAACTTTGAGCTAGAGTCACCAAATTGGAATGAAGATAGCAATTGCCATTTCTTAAATATCTTCCATACCGCCCCCAGCCCCCCTTCCCCAACCTTTTACAAACTTTGCGCTAGATTTACCAAATTTCTTATGAAGATAGCAATTGACATTCCACAAAGATCTGGATCAAAAACTTGGATTCCACGCCCACCCATATCGTCCCCAGCCCCCTTTCTTCACCTTGTGCTTACTTTGAGCTAGAGTCACCAAATTTGATATGAAGATAGCTATTGCCACTCCTTAAAGATCTGCAGCCTTAATTTAGATGCCACGCCCACCCATACCGCCCATTGGCTCCTTCCCCCATCTTTTACAAACTTTGAGCTAAAGTCATCAAACTTGGAAAGTAGACAGCTGGTGGCATCCCCACCTGCCGCAACCGTACCCCTTTTCAATCAGGCCTCTTTTTACCGGTTTTAATACTGGTAACGAGAATACCGCTGTCGGTTGCGTCCGACTGCAACGTTTCCACTTGATTTTTTTCTGTCTATGCTGAATGGAGGGCAATAAAAGTAGTTGTTGCGCGTCATTTGCGAGCTTTAATCATTGGTAAAAAACCACCACAGCCGCTTTGCTATTATTTTGTCTAGGATTTTTGATAGGCATGGATTAAGTGATATGGGTCGGTATGAGTTTTTTTTTTTAGCTTGGTTTTGGGATTGGAATTGTTATGCTGTTTTTATACGCTTGGGGGATGTAGTTGTTTAGTTTTGCGTTCTGTAGGTTTATAATTCTGTTATTGTTTTTTTTTTTCAAGATTTTTATCATACTATTGGTAATTCTGTTCAGTCCGGGTGTGTTACCTTTGAGTGTGTTAAGTGCTGCTGTAAACTTGAAATAGGTTTTTGGCTTTTCAATTTGTAATGCTCTTTTTTGGGGAGGTAAGTGGGTTTGTGTATGGTGTTCACTGCTGTGTGTTTTGCGTTTGTGAATTTGGTAGTAAAGTTGTGGTCGGATGCTGCTTCTAAATAGTTTTTGCAGTAAGTTTTGCAATTTCTGTTTGTTGGCATGGGTTTAAGAATGTAGTGGATGTGTTTTTGAGGGTTAAGTCTGCAAAGTTTTCTGATGTTGTTCCAAATTTTTTTTGGTGGGGTACAGTTTTTTCAAGTTTTTTAGGGTTAGTCTAAATAATGCTTTAGCTTTTTAAACCTTACGACGTTTTTGTTTTAAGTCTGTGCCATCTTCTTTTTTTTCATCTCGTAGTGTTTGTAGCTCTTTACTTCACCAGGGGACATTGTGAGAGTGTGTCATAAGGTGTGTTTGAGGGATTGTTTTGTGGGAGCTTGCAATTATTATTTTGTGTATTGTGGCTGTTTCTTTGTTTATGTTTGTGCTTGTTAATATCTGTGAGGAGTTTTCTTCTGTTAGTTTAGATAATAATTCCTATGTTGCTTTGTCAGTGATAAATTTAAGTTTGGCTGTTATCTGTTGTGTGTTTGCTGTCGTAGAGAAGAAGTGGGATATTAAGATTGGAAAGTGTTCGCTGAAATAGAGATCGTTTTCTGTTTGCCATGTGCTATCGATTTTGAGTACAGGGCTCCTAAAAATATTCGTTAGTGTGTTGTGGGTGCTGAGGTGTGTTGGTGATCCGTCATTATGAATTTTTCTATAAGTTTTCCTCAAGCGTTGTTTGCTTTTAAGCACCAGTTTTTGTGTCAGCTGTTGAAATCGCGAATGACTAACGAAGGTATCCGGGATGTTTCTAGAACGGCTGGAACGGAGGTGTTTAAGGAGAGTTTTTGATTTGGCGCTATGTATGCAGATATCAGTCTGAATTTTTGTTTGGATGTGTATTCTACGCAAATTGCGTCAAAGTCGTCATTAAGAGTAATTTCTTGTGTGTCGGTAAAAAGAAAAGGTAAATTTTAACATACATAATAAGTTAACACTGTTAACATTTCAGTCTAGAATAAGAACAAAAAAAAAAATAAATAAATAAAAATAAAAATAGTAAACATTATAAATAAAATTAAGCGTGATCACAAGTGATCCAAAACGTCAGGAAGGCCGAGTTGTAGCAGGCCACCACTATCATGCACCTAAACAGCATTCTTACTTAAGGCCTATACGCAGATGCCCGTACAGCGCCAGTACCATAAAAACTTCATTTAAAAAAAAAGTCTTGTACAGCGGCACTACCGTAATATAATTTTTCGGTTGGCAGTTCTGCTCGCTACTGGCCGTACGGTAAATGAATGAAAATGTTAAAATGTAATGTTAAAAATTTACGACAGTAAATAGCGTTCAGCACTTATTTACGGCCGTAAAAAGTGCAACAACATGTCGGGCAAGAGCCAGCGTATACATTTTTCGGAAAATATTAACAAAATGACCTAATTCAGGCTCCAATAGCCATAGTTGTTGTTCAATGCTGCGAAAGAAGCAATGAATGAAAAGAACTAAATTAATAAATTAGATACAATTTAAATAACACATAAACTGGATTGTACTGCGAGTGATCTTTTATAGGGTATAGATCTGTAAGGTGAACTTGCTTTAGTCTTTTGAGTGGTTTCGGTTATGTTTAGCATAATCTCAGCTCTGCTCATCAATATGGGTTCACTAAAATGCTTTTTGGTTTTGCAACCTGCCTTTTTTTAACAACCGCCAGCAGCAGGGCGTTAGTTGTACTCAAACACAAAAGTAGCGCGCGTTGGTCGTGAATCATTATTTTGAATTCAAGTATACAAAACACAGCTGCATTTCCGATTTATTTGGAGAAGGTTATTAGCCTACCGCCACAATATGTGCTTTATTCAACACTTGTTGTTACGGTCGTAAATCTCATGTACTACGGTACGGGCGCTGTATGGGGAATCCGCGTACAGGTCTTCAAGCAAAATGTAAATGTAACACGGTCACTCTACTTCTAAGAAGAATGTAAAACTCAGTAAGAACTGCTAAGAATTAATGTTAAAAATGAAGGAGAAGAAGCGTGTCATACGTAGTGTAAAGTTAACAGAGGTCAGACGTGCTGACCCAGAATAAAATTGAAATAAATTATACATCATCCTGCCACATATATTTCAATTGAATTTCATGATCAATATTATATTCTTGATTCGCCTTCTCACATTTAGCTCACTCCATGCATTATTATATTAATTATGATAAAAAAGTTCAGTTTCTGTAGTGATTTTATCAAAGTAATTTTCTGACACTTTATTTTATTTTATTCAGAAGCGTCGGAAATTGACTTCGACAAAAGAACTACTGAATACACTTTCGAAACTTTCCGAAAACGCACCCAAATCCGACTATAGTAAGTTACACAGAAAGGCATCATTATAAGTGAAACATAGCTTCACATGTTTATTTATTTATTATACTCGATACCGAAGGTAAAGAGTATATTGGTTTAGTGCAATGTCCGTCATGGTGTCTGTCCGTCCGTATGTATGCAAGTTTTTTCCACACCCTTCAAGCTAGAAACTTGAAACTTTCAATTCTCTTTATCTATGGGATAGTAAATTAAAGTGTCAAGATGGGGGTTCTACGATAACTGGGGGGCTGACAAATCGATAAATTCGATAACTCAAAACCAATAAATCCACATATTTCGCACATCCTTACAGCTAGAACTACCAAATTTGGTAAGAAGATAGCTACTAGCAACCCCCAAAAAACTGCATTAAAGTTTTGGAGCCACGCCTACCCATTCCGCCCCCAGCCCCACCGCATTTTAAAATCATAAAAGCCTATGTCTCCCACAGTTTTTGAGCTAGAGCCACCAAGTTTGGTGACAAGATAGGTGAACATAACCCCGCAAAAACTGCATCAAAGTTTTGGATGCCACGCTCACCAATACTGCCCTAACCGCCCCATCCACCCCAACGCTTCGTCAAAAACGGGAATGCGTGTATCTTCCAGAGTTGTGGAGCTAGAGCCACCAAATTTGGTAGGAAGATAGCTGGCAACGACTGCATCAAAGTTTTGGAGCTATGCTCACCCATTCCTCCCCCAGCCCCCCTTTCCCCACCTTTTACAAACTTTGAGCTAGAGTCACCAAATTTGGTATGAAGATAGCAATTGATATTCCACATAGATCTGCATCAAAAATTTGGACGCCACGGCCACCTTTACCACCCCCTGCCACCCTTTCCCCACTTTTTACAAACTTTGAGCTAGAGTCACCAAATTTGGTATAAAGATAGCCATTGACATTCCACATAGATCTGCATCAAAAATTTGGACGCCACGCCCACCCATACCACCCCCTGCCCCCCTTTCCCCACTTTTTACAAACTTTGAGCTAGAGTCACCAAATTTGGTATGATGATAGCAATTGACATTCGACAAAGATATGCATGAAAAATTTGGTATCAACAGTCACAAAAATTTGGTATTAAGATAGGATTTGACATACCACAAAGATCTGCATCAAAAATAAGGATTCCGGGCCCACCCATACCACCCCCTGCCCCCCTTTCCTCACTTTTTAAAAATTTTGAGCTAGAGTCACCAAATTTGGTATGAAGATAGCAATTGACATTCCACATAGATCTGCATCAAAAATTTGGACGCCACGCCCAGCCATACCACCCCCAGCCCCCCTTTCCCCACTTTTTACAAACTTTGAGCTAGAGTCACCAAATTTGGTATGAAAATAGCAATTGACATTCGACGAAGATCTGCATGAAAAATTTGGATGCCATGCCCACCCGTACCACCCCCAGCCCCCCTTTTCCCACTTTTTACAAACTTTGAGCTAGAGTCACCAAATTTGGTATGAAGATAGCAATTGACATTCGACAAAGATCTGCATGAAAAATTAGGTATCAAGAGTCACCAAATTTGGTATCAAGATAGCAATTGACATTCCACAAAGATCTGCATCAAAAATTTGGACGCCACGCCCACCCATACCACCCCCTGCCCCCCTTTCCCCACTATTTACAAAGTTTGAGCTAGAGTCACCAAATTTGGTATGAAGACAGCAATTGACATTCCACATAGATCTGCATCAAAAATTTGGATGCCATGCCCAGCCATACCGCCCCCAGCCCCCCTTTCCCCACTAGAGCTAGAGTCACCAAATTTGGTATGAAGATAGCAACTGACATTCCACATAGATGTGCATCAAAAATTTGGACGCCACGCCCACCCATACCACTCCCTGCCCCCTTTTCCTCACTTTTTACAAACTTTGAGCTAGAGTCACCAAATTTGGTATGAAGGTAGCAATTGACATTTCACATAGATCTGCATCAAAAATTTGGATGCCATGCCCAGCCATACCGCCCCCAGCCCCCCTTTCCCCACTTTTTACAAACTTCGAGCTAGAGTTACCAAATTTGGTATGAAGGTAGCAATTGACATTCCACATAGATCTGCAGTAAAAATTTGGATGCCACGCCCACCCATACCGCCCCAATTAACCCCACATTTAATCAACTTTGAGCTGGAGTCACCAAATTTGGTATGAAGGCAGCAATTGACATTTCACATAGATCTGCATCAAAAATTTGGATGCCACGCCCACACATACCGCCCCCAGCCCCCCTTTCACCACTTTTTACAATTTTTGAGCTAGAGTCACCAAATTTGGTATGAAGATAGCAAATGACATTCCACATAGATCTGCATCAAAAATTTGGACGCCACGCCCACCCATACCACTCCCTACCCCCTTTTCCTCACTTTTTACAAACTTTGAGCTAGAGTCACCAAATTTGGTATGAAGGTAGCAATTGACATTTCACATAGATCTGCATCAAAAATTTGGATGCCATGCCCAGCCATAGCGCCCCCAGCTCCCCTTTCCCCACTTTTTACAAACTTCGAGCTAGAGTCACCAAATTTGGTATGAAGGTAGCCATTGACATTTCACATAGATCTGCATCAAAAATTTGGACGCCACGCCCAGCCATACCACCCCCAGCCCCCCTTTCCCCACTTTTTACAAACTTCGAGCTAGAGTTACCAAATTTGGTATGAAGGTAGCAATTGACATTCCACATAGATCTGCAGTAAAATTTGGATGCCACGCCCACCCATACCGCCCAAATTAACCCCACATTTAATCAACTTTGAGCTAGAGTCACCAAATTTGGTATCAAGATAGCAATTGACATTCCACAAAGATCTGCATCAAAAATTTGGACGCCACGCCCACCCATACCACCCCCTACCCCCTCTCCACACTATTTACAAACTTTGAGCTAGAGTCACCAAATTTGGTATCAAGATAGCAATTGACATTCCACAAAGATCTGCATCAAAAATTAGGACGCCACGCCCACCCATACCACCCCAGCCCCCCTTTCCCCACTTTTTACAAACTTCGAGCTAGAGTCACCAAATTTGGTATGAAGGTAGACATTGACATTTCACATAGATCTGCATCAAAAATTTGGACGCAACGCCCAGCCATACCACCCCCAGCCCCCCTTTCCCCACTTTTTACAAACTTCGAGCTAGAGTTACCAAATTTGGTATGAAGGTAGCAATTGACATTCCACATAGATCTGCAGTAAAAATTTGGATGCCACGCCCTTCCATACCGCCCAAATTAACCCCACATTTAATCAACTTTGAGCTAGAGTCACCAAATTTGGTATCAAGATAGCAATTGACATTCCACAAAGATCTGCATCAAAAATTTGGACGCCACGCCCACCCATACCACCCCCTACCCCCTCTCCCCACTATTTACAAACTTTGAGCTAGAGTCACCAAATTTGGTATGAAGATAGCTAATGACATTCCACATAGATCTGCATCAAAAATTTGGACGCCACGCCCACCCATACCACTCCCTGCCCCCTTTTCCTCACTTTTTACAAACTTTGAGCTAGAGTCACCAAATTTGGTATGAAGGTAGCAATTGACATTTCACATAGATCTGCATCAAAAATTTGGACGCCACGCCCAGCCATACCACCCCCAGCCCCCCTTTCCCCACTTTTCACAAACTTTGAGCTAGAGTCACCAAATTTGGTATGAAAATAGCAATTGACATTCGACGAAGATCTGCATGAAAAATTTGGATGCCATGCCCACCCGTACCACCCCCAGCCCCCCTTTTCCCACTGTTTACAAACTTTGAGCTAGAGTCACCAAATTTGGTATGAAGATAGCAATTGACATTCGACAAAGATATGCATGAAAAATTAGGTATCAAGAGTCACCAAATTTGGTATCAAGATAGCAATTGACATTCCACAAAGATCTGCATCAAAAATTTGGACGCCACGCCCACCCCTACCACCCCCTGCCCCCCTTTCCCCTCTATTACAAACTTTGAGCTAGAGTCACCAAATTTGGTATGAAGATAGCAATTGACATTCCACATAGATCTGCATCAAAAATTTGGATGCCATGCCCACCCGTACCACCCCCAGCCCCCCTTTTCCTCACCTTTTACAAACTTTGTGCTAGAGTCACCAAATTTGGTATGAACGTAGCAATTGCCATTTCACATAGATCTGCATCACAAATTTGGACGCCACGCCCACCCATACCACTCCCTGCCCCCTTTTCCTCACTTTTTACAAACTTTGAGCTAGAGTCACCAAATTTGGTATGAAGATAGCAATTGACATTCCACATAGATCTGCATCAAAAATTTGGACGCCACGCCCACCCATACCACTCCCTGCCCCCTTTTCCTCAATTTTTACAAACTTTGAGCTAGTGTCACCAAATTTGGTATGAAAGTAGCAATTGACATTTCACATAGATCTGCATCAAAAATTTGGACGCAACGCCCACCCATACCACCCCCTGCCCCCCTTTCCCCACTATTTACAAACTTTGAGCTAGAGTCACCAAATTTGGTATGAAGATAGCCATTGACATTCCACATAGATCTGCATTAAAAATTTGGACGCCACGCCCATCCATACCACTCCGTGCCCTCTTTTCCTCACTTTTTACAAACTTTGAGCTAGAGTCACCAAATTTGGTATGAAGGTAGCAATTGACATTTCACATAGATCTGCATCAAAAATTTGGATGCCATGCCCAGCCATACCGCCCCCAGCCCCCCTTCCCCACTTTTTACAAACTTCGAGCTAGAGTTACCAAATTTGGTATGAAGATAGCAATTGACATTCCACATAGATCTGCATCAAAAATTTGGACGCCACGCCCACCCATACCACTCCCTGCCCCCTTTTCCTCAATTTTTACAAACTTTGAGCTAGTGTCACCAAATTTGGTATGAAAGTAGCAATTGACATTTCACATAGATCTGCATCAAAAATTTGGACGCAACGCCCACCCATACCACCCCCTGCCCCCCTTTCCCCACTATTTACAAACTTTGAGCTAGAGTCACCAAATTTGGTATGAAGATAGCCATTGACATTCCACATAGATCTGCATTAAAAATTTGGACGCCACGCCCACCCATACCACTCCCTGCCCGCTTTTCCTCACTTTTTACAAACTTTGTGCTAGAGTCACCAAATTTGGTATGAAGGTAGCAATTGACATTTCACAGATATCTGCATCAAAAATTTGGATGCCATGCCCAGCCATACCGCCCCCAGCCCCACTTTTTACAAACTTTGAGCTAGAGTCACCAAATTTGGAATGAAGATAGCAATTGCCATTTCTTAAATATCTTCCATACCGCCCCCAGCCCCCCTTCCCCAACCTTTTACAAACTTTGCGCTAGATTTACCAAATTTCTTATGAAGATAGCAATTGACATTCCACAAAGATCTGGATCAAAAATTTGGATTCCACGCCCACCCATATCGTCCCCAGCCCCCTTTCTTCACCTTGTGCTTACTTTGAGCTAGAGTCACCAAATTTGGTATGAAGATAGCTATTGCCACTCCTTAAAGATCTGCAGCCTTAATTTAGATGCCACGCCCACCCATACCGCCCATTGGCTCCTTCCCCCATCTTTTACAAACTTTGAGCTAAAGTCATCAAACTTGGAAAGTAGACAGCTGGTGGCATCCCCACCTACCGCAACCGTACCCCTTTTCAATCAGGCCTCTTTTTACCGGTTTTAATACTGGTAACGAGAATACCGCTGTCGGTTGCGTACGACTGCAACGTTTCCACTTGATTTTTTTCTGTCTATGCTGAATGGAGGGCTATAAAAGTAGTTGTTGCGCGTCATTTGCGAGCTTTAATCATTGGTAAAAAACCACCACAGCCGCTTTGTTATTATTTTGTCTAGGATTTTTGATAGGCATGGATTAAGTGATATGGGTCGGTATGAGTTTTTTTTTCTAGCTTGGTTTTGGGATTGGAATTGTTATGCTGTTTTTATACGCTTGGGGGATGTAGTTGTTTAGTTTTGCGTTCTGTAGGTTTATAATTCTGTTATTGTTTTTTTTTTTTCAAGATTTTTTATCATACTATAGGTAATTCTGTTCAGTCCGGGTGTGTTACCTTTGAGTGTGTTAAGTGCTGCTGTAAACTTGAAAAAGGTTTTTGGCTTTTCAATTTGTAATGCTCTTTTTTGGGGAGGTAAGTGGGTTTGTGTATGGTGTTCACTGCTGTGTGTTTTGCGTTTGTGAATTTGGTAGTAAAGTTGTGGTCGGATGCTGCTTCTAAATAGTTTTTGCAGTAAGTTTTGCAATTTCTTGTTTGTTGGTATGGGTTTAAGAATGTAGTGGATGTGTTTTTGAGGGTTAAGTCTGCAAAGTTTTCTGATGTTGTTCCAAATTTTTTTTTGGTGGGGTGTCTGGGGCTATTTACTCAGTGAATTGATTAGTACAGATTTTTCAAGTTTTTTAGGGTTAGTCTAAATAATGCTTTAGCTTTTTTAAACCTTACGACGTTTTTTGTTTTAAGTCTGTGCCATCTTCTTTTTTTTCATCTCGTAGTGTTTGTAGCTCTTTACTTCACCAGGGGACATTGTGAGAGTGTGTCATAAGGTGTGTTTGAGGGATTGTTTTGTGGGAGCTTGCAATTATTATTTTGTGTATTGTGGCTGTTTCTTTGTTTATGTTTGTGCTTGTTAATATCTGTGAGGAGTTTTCTTCTGTTAGTTTAGATAATAATTCCTATGTTGCTTTGTCAGTGATAAATTTAAGTTTGGCTGTTATCTGTTGTGTGTTTGCTGTCGTAGAGAAGAAGTGGGATATTAAGATTGGAAAGTGTTCGCTGAAATAATGATCGTTTTCTGTTTGCCATGTGCTATCGATTTTGAGTACAGGGCTCCTAAAAATATTCGTTAGTGTGTTGTGGGTGCTGAGGTGTGTTGGTGATCCGTCATTATGAATTTTTCTATAAGTTTTCCTCAAGCGTTGTTTGCTTTTAAGCACCAGTTTTTGTGTCAGCTGTTGAAATCGCGAATGACTAACGAAGGTTTCCGGGATGTTTCTAGAACGGCTGGAACGGAGGTGTTTAAGGAGAGTTTTTGATTTGGCGCTATGTATGCAGATATCAGTCTGAATTTTTGTTTGGATGTGTATTCTACGCAAATTGCGTCAAAGTCGTCATTAAGAGTAATTTCTTGTGTGTCGGTAAAAAGAAAAGGTAAATTTTAACATACATAATAAGTTAACACTGTTAACACTTCAGTCTAGAATAAGAACAAAAAAAAAAATAAATAAATAAAAATAAAAATAGTAAACAATATACGTAAAATTAAGCGTGATCACAAGTGATCCAAAACGTCAGGAAGGCCGAGTTGAAGCAGGCCACCACTATCATGCACCTAAACAGCATACTTACTTAAGGCCTATACGCAGATGCCCGTACAGCGCCAGTACCATAAAAACTTCATATAAAAAAAAAAAAGTCTTGTACAGCGGCACTACCGTAATATAATTTTTCGGTATGCAGTTCTGCTCGCTACTGGCCGTACGGTAAATGAATGAAAATGTTAAAATGTAATGTTAAAATTTTACGACAGTAAATAGCGTTCAGCACTTATTTACGGCCGTAAAAAGTGCAACAACATATCGGGCAAGAGCCAGCGTATACATTTTTCGGAAAATATTAACAAAATGACCTAATTCAGGCTCCAATAGCCATAGTTGTTGTTCAATGCTGCGAAAGAAGCAATGAATGAAAAGAACTAAATTAATAAATTAGATACAATTTAATTAACACATAAACTGGATTGTACTGCGAGTGATCTTTTATAGGGTATAGATCTGTAAGGTGAACTTGCTTTTAGTCTTTTGAGTGGTTTCGGTTATGTTTAGCATAATCTCAGCTCTGCTCATCAAATATGGGTTCACTCCTCACAGCTAGATCCACCAAATTCGGTAAGAAGATAGCTACTAGCAATCTCCAAAAAACTGCATACGCCCACCCATTCCGAACCCTGCCACCCCCCTCCCCATTTTGAAATCAGAAAAGCCTATATCTCCCACAGTTTTTGAAAAAAAAATCTTGTACAGCGGCACTACCGTAATATAATTTTTCGGTTGGCAGTTCTGCTCGCTACTGGCCGTACGGTAAATGAATGAAAATGTTAAAATGTAATGTTAAAATTTTACGACAGTAAATAGCGTTCAGCACTTATTTACGGCACTTATTTTACCAATAGCCATAGTTGTTGTTCAATGCTGCGAAAGAAGCAATGAATGAAAAGAACTAATTTAATAAATTAGATACAATTTAATTAACACATAAACTGGATTGTACTGCGAGTGATCTTTTATAGGGTATAGATCTGTGAGGTGAACTTGCTTTTAGTCTTTTGACTGGTTTCGGTTATGTTTAGCTTAATCTCAGCTCTGCTCATCAAATATGGGTTCACTCCTCACAGCTAGATCCACCAAATTCGGTAAGAAGATAGCTACTAGGAATCCCCAAAAAACTGCATACGCCCACCCATTCCGAAACCTGCCACCCCCCTCCCCATTTTGAAATCAGAAAAGCCTATACCTCCCACAGCTTTTGAGCTAGAGCCACGAAATTTGGTGCCAAGATAGGTGATGATGACCCCCCAAAAACTGCATCAAAAGTTTGGATTCCACGCCTACCAATACTGTCCTAGCCGCCCCCAGCTGCTCCAACGTTTCGTCAAAAACGGGAACGCGTATATCTTCCAGAGTTGTGGAGCTAGAGCCACCAAATTTAGTAGGAAGATAGCTGGCAACAACCCCCAAAAATCTTCATCAAAGTTTTGAAGCCACACCCACCCTCTCCTCCCTCCTTTCCCCACCTCTTACAAACTTTGAGCTAGAGTCACCAAATTTGGAATGAAGATAGCAATTGCCATTTCTTTAATATCTTCCATACCACCCCCAGCCTCCCTTCCCCAACCTTTTACAAACTTTGCGCTAGATTTACCAAATTTCTTATGAAGATAGCCATTGACATTCCACAAAGATCTGGATCAAAAACTTGGATTCCACGCCCACCCATATCGTCCCCAGCCCCCTTTCTTCACCTTGTGCTTACTTTGAGCTAGAGTCACCAAATTTGATATGAAGATAGCTATTGCCACTCCTTAAAGATCTGCAGCCTTAATTTAGATGCCACGCCCACCCATACCGCCCATTGGCTCCTTCCCCCATCTTTTACAAACTTTGAGCTAAAGTCATCAAACTTGGAAAGTAGACAGCTGGTGGCATCCCCACCTTCCGCAAGCGTACCCCTTTTAAATCAGGCCTCTTTTTACCGGTTTTAATACTGGTAACGAGAATACTGCTGTCGGTTGCGTCCGACTGCAACTTTTCCAATTGATTTTTTTCTGTCTATGCTGAATGGAGGGCAATAAAAGTAGTTGTTGCGCGTCATTTGCGAGCTCTAATCATTGGTAAAAAACCACCACAGCCGCTTTGTTATTATTTTGTCTAGGATTTTTGATAGGCATGGATTAAGTGATATGGGTCGGTATGAGTTTTTTTTTTTTAGCTTGGTTTTGGGATTGGAATTGTTATGCTGTTTTTATACGCTTGGGGGATGTAGTTGTTTAGTTTTGCGTTCTGTAGGTTTATAATTCTGTTATTGTTTTTTTTTTTTCAAGATTTTTTATCATACTATAGGTAATTCTGTTCAGTCCGGGTGTGTTACCTTTGAGTGTGTTAAGTGCTGCTGTAAACTTGAAATAGGTTTTTGGCTTTTCAATTTGTAATGCTCTTTTTTGGGGAGGTAAGTGGGTTTGTGTATGGTGTTCACTGCTGTGTGTTTTGCGTTTGTGAATTTGGTAGTAAAGTTGTGGTCGGATGCTGCTTCTAAATAGTTTTTGCAGAAAGTTTTGCAATTTCTTGTTTGTTGGTATGGTTTACATTTGAGTTGGGTTTAAGAATGAAGTGAATGTGTTTTTGAGGGTAAAGTCTGCAAAGTTTTCTGATGTTGTTCCAAATTTTTTTTTGGTGGGGTGTCTGGGGCTATTTACTCAGTGAATTGATTAGTACAGTTTTTTCAAGTTTTTTAGGGTTAGTCTAAATAATGCTTTAGCTTTTTTAAACCTTACGACGTTTTTTGTTTTAAGTCTGTGCCATCTTCTTTTTTTTCATCTCGTAGTGTTTGTAGCTCTTTACTTCACCAGGGGACATTGTGAGAGTGTGTCATAAGGTGTGTTTGAGGGATTGTTTTGTGGGAGCTTGCAATTATTATTTTGTGTATTGTGGCTGTTTCTTTGTTTATGTTTGTGCTTGTTAATATCTGTGAGGAGTTTTCTTCTGTTAGTTTAGATAATAATTCCTATGTTGCTTTGTCAGTGATAAATTTAAGTTTGGCTGTTATCTGTTGTGTGTTTGCTGTCGTAGAGAAGAAGTGGGATATTAAGATTGGAAAGTGTTCGCTGAAATAGAGATCGTTTTCTATTTGCCATGTGCTATCGATTTTGAGTACAGGGCTCCTAAAAATATTCGTTAGTGTGTTGTGGGTGCTGAGGTGTGTTGGTGATCCGTCATTATGAATTTTTCTATAAGTTTTCCTCAAGCGTTGTTTGCTTTTAAGCACCAGTTTTTGTGCCAGCTGAAATCGCGAGTGACTAACGAAGGTATGCGGGATGTTTCTAGAACGGCTGGAACGGAGGTGTTTAAGGAGAGTTTTTGATTTGGCGCTATGTATGCAGATATCAGTCTGAATTTTTGTTTGGATGTGTATTCTACGCAAATTGCGTCAAAGTCGTCATTAAGAGTAATTTCTTGTGTGTCGGTAAAAAGAAAAGGTAAATTTTAACATACATAATAAGTTAACACTGTTAACATTTCAGTCTTGAATAAGAACAAAAAAAAAAAAAAGTAAGAAGGCTCTAGTCGGGAGAGCCCGACTAGAAAATACCCTGAACCCAGTTGCAATAAATATATTTAATTTATATAAGACTTAGGTATACTGGCTTAGCTTCCACCGATTAAGTTCAATATTTCCGGTGTTTCTCAACCGATTTGGACAAAATTTTCAGAAAAGTTCTATCATTATCCATTACTTCAACCCTCATTTTTAGATTTTCCAAATTCGATATTTTATTGTTATCGATATTATGTGTATATCGGAAACCAGAATAGTTATCGATAATTTGAAGCAAACTTGTTCTGCTCATGGTATAGGAGAACTTAAATACAAAATCAGAAGTCTCTAGCTCTTGTAGTCTCTGAGATCCACGCGTTCATACAGACGGACAAACGGACAGACGGACAGACGGTCAGACGGACAGACGGACAGACAGACGGACAGACGGACATGGCTATATCGTCTCGGCTGTTGATGCTGATCAAGAATATATATACTTTATAGGGTCGGAGATGCTTCCTTCTGCCTGTTACATACTTTTGCACAAAACCATTATACCCTTATTTACCCATTTTATGGGTTAAGGGTATAATAAATAAATAAATAAAAATAGTAAACAATACACGTAAAATTAAGCGTGATCACAAGTGATCCAAAACGTCAGGAAGGCCGAGTTGTAGCAGGCCACCACTATCATGCACCTAAACAGAATACTTACTTTAGGCCTATACGCAGATGCCCGTACAGCGCCAGTACCATAAAAACTTCATATAAAAACAAGTGGAAACGTTGCAGTCGGACGCAGCCGACTGCGGTATACTCGATACCAGTATTAAAAATTTTGTTGCCCATTTATGTGTGATGTCAATTGCTATCTTCATACCACATTTGGTGACTCTAGCTCAAAGTTTGTAAAAGTGGGGAAAGGGGGGCTGGGGGCGGTATGGGTGGAATTGCATCCAAATTTTTGATGCAGATCTTTGTGGAATGTCAATTGCTATCTTCATAACAAATTTGGTGACTCTAGCTCAAAGTTTGTAAAAGTGGGGAAAGGGGGGCTGGGGGCGGTATTGTTGGGCGTGGCATTCAAATTTTTGGTGCAGATCTATGTGGGATGTCAATTGCTATCTTCATACCAAATTTGGTGACTCTAGGTCGAAGTTTGTATAAAGTGGGAAAAGGAGGGCTGGGGGCGGTATGGGTGGAATTGCATCCAAATTTTTGATGCAGATCTTTGTGGAATGTCAATTGCTATCTTCATAACAAATTTGGTGACTCTAGCTCAAAGTTTGTAAAAGTGGGGAAAGGGGGGCTGGGGGCGGTATTGTTGGGCGTGGCATTCAAATTTTTGGTGCAGATCTATGTGGGATGTCAATTGCTATCTTCATACCAAATTTGGTGACTCTAGCTCGAAGTTTGTATAAAGTGGGGAAAGGGGGGCTGGGGGCGGTATGGTTGGGCGTGGCATCCAAATTTTTGCTGCAGATCCTTGTGGAATGTCAAATGCTACCTTCATACCAAATTTGGTGACTCTAGCTCAAAGTTTGTATAAAGTGGTTAATGGGGGGCTGGGGTCGGTATGGTTGGGCGTGGCACCCAAATTTTTGATGCAGATCCTTGTGGAATGTCAAATGCTACATTCATACCAAATTTGGTGACTCTAGCTCAAAGTTTGTATAAGGTGGGGAAAGGGGGGCTATGGGGCTGGGGGCGGTATGGTTGGGCGTGGCATCCAAATTTTTGCTGCAGATCCTTGTGGAATGTCAAATGCTACCTTCATATCAAATTTGGTGACTCCAGCTCGAAGCATGTAAGAGGTGGTGAAAGGGGGGCTATGGGGCTTGGGGTGGTATGGGTGGGCGTGGCATTCAAATTTTTGCTGCCGATCCATGTGGGATGTCAATTGCTCTCTTCATACCAAATTTGGTGACTCTAGCTCGAAGTTTGTATAAAGTGGGGAAAGGGGGGCTGGGGGCGGTATGGTTGGGCGTGGCATCCAAATTTTTGCTGCAGATCCTTGTGGAATGTCAAATGCTACCTTCATTCTTAATTTGGTGACTCTAGCTCAAAGTTTGTAAAAGGTGGGGAAAGGAGGGAGGAGAGGGTGGGTGTGGCTTCAAAACTTTGATGAAGATTTTTGGAGGTTGTTGCCAGCTATCTTCCTACCAAATTTGGTGGCTCTCTGGAAGATATACGCGTTCCCGTTTTTGACGAAGCGTTAGAGCAGCTGGGGGTGACTAGGGCGGTATTGGTGGGCGTGGCATCCAAACTTTTGGTGCAGTTTTTGGGGGGTCATCATCAGCAAAATTGGCACCAAATTTGGTGGTTCTAGCTCAAAAACTGTGGGAGATATAGGCTTTTTTGACTTTAAAATGCGGGGGGTCTGGGGGCGGAATGGGGAGGCGTGGCTCCAAAATTTTTGATGCAGTTTTTTGGGGGTTGCTAGTAGCTATCTTCTTACCAAATTTGGTAGTTCTAGCTGTAAGGGTGTGTGAAATATGCGGATTTATCGTTTTTGAGTTATCGAATTTATCGATTTGCCAGCCCCCCAGTTATCGTAGAACCCCAATCTTGACACTTTAATTTACTATCCCATAGATAAAGACAATTGGAAAGTTTCAAGTCCCTAGCTTGAAGGGTGTGGAAAAAACTTGCACACATACGGACGGACAGACGGACAGACGGACAGACACCATGACGGACATTGCACAAAACCAATATACTCTGTACCTTCGGTATCGAGTATAAACATAGTCTTGTACAGCGGCACTACCGTAATATAATTTTTCGGTATGCAGTTCTGCTCGCTACTGGCCGTACGGTAAATGAATGAAAATGTTAAAATGTAATGTTAAAAATTTACGACAGTAAATAGCGTTCAGCACTTATTTACGGCCGTAAAAAGTGCAACAACATGTCGGGCAAGAGCCAGCGTATACATTTTTCGGAAAATATTAACAAAATGACCTAATTCAGGCTCCAATAGCCATAGTTGTTGTTTAATGCTGCGAAAGAAGCAATGAATGAAAAGAACTAAATTAATAAATTAGATACAATTTAATTAACACATAAACTGGATTGTACTGCGAGTGATCTTTTATAGGGTATAGATCTGTAAGGTGAACTTGCTTTTAGTCTTTTGAGTGGTTTCGGTTATGTTTAGCATAATCTCAGCTCTGCTCATCAAATATGGGTTCACTCCTCACAGCTACATCCACCAAATTCGGTAAGAAGATAGCTACTAGCAATCCCCAAAAAACTGCATACGCCCACCCATTCCGAAACCGGCCACCCCCCTCCCCATTTTGAAATCAGAAAAGCCTATACCTCCCACAGTTTTTGAGCTAGAGCCACGAAATTTGGTGCCAAGATAGGTGATGATGACCCCCCAAAAACTGCATCAAAAGTTTGGATTCCACGCCTACCAATACTGTCCTAGCCGCCCCCAGCTGCTCCAACGTTTCGTCAAAAACGGGAACGCGTATATCTTCCAGAGTTGTGGAGCTAGAGCCACCAAATTTAGTAGGAAGATAGCTGGCAACAACCCCCAAAAATCTTCATCAAAGTTTTGAAGCCACACCCACCCTCTCCTCCCTCCTTTCCCCACCTCTTACAAACTTTGAGCTAGAGTCACCAAATTTGGAATGAAGATAGCAATTGCCATTTCTTTAATATCTTCCATACCACCCCCAGCCTCCCTTCCCCAACCTTTTACAAACTTTGCGCTAGATTTACCAAATTTCTTATGAAGATAGCAATTGACATTCCCCAAAGATCTGCATCAAAAATTTTGATTCCACGCCCACCCATATCGTCCCCAGCCCCCCTTTCTTCACCTTTTGCTTACTTTGAGCTAGAGTCACCAAATTTGGTATGAAGATAGCTATTGCCACTCCTTAAAGATCTGCAGCCTTAATTTAGATGCCACGCCCACCCATACCGCCCATTGGCTCCTTCCCCCATCTTTTACAAACTTTGAGCTAAAGTCATCAAACTTGGAAAGTAGACAGCTGGTGGCATCCCCACCTGCCGCAACCGTACCCCTTTTCAATCAGCCCTCTTTTTACCGGTTTTAATACTGGTAACGAGAATACCGCTGTCGGTTGCGTCCGACTGCAACGTTTCCCCTTGATTTTTTTCTGTCTATGCTGAATGGAGGGCAATAAAAGTAGTTGTTGCGCGTCATTTGCGAGCTCTAATCATTGGTAAAAAACCACCACAGCCGCTTTGTTATTAGTTGTTAGTTGGGTTGATAGGCATGGATTAAGTGATATGGGTCGGTATGAGTTTTTTTTTTTAGCTTGGTTGTGGGATTGGAATTGTTATGCTGTTTTTATACGCTTGGGGGATGTAGTTGTTTAGTTTTGCGTTCTGTAGGTTTATAATTCTGTTATTGTTTTTTTTTTTTCAAGATTTTTTATCATACTATAGGTAATTCTGTTCAGTCCGGGTGTGTTACCTTTGAGTGTGTTAAGTGCTGCTGTAAACTTGAAATAGGTTATTGGCTTTTCAATTTGTAATGCTCTTTTTTGGGGAGGTAAGTGGGTTTGTGTATGGTGTTCACTGCTGTGTGTTTTGCGTTTGTGAATTTGGTAGTAAAGTTGTGGTCGGATGCTGCTTCTGAATAGTTTTTGCAGAAAGTTTTGCAATTTCTTGTTTGTTGGTATGGTTTACATTTGAGTTGGGTTTAAGAATGAAGTGAATGTGTTTTTGAGGGTAAAGTCTGCAAAGTTTTCTGATGTTGTTCCAAATTTTTTTTTGGTGGGGTGTCTGGGGCTATTTACTCAGTGAATTGATTAGTACAGTTTTTTCAAGTTTTTTAGGGTTAGTCTAAATAATGCTTTAGCTTTTTTAAACTTTACGACGTTTTTTGTTTTAAGTCTGTGCCATCTTCTTTTTTTTCATCTCGTAGTGTTTGTAGCTCTTTACTTCACCAGAGGACATTGTGAGAGTGTGTCATAAGGTGTGTTTGAGGGATTGTTTTGTGGGAGCTTGCAATTATTATTTTGTGTATTGTGGCTGTTTCTTTGTTTATGTTTGTGCTTGTTAATATCTGTGAGGAGTTTTCTTCTGTTAGTTTAGATAATTGTTCCTATGATGCTTTGTCAGTGATAAATTTAAGTTTGGCTGTTATCTGTTGTGCGTTTGCTGTCGTAGAGAAGAAGTGGGATATTAAGATTGGAAAGTGGTCGCTGAAATAGAGATCGTTTTCTGTTTGCCATGTGCTATCGATTTTGAGTACAGGGCTCCTAAAAATATTCGTTAGTGTGTTGTGGGTGCTGAGGTGTGTTGGTGATCCGTCATTATGAATTTTTCTATATGTTTTCCTCAAGCGTTGTTTGCTTTTCAGCACCAGTTTTTGTGCCAGCTGTTGATATCGCGAGTGACTAACGAAGGTATGCGGGATGTTTCTAGAACGGCTGGAACGGAGGTGTTTAAGGAGAGTTTTTGATTTGGCGCTATGTATGCAGATATCAGTCTGAATTTTTGTTCGGATGTGTATTCTACGCAAATTGCGTCAAAGTCGTCATTTAGAGTAATTTCTTGTGTGTCGGTAAAAAGAAAAGATAAATTTTAACATACATAATAAGTTAACACTGTTAACACTTCAGTCTAGAATAAGAACAAAATAAATAAATAAATAAAAATAAAAATAAAAAATAGTAAACATTATAAATAAAATTAAGCGTGATCACAAGTGATCCAAAACGTCAGGAAGGCCGAGTTGTAGCTGGCCACCACTATCATGCACCTAAACAGCATACTTACTTAAGGCCTATACGCAGATGCCCGTACAGCGCCAGTACCATAAAAACTTCATATAAAAAAAAAAAATAGTCTTGTACAGCGGCACTACCGTAATATAATTTTTCGGTATGCAGTTCTGCTCGCTACTGGCCGTACGGAAAATGAATGAAAATGTTAAAATGTAATGTTAAAAATTTACGACAGTAAATAGCGTTCAGCACTTATTTACGGCCGTAAAAAGTGCAACAACATGTCGGGCAAGAGCCAGCGTATACATTTTTCGGAAAATATTAACAAAATGACCTAATTCAGGCTCAATAGCCATAGTTGTTGTTCAATGCTGCGAAAGAAGCAATGAATGAAAAGAACTAAATTAATAAATTAGATACAATTTAAATAACACATAAACTGGATTGTACTGCGAGTGATCTTTTATAGGGTATAGATCTGTAAGGTGAACTTGCTTTTAGTCTTTTGAGTGGTTTCGGTTATGTTTAGCATAATCTCAGCTCTGCTCATCAAATATGGGTTCACTAAAATGCTTTTTGGTTTTGCAGCCTGCCTTTTTTTAACAACCGCCAGCAGCAGGGCGTTAGTTGTACTTAAACACAAAAGTAGCGCGCGTTGGTCATGAATCATTATTTTGAATTCAAGTATACAAAACACAGCTGCATTTCCGATTTATTTGGAGAAGGTTATTAGCCTACCGCCACAATATGTGCTTTATTCAACACTTGTTGTTACGGTAGTAAATCTCATGTACTAGGGTACGGGCGCTGTATGGGGAATCCGCGTACAGGTCTTCAAGCAAAATGTAAATGTAACACGGTCACTCTACTTCTAAGAAGAATGTAAAACTCAGTAAGAACTGCTAAGAATTAATGTTAAAAATGAAGGAGAAGAAGCGTGTCATACGTAGTGTAAAGTTAACAGAGGTCAGACGTGCTGAAACAGAATAAAATTGAAATAAATTATACATCATCCTGCCACATATATTTCAATTGAATTTCATGATCAATATTATATTCTTGATTCGCCTTCTCTCATTTAGCTCACTCCATGCATTATTATATTAATTATGATAAAATAGTTCAGTTTCTGTAGTGATTTTATCAAAGTTATTTTCTGACACTTTATTTTATTTTATTCAGAAGTGTCGGAAATTGACTTCGACAAAAGTACTACTGAATACACTTTCGAAACTTTCCGAAAACGCACCCAAATCCGACTATAGTAAGTTACACAGAAAGGCATCATTATAAGTGAAACATAGCTTCACATTTTTATACCCTTAACCCATAAAATGGGTAAATAAGGAAATAATGGTTTTGTGCAAAAGTATGTAACAGGCAGAAGGAAGCATCTCCGACCCCATAAAGTATATAAATTCTTGATCAGCATCAACAGCCGAGACGATATAGCCATGTTCGTCTGTCCGTCCGTCTGTTCGTCTGTATGAACGCGTGGATCTCAGAGACTACAAGAGCTAGAGACTTCAGATTTTGTATATAAGTTCTCCTATACCATAAGCAGAACAAGTTTGCTTCAAATTATCGATAACTATTCTGGTTTCCGATTTACACATAATATCGGTAACAAAAAATATCGAATTTGGAAAATCTAAAAATGAGGGTTGAAGTAATGGGTCCAAATCGGTTGAGAAACACCGGAGATATTGAACTTAATCGATTGAAGCTAAGTCAGTATACTAAAGTCTTACATAAATTTAATTTATTTATTGCAACTCGGTTCAGGGTATTTTCTAGTCGGGCTCTCCCGAATAGAGCCTTCTAACTTGTTATTTATTTATTTGTTTATTGTCAACTAAGATCAGCTGACATAAAATCCAAATTAAAAATTGAAACTAAAATTAATTTTAATTTAGGTAAAAATTATATGAATTTAACGTTAAGGCTCTGGGAAATTCAACAATAAAATTAATGGTCCAACATTTGTTGCGTGGATTGGGAAAAACCCAGAAAAACCCAATCAGACCAGCGTTAGAATAGTAATTAGTGGTTACGATTAGATAAAGAAAAAAGGATCGATCGTTGTAGTACTGGAGTTGAGGTCTCCAAGGAGACAAGTGAATAAAGCTTGTTATAGTCAGAACATACAACACGAAATGGTTCATGAAAAGTTACGTGAAGATCTAATTGGGACATTAAATTTAATTCGACTCAAAAGAACTGATGAGTCGATTTCGCCGTTAGGAAGATAAGTAATAAATAATACTCCATGCATGGTTCTACTGTTTTAAAGAGAGGGAAGATTAATTACAAGTAGTCTACTTGGATACGGGGGTAAGTCAACTCCAGGAACCCAGTTAAAACTTCTAAGAGCAAAAAGAGGGAATTTCTTCTGCACAGATTCAATTCTATCCTGGTGAATCGAGTATTGCGGCGACCACAAACAGGATCCATACTCCAGGATGGGACGT
This sequence comes from Scaptomyza flava, assembly GCA_030179655.1. NCBI lineage: Eukaryota > Metazoa > Arthropoda > Insecta > Diptera > Drosophilidae > Scaptomyza > Scaptomyza flava. The sequence goes on along the minus strand of JARNME010000180.1, from coordinate 137,055 downwards.
ACTAGGGATGTATAAAGCAAACATATAAACACGAGAGTTTGTTATATCAGCTGGAAGATCGTGAATAAACAGATAAAATAGAAAAGGTTCAAGTGACTCCCTTGCAAAACACCAGAGGTATTATAGCTGAGTGCCCACCAAGACCGACAAACTTAGAAACATAGTATTTGTTGCTAGTGAACATTGTCGAAAGTTGGTTTTGTTTAGATTTCCAAGTTCGTCATGGTGTCTGTCCGTCACTCTGTATGAACGCAAATTTTTTTCCACACCCTTCAAGCTAGAGACTTGGAACTTTTAAAATATCTTTATCTATGGCCGGGACAGATAAAGTGTCAAGATGGGTGCCACGCCTACCCATACCGCCCCCATCTTCGCTTCCCAACTTTTTTCAAACTTTGAGCTAGAGTTTCCAAATTTGGTATGAAGAAAGCAATTGATATTCCACAAAGATCTGCATCAAAAATTTTGGATGCCACGCTCACCCAGCCCCTCTTTCCCCTACCTTTTACAAACTTTGCGCTAGAGTGACCACATTTGGAAGGAAGAATGCTAGTGGCATCCTAATCTGCATCAGACAATCTTCGAGACACCGTAAACCCTTCCCGCATCCGTACCCCTTTGCAATGAGGCCACTTTTTTTTACTGGTTTTAATACAGGTATCGAGTATTCCGCAGTCGGTTGCGTCCACTTGTTTTTTTTTGTCAAAAGCTTTTGGCTGGAATTATATTTGGCTGCAAAAAAAATATCTTCGTCTGAATCAGTTGACATTTTTAACAACGCTTAAAATAATGTTTGATTGTAGTACATACTAGGTCTGTTTGATAGTAGAAAGTGTAGGGTAGTGCAGAACACGAAAAATACAACTCTGAAAATTTTAAGTGCAAAAAAGTGTAGAACTACTGTCGCACAAAAAAGGTGTAAGTTAGAGCAAATGAAGCAACAGCTGACTGTCATGACTAACATGAGTTTGAATAACAATGAAAATTTCACTATAAGTGAGTTAATTGATGACGACAGTGGTGATGAAATTATTGCAAGCTCCACTTATCCACTTTTTTAATGGTGCAATTGGTAGATTTCCCGATAGGAAAAAGAAATTGTGTGATAGACAATTTGAGACAATCTTTTCCAACCTACACGGATAAAGAATTTCAAACGCATTTCCCGCTACTAGAGGAATTTTGTGCTTGAATTCACCAAAATAGCATTTTCTTTATTTTCATTGGGTGCAGCAGGTGCTGCATCCTACTCTGAATATACTTCAGGCTCTGCATATTGTATAAAAAGTTATAAAATAAACTCATTTGACATTTTTAATTATTGTTAAAACTTGCAATGTTAAACTGATTTGAAGAGCTCAAAACCGTAACTGACGCAAAACAGCTGTTTTGTTGTTCTACACTTTTCTGCTCTTGATTTTTGGTGGTGTAGAAAAGTGCAGAAAAGTGTAAGTCAGGGCACACTAAAAAACACAGGGCAGAACAGTTTAGTGTAAGAAAGTGCAGCTATCGAACACTTTTTTGTGAACTAGTGTACACTAGGTGTGCAGCTATCGAACAGACCTACTGTAGCCAATAAAATGTTGAAAACAATATGCTTGGTTTGGTTTTGGTGGATGATATCAAAAAAACCTTATGTAGGCTCCGGTGTGCGTCCAGCCTAAAGTGTGCATTAAACCGAGACCCTGTTTCATATATTCTGTGTCTTATGAATACACCATACATAAAACTATCTCTCTTAAGGCCGTTTTCTCAATGTCCGGTTAAAGTTGCAGTTCGTTAAACTCTGTATAAATGTAATGCTCGTTTTAAACAGTGTTTAACGAATTTGGTTTTCTCAATGCAAAGTTAACCTGTTACGTTAAGATACTATCGCATTAATGGTGCTACCAGACCTTACAAGCGAATCAGCTGTTATGTAGGTATATTTTTGTTTTGTGAGTGCCAAATTCTTATTCTATTGCCACTTGATAGCTTAAATTTTATTTAAAATTTAAAGTAAATTGCCTTTAATGAACCCGACTGAAACCCGTAAGCGGCAGCGGGGTAAAAACTTTTCTGACTCTGAAGAGCTTATACTTGTTGACCCTGTGGAGGCAAATAGTAACATTTTGGTGAACAATGCTGAAAGAGAATCATGACAGAAAGTGTCCGCTCAGTTCCGTGCTCGTATATTGACAAGAATCATTTTGCATGCTGATTTTGTCAACCTGAACCTTTGCACAAAATTTACTTCATCCAATGCAGTGATATAATTCACCCTATCTATAATTTCGAACAGAAAAATGCGCTTATGCGATGCCATTTTGCTTTAATAATAAATTAAATACAATGCAAGTGTCGGCTTGAGTCAGCTGTTTGGCTAGCGATGGTTTTTGCGATATTTATTTCGGCACTTAACCGAGTTATAAACATTAACCGGCTCTCAGGCGTCAGTCTAATTTATGTCTCATTTAACCCTAACCGGACATTGAAAAACTTAATTTTGACTAAACTTAGTATAGTTACTCAAACCGGACATTGAGAAAACGGGACTTACTTGTATTATCTCAACATCAATGACACTGCGACAATCACAATAAACCATATGTCGTGCGTCATATTTTAACGTCAGCGATGGCGTTGATGAGACGCCTTCGAACGCATGCGACAACAGGTGATCAAGCAGTGCATCAAGGTCGAGTCCAAAAAGTAACACAAACATACGTCCACAACAAAATAAAGATTGGGTTTTCAAGTTAAACATGCATAAGCTGCGCACACACATCATTTGCATTACAATCAAATTGAACTTTTACTTTTTTTTGCAGTCGCCGCCATCAGCATTATCATTCACAGCGTAGCACCCGCTCGCAGGACATTAGTATGCACGCGACCTCTCTTAACCAACAGCATCCACCACTGCCAGTGGCCACCACCGCAGCATCAGTTGTCCATCAGCAATCCCATGGAATTAGACCTATGAGCAGCTACCATGAGTATGATGCGGTGCAACAACAGCAGCAGCAGCGCGTTAAGCACAGTCACAGCCATAGCCACGGTCCTGGCCATCAAAATTGTAGCTCGTCGTCGCCGAGCATCGTGACCACTATGGCACAGCCGCACTGGAAGGCAACGACGATCCGTGGCTACTCGCCGGAGTCATTAAACAGCAGCGCTCATAGCCGCGGTCCGTTTGTTACTCAGGTGACAATACGCGAGCAAAGTGGCACACAGCAATTGCAATCACAGCCACAACAGCACACAAATCAGAGCCTGCAGAAGATAACAACAGCACAGTCGCAGTCGCAGTATAGTAGAACCGCCGGCGCACAGCCGCATGCTTCCAAGGTGTGACTATAGGTGCTGGCGCATGCGCGCGTGACACGCGATATTCTCGTAGAAAACCTGAGCAGTCGACACACAAAGCTAAGCGAGGTAGAGGTCTTCTACTACGCCACTGAGTGTTGAGTAGGGGACAAATCGCATTTGTGGGACGCAAGCGGCCGGCAACGAAAGTAAAAACTTTTAAGCAGTAAATCCTTTACATATGAAAAATAAATATTTTCGAATAATTTGTATCATTTGACAAGGGCACAGACGACAACACATAAGTTCATTTGCTAAAAAAAAAAAAAAAAAAAAACGTAAAAAAGTTGGAAGTTGAAAAAAACTTAAATTAAGTGATAATTGTTGTACTTATCACTTAGTCTTAGTTAAAGACTAAAAAAATAGTTATCTTATATAATTTTTATTTTGCAAACTACGAAATGAAGACAACGTGTAAAGGCAAAACAAAATATTATTTCCTTCAACGCATATTCACTAATACATACATATATACATACATACATATGAGCTCAGTCACAATAACGATAACATGTAACGAGATATTCTTAAAATATTATTGAAACTTAAAGTCAATTAATTATGTTGTATATAAGAAAAACGCTGGCTATTGTATTAGGATAATAACCAATCCAAAATTATGCTGTAAATTTATGCAGCTTTAAACATGTAGACATTATTCATACAGGAGATGACATTATTATTTGAGTTTTTTTTTCAACTTCAAACACAAATAAAATTAACAAAACCAAGAAATATTAAATATGTTAAAATGGTAGATTAAAGCTTGTAAGATCAGCTTTTCATAGAGGTACATTTATATATTAAGATTTCATTTTGAACTAATAAAGAAAATATGCATAAACAAAAAAAGGTCAAAATTTGCGCAACATTAATAATCGGATTTTTTATGCCCTTAACCCATAAAATGGGTAAAAAAGGGTATAATGGTTTTGTGCAAAAGTATGTAACAGGCAGAAGGAAGCATCTCCGACCCCATAAAGTATAAATATTCTTGATCAGCATCAACAGCCGAGACGATATAGCCATGTCCTTCTGTCCGTCTGTATGAACGCGTAGATCTCAGAGATTACAAGAGCTAGAGACTTAACACTTTGTGTATAAGTTCGTGTTATCGATAACTATTCTAGTTTCTGATATACACATGTTATCGATAACAAAAATATCGAATTTCGAAAATGTAAAAATGAGGGTTGAACTAATGGGTAACGAAAATTTATGGAGTGAGTTGGTCCGCCGTGTGCACAAAACGCCAATATCAACCTTATCCGTATAAGAAGAACGGCTTCAGGAAGAATGGGCTTAAACTGGCCACCAATATACCCAATACCATACAATATAATGATTATCATACCAAATATAAGATTAAGATTTTTCTTGGATAAAATAGATGTTTGTAACTTTTATAAAAAAACAAGTGAAAACGTTGCAGTCGGACGCAACCGACTGCAGTATACTCGATACCAGCATTAAAACCGGTAAAAACAGGCCTGATATCAAAGGGTAACGGATGCGGCAGGGGTGTACGCTGCCTTAAAGATTATCCGATGCAGATGGGGATTCCCGCTGTCTTCGTTGCAAATTTGGTGACTCTAGCTTAAAGTTTGTAAAATGTGGGGAAAGGGGGCTGGGGGCGGTATGGGTGGGTGTGGCATCAAAATTTTTGATGCAGATCCATGTGGAATGTCAATTTTCTACCTTCATACCGAATTTGATGACTTGCTCAAAGTTTTTATAAGGCGGAATGGGTGGGCGTGGCTCCAAAACTTTGATGCAGTTTTTTGGGGTTCGTTGCCAAGCTATCATCCTACCAAATTTGGTTCTAGCTCCACAACTCTGGAAGATACACGCATTCCCGTTTTTGACGAAGCGTTGGGGCGGATAGGGGCGGCTAGGGCAGTATTGGTGGGCGTGGCATCCAAACTTTTAATGCAGTTTTTGGGGCGTCATCAACTCCTATCTTGGCACCAAAATTGGTGGCTATAGCTCAAAAACTGTGGGATATATAGGCTCTGTTGACTTTAAAATGCGGTGAGGGGTGGGGGGGCTGTGGCGGAATGGGTGGGCGTGGCTTAAAAATATTCGATGCAGGTTTTTGGAGGTTAGCAACATCCTATCTATCTTCTCACAAAATTTGGTAGTTCTAGCTGTGAGGATGTGCGAAAAATTTGGATTTATCGGTTTTGAGTTATCGCATTTATTGATTTGCCAGCCCCCCAGTTATCGTAGAACCCCAATCTTGACACTTTAATTTACTAATTTAATAGATAAAGAGAATTGGAAAGTTTCAAGTCTCTAGCTTGAAGGGTGTGGAAAAAACTTGCAACCATACGGACGGACAGACACCGTGACGGACATTGCACAAACCCAGTATAGTCTTTACCTTCGGTATCGAGTATAAAAATCCGATTATTAATGTTGCGCAAATTTTGACCTTTTTTTTTGTTCATGAAATGAAATCTAAATATGTATACCGCTATGATTTTACAAGCTTTAATTTACCATTTTTACATTTTTCATTATTCTTGGTTTTATTTATTTTATTCCTGTTTGAAGTTGAAAAAAAAACCCGAATATTAATGTTATTAACTGTACATATGTATGTGCATATATAGTAAAAAAAGTTGTTCGCCATTTTGTTTGCAAAACAAAAAGATAGAGTCCCAATAATAATAGCACATAGCACCATATATCTAAATGTCTTTATATTAAAGGGTGTAACAAATTGCGTTGGTACGGACAAATGGACGGACAGCATTTCGGACATTGAACAAAGCTTTATTATTAATATAAGCACATTTGTGCCTTTGTATCAATGTATGAAAAACTTTGTGTCCTACAGCTTCTTTGTCATGCGTACTAAGCTAGAAAGATATTGTTTTCGCACGCCCAAGTCATTCAAATCCCGATGAAAATTGTGATGAAAATTGAGAGCAACTGGAATCAAATAAATTGATCATCAAACCAAAATAAATCGACCATGTTCTCGTTGTCGTCGTCGACGTCATTGTCATTTGGTTTGGAACTTTGCAAATATCTTTTTCTATGACCGGGAAACATAATGTATCAAAATTGGGGTTGACTACTACTATTGGCGAATGGATAAATTCGATAGCTTCGATAAATCCTTATATTTCCCACACCCTTACAGTTAGAGCTACCAAATTTTGTAAAAAGATAGTTTCTGGCAATCCCCAAAAAACTGCATCAAATTTGGAACCACGCCCACCCAATCCACCCCCAGCCACAGCATTTTGTAATCAGAAACGCCTACATCTTCCACAATTTGTCCAAAGCTCGGTGTTGACGTCCCCTAAAATCTCGTATCAAAACGCTGGATGCCACGTCCACCCATACCGCCACCCACTTCGTTAAAATCGGGAATGCATGAATCTTTCACAGTCTTTTAGCTAAGAATGTGTGTGTGTGCCTGCATGTCTAAATGTGCACATCAAATTTATGTGCAGCATATGTCTTGACTATCATTGACCTTCCGCCACTATTATGAATTTCGGCAAATACTTAATAAGCTGAAGAAACTTTAAATAAATGAAATTATATTTTAATTTAAAAATTATGACGGTGTTCAACAGCTCCGTTTCATCGTTTTATGTTTCATGGATGAAACGCTTAGCTTGTGAATGGCATTTTGCGTGTCAATGCGTTTTATATTTGAGCTGTCAGCTATTGTTTGTTTACATATCTTTTACTGAAATGTTTGTCACTGTTACTGTTTACTGCGCTCATACTGCCTGGACTTATAAAAAATGTAATTTAAAAGTGTTAAAGATATGCTATGCGATGCTTTAGCAAAGCAAATTATTTGGGAAAAAGAGGATATATAAGGAAAGAAAAGCTCGTTGTTTAAATTGCTCAAATACATGCTTTTAACATTTGTAGATGTATCCCGGCAAGACAAAGTTGATTCGGATATTGATAAGGTCTTGGATTACAATCGTTGACAATGCTGTAGCAATTCATTCGTGCCGTTGGGGAGAATGCTTTAACGTGCGGAAATCCATCGATTGGCGAGCCAACATTCTTAGCACATTCGACGGCAGGCGGCCATCAATCAGATGTGTTCATACTTTTTTGCACAAATATACTGCAAAATTAGAGGTGGAGAACTATCGATGGCACTATCGTCACTATCGATGGTAAGGCGCTATCGAGCCACCATCGATGGCAGCAGACACTTTCGATAGTGGCCTATCCACTAGTGCAATCAATAGTGCGCTTTTCACATCGCTAAAAAAAATTTGTTCGCGCCTTTTCTGTGTCAGCAATTACAAACAAGAGAAAATTAGTAGATATGGATCGACTTTAAAACAAGGCATGTTTAATATATTATGCATAAGTGTTAAGGTCGATAATGTGTCGAATTTAAGGTAAACGTCGAGTGTCCGCCTTAAGTACCGACAAGCAGGACTGCGATTGCACCAGCACAGACTCTGAAAGGAATTCTTTACCAGATCGACAGAGTGCCAAAAAAAGCAAAATTTCAGATGTCTGGAAGTATTTAAAAAGGTCCGACGACAAAAAATTTGCAAAATGTCTTGACTGTGGCAAAAAATATAAGATAAGCGGCAATACATCAAACTTGCACGACCATTTAAAAAGGTTTTATCCTGGCCTGGAAAGTAAAAACCAAGAATCTAACACACAAGCTGTACGTGCTGAGAGGAACGACACTGCGTCTACAAGCAGCAGTTGCAGATCGAGTATGAACTCTGTAGCGTCCTACTTCAAAAGAGCCGTTTTGTATGATTCAAATTCTAAAAGAAAGGCCGACATTGATAAAGCACTAACTGAGATGGTTGCAAAGATGTGCAGCCCTACAACATTGTTGAAAATGCAGGGTTTGTACAATACACTCAGGAATTGGATCTTAGATATAAATATCCAAGCAAGACGCACTTGCGAGATGTGCTAATGTTTAATTATTTCAAGGAAAGCTCTGCCAAGCTATCAGCAACAGTGTTGCCAGAATTTCATGGGGTGAAATAGCTAAATTGATAAAAAAAAATTACTAGAAATAGCTAAAACCAAATTTAAAATTGCTAAAAAAATAGCTTAGTTTTTTTAAGTTAAATTGAGAATAAAATTCAAAAAAAGAGAATGTTGGTATGTAAGTTAAACACAATGCTTTTTATACTCGATACCGAAGGTAAAGAGTATATTGGGTTTGTGCAATGTCCGTCATGGTGTCTGTCCGTCTGTCCGCCTGTATGAACGCAACTTTTTTCCACACCCTTCAAGCTAGAGACTTGAAACTTTCCAATTCTCTTTATCGATGGGATAGTAAATTAAAGTGTCAAGATGGGGGTTCTACGATAACTGGGGGGCTGGCAAATCGATAAAATCGATAACTCAAAAACGATAAATCCGCATATTTCACAAACCCTTACAGCTAGAACTACCAAATTTGGTAAGAAGATAGCTACTAGCAACCCCCAAAAAACTGCATGCAAAATTTTGGAGCCACGCCCCCCATTCCGTCCCAACCCCTCACCGCATTTTAAAGTCAACAGAGCCTATATATCCCACAGTTTTTGAGCTAGAGCCACCAAATTTGGTGCCAAGATAGGCGATGATGACTCCCCAAAAACTGCATCAAAATTTTGGATGCCACGCCCACAAATACCGCCCTAGCCACCCCAACGCTTCGTCAAAAACGAGAATGCGTGTATCTTCCAGAGTAGTGGAGCTAGAGCCACCAAATTTGGTAGGAAGATTGCTGGTAATGAACCCCAAAAAACTGCATCAAAGTTTTGGAGTCACGCCCACCCATTCCGCCCCCAGACCCCCCGCATTTTAAAATCAGAAAAGCTTATATCTCCCACAGTTTTTCAGCTAGAGCTACGAAATTTGGTGCCAAGATAGGTGATGAAGACCCCCCAAAGACTGCATCAAAAGTTTGGATGCCACGCCCACCCATACCGCCCCCAGCCCCCCTTTCCCCACTTTTTACAAACTTTGAGCTAGAGTCACCAAATTTGGAAGGAAGGTATCAATTGACATTCCACAAAGATCTGCATCAACAATATGGACGCCAGGCTTACCCATACCACCCCCTGCCCCCTTTTCCTCACTTTTTACAAACTTCGAGCTAGAGTCACCAAATTTGGTATGAAGATAGCAATTGACATTTCGCAAAGATCTGCAGCAAAACTATAGATGCCATACCCACCCATACCGCCCCCAGCCCCCCTTTCAACAGCTCTTACAAACTTCCAGCTAGAGTCACCAAATTTGGAAGGAAGATAGTTGGTGGCATCCCTATCTGCATCGGAGAATCTTTAAGCCAGCGTACACCCTTGCCCCGTCCGTACTCCTTTGCAATCAGGCCTGTTTTTTTACCTGTTTTAATACTGGTATCGAGTATGCCGCAGTCGGTTGCGTCCGACTGCAACGTTTCCACTTGTTATACGCTTAACCCATAAAATGGGTAAATAAGGGTATAATGGTTTTGTGCAAAAGTATGTAACAGGCAGAAGGAAGCATCTCCGACCCTATAAAGTATAAATATTCTTGATCAGCATCAACAGCCGAGACGATATAGCCATGTCCGTCTGTCCGTCTGTCTGTCCGTCTGTCTGTCCGTCTGTCTGTCCGTCTGTCTGTCCGTCTGTCCGTCTGTCTGTCTGTGTGAATGCGTGGATCTCAGAGACTACAAGAGCTAGAGACTTCTGATTTTGTATTTAAGTTCTCCTATACCATAAGCAGAACAAGTTTGCTTCAAATTATCGATAACTATTCTGGTTTCCGATATACACACAATATCGATAACAATAAAATATCGAATTTGGAAAATCTAAAAATGAGGGTTGAAGTAATGGATAATGATAGAACTTTTCTGAAAATTTCGTCCAAATCGGTTGAGAAACACCGGAGATATTGAATCGATTGAAGCTAAGCCAGTATACCAAAGTCTTATATAAATTAAATATATTTATTGCAACTGGGTTCAGGGTATTTTCTAGTCGGGCTCTCCCGACTAGAGCCTTCTTACTTGTTTTAGTTTGTTTTATTATAACAATAAAGATATTTCGTCAATATTGACGACGTCTTCAACCGTATCTTTGTATTTTTCGGATTCCGAAATCATCCTCATATAATTTGCTGGCACTGTGTAGTTAAAGCAACACATTCCACTTCTTTTAAGTCCATATCTTTGAATCAAGAAAAAATTTTTTAATTATAAACTGTTAATTTAACCAACCTAATGGCTAAAATAGCATTCAGAGTTTTTAAATGTATTCTGTTCCTTATTTTATTTTTGACAAGCTGAACTTGGCTAAAAACGCGTTCCACCTCTGCGTTTGACCAAGGCAAACGCATAGTTTTCACCGCAAAGGCTGCCAAGAGGGCGAATGTGTTAACGTTTCCAGCATCTCTGTACTTCAAAACTTCTGCCCAAAACTTTGAAGTATCCTCAGTGTTCTCCCATTTTATAAAATGTATTTTTTCATAGCACAATCTTGTCTCTTCAATCTTTTCTTCCTTGAAATACTCCAATACCTCGATTAAATCAGGCTTATTTGTGCGCAGCATGTTGTCGACATGAGAGTAAACTTACTTTCTTCAGAATATTGAAGTTGTCTGGCAATCTGAAAAGATACAAAATTAAGCTCACTCTGAAATAGATAAATAAATTAACAATATTTTACAATTTCTTTTGATTGGTTGATTAATTTAATGACAAAATAAGTGCAGTTTCTGCGAATGTTATTTTCACAGGATTTAAAAAAGCTTTCCTTGATTTTTTTTTTTTTTCAAATTCATAGCCTAAATACAAGTCATGGTCCACCACGCTGTCAAAGTCATCAATTAAAATGTCGATTTCTACATTCGGTGGTATGACTTAAGCCTTCAGGGAGTTGATACTTAGTATTAAACTGCTCAACAATTTCGTCGAACTAACATTATTGCTTTAAAACATCTTATTTAGGGCTAACATGTCTATTAAAATGGGTTTTAAACATAATAGATACAACTTGTTGTTCTCGTTGCAATATAGCTCTTGCAACAGTGTTGCCTTGTGACAACTCGTGGCTACTAGAGCAAAATGCAATTTCAGCTCGGCCCACTGATTCAAAATCCTTGTCACACCTGCTTTTATTAATAACCACCTGGTATCAGAAACCTTTGGAATTTTCAATGGTGCCTACAGAAACAAATAATTGTAAGTATAACGTTTAATGAAAACTAATATAAACATATAAAATAGTTTGCACAGCACAATCTAAAACATGGGTTAGCCTAAGCACTGTTGGATTAGTACATTTATTGGGACATCCACAAGTAAACATTTTGAGTTCAGATATACCTGGTTATTATTAAGGCATTGGCATATTTTCTTGTAACTCATTTGCCGAGAAGAACTTTTGGAATATGTATCGTGGACTAGAAATTCTAATGAGTCTGGCATACTTTTACCTAAAGCGTAGGTAACCGCTAGTTGGACTGAGTGGCAGACGCATTTAATTAAAGTCATAGACGGAACATCCTTTTTAAGTTCTGTATAGACGCTATTCCTTGACCCTGTCATCACGCTGGCGTTGTCTATTCCTATGCCAATAAGTTTTTTTTTATGTCAAGCTTAAGTCGCAATAGTTCATTACGAACGCCTTCTGCTATAGTTTTAGCATCACCAGCTTCTATCGAAAACAAACTAAGAAAGGTTGACACCATTACACCTTTCTTGTAATTAAAATAGTTTATGGCGAGTCCTATATGTATAAACGCAGACGCAAAACCAATGAAAAAACATGTATTAAAATGAAAAGTATAAATTACATACCAACTAGTTTAATTGTACTATTGTCTGTTGACTCGTCTATCAACAGACTGAATGAAGAATTGCCTATCTCCTTGTGCAACTCCTCATTAAAATGTACTGCCAAAACATTTGTAATAATGCTTGTGCATTTAGTGCGGCCCAGTTTAATGTTTGCAGCTGCAGGGCATTCCTTAAGTTTTTGGATACACAACTGAAAGAGGTGATCAATAGGGGCTACTGAAGTGTGCTCCGCCACGTATAGCGATAAAGCCGCTTCCTGCTTCGCTGTTTTTGTAGGCTTCGCAGAAAATTGCAGTTTGTTTTTTTGTTTGAAGCTGCCCCTCATAGACATGTGCTTTTTTGTCATTGCATGTTACTTGATGTCATGCAGCTTAGCTGCAACACAACATTTGCAGTAGCTGCAATATGCTTTCGTTGTATCGGTCACATCTTACCGGATCCACTCTTTTAACTCCGCGTCCTGCAACCACGCGTCGCGAAAATGTTGCTTGTATATTACTTTCGGCATGATTTTATAATTTAACTTGCTTTAATCAGTTTTGCCGCCTTATTAATAATTCCGATAGCTTTTCTATCGATTTCAACAACAAAATTTGTATGTAGCTCATGAATGAACGAACTAAGTTCGCTCATAGTTTATAAACAGAACCGATAATACAAATTTTGTTGAGTGAACTTTAAAATAAATCCTATCGGTAAAAAAAAACTATAGGAACTATTTAAAAAATGCCAAAAATTATCCGAATGACTTTTTAAAATAGCTAGAATTGTAGCTTGTTATGATCCGGCCTTATTTCCCCAACACTGTATCGATAGCCAGCTAGCAAATCGGTTACCCAGGGATGGATACGACCTCGATACAGCGTGAGCCGGGTTAACAAAAATTTATATTTTTACGAAAAACTAACAACAAACGGACTAGCAGATATTCTTCACATAAACAGGTGTTGACATTTACCCCCCCAATGCGCCCTCCCTACCTATGAATTGGCTGTTTCTTGTTTTATGCCAATTCCCTAATACATGCAACACTAACAACAACAACTTACCCCGACATCAACACACAATCTTAAAATTAAATTTACGTTAAATAAACATAATAAAGAAAATAAAAAGAATATAACTTAATAAATAAAAAAATAAACAAATATCAAATACAAGACAAACAAAATAAACAATAAACAAATAAACACAGAAAGAATAAATAAATAATAAATTAAATAAATAATGAAAATAAATAATAATTAGGGCGAAGATAAATAAATGAATATAATGGGCAATAAATAAATAAATAGGGCGAATAAATAAAGTAAATCCTATTTCGCAGTCGTTCGCTCGTCGCGGCACACTGTGGCTTTGGCGGCAGCTGCGTTGTTGAGTGTGTGTGCGCGTATTGGTGCGCAGCTGTGTGGGGCTGGCAACCGGCACTTTGATAATGCACTCGGGCGCAGGCGCCTGGATATAAATGTCTAAGGGCTTTTAAGCTAAACAAACTTGCTTTTTTGCTGGAAATTGAAGCTGATGACCACCCGGACGGGTTGGCCAATCTCGTCCGGTGGTCTGATTGCCTCCTTCGGCCTTGGAAAACTGGCGGTTGTCGGTGTGTTCCGCACAGCTGCAAATACCAAAACATCCACTATTAATAATTTTCTCGTTAAATCATTTCTTTCTTATACCTTCTGTGTTGCAAGCGCGTCTAAAATCACTGCCGGATTTCTCTTCTATAAATCTTGGTCACTTTTTTTCCCAGACTTTTTTATTTAAATTGGCGCACCTCTTGCTGCCGCTGAAATTTTCTGCAGATTCATTCCCTCTTCTTCTTCATAACCTACCAGTCACCTATCCAGCCGTCAAACAATCGAATATCGGGTGCCAGCACGACTTTCCACCCCTCGCTCGACAACCACAACCATCGATAGCCTAGTGCCGACCATAACACCACACTCCGGTTCGCTTGCGTCTGCCAAGAACAGGAGTGCCAAACGGAGGCGTCTGTTCGCTGCGCTGCCCCACGTAGGCCATCGCCCACGCCCTGAGACTAAGCGTCTCATGCTCTACCGACTGAGCTAGCCGGGCAAAGATCCGACGCTCGGGGGGGTCATTGCTTAATGTCCTTGGCGTGGAAAACTCCGAGTGGAAGTCCTTGCAAGGTCTCCAGCTCGTACAAACTACGGCCCACTGGTTTGACCACTCGGCACTTAGTGAAGCGGCGACAGAATTTCGCGTTGAGGTTTTTTGCAAAGCCGCTCAAAACGAAATTCCGCTTGAAAACTTCTTGACCCGCAGAGAAATGGATGTCTCGGGCATTCAGATCATACTGCCTTGCCGACTTCATATACGCCTTGTGCACCGTTTCCCGAATCTTAGCTCTGTAGATCTGCTGCTTCAGCGATCTGTCCAGTGGCTTTATCTCGGCGTCGTTCACGTCGCCCAGCTTCCTGGCCAGTCCTACTCGCTGCCGTTACTCAGCATGTGTTGTCCAAACAGTGCGAAGTATGGAGATGTCCCAGTCGCCGAATGTACTGCACTGCGTAACGCCATCGCGATTTCTGGCAACTTCTCGTCCCACGTCGTCTGGTCAGTCCCGATATGTGTCCGGATCGCTGCCAACACCGACTGATTCACCCGTTCGGACGCGTTGGATTGCGGAGCATAGTTACGGGTACGGACATGCTTAATGCCGTGATGCTCCAGCAAAGCCTTGAACTCCTGCGACACGAACTGCTTGCCGTTGTCGGTGTGCACGATCTCGGGGACTCCAAATACGGTGTAGACTTCTTCTCTCAAAAATCGAACGATTGCCGTTGATGTCGATTTCGGCATCGCCTTGAGCCACACAAACTTACTGAAATGGTCCAGCACCACAAAAATGTAGGCATTTCCTTGCCTCGACCGTGGATACTTTCCTAAGAAGTCCAAGTACAGTTTCTGCATCGGACGCTCGGTTACCACCTCCTTTCCCATCTTTGGCCTGCCGACTTGCGTGCTGTGCTTTGCCTCCTTGCACACTTCGCAACTGAGCACGTAAGACCGCACCTGAGCTGCCATCCTAGGCCAAAAGTAAAACTGTCGCAACCTCGCCAACGTTCGGGCTATGCCTCCATGCATACCCTTGTCGATATCGTGAGCCTGCTGTATCAGCGTGCTAGTCAGTGCCTCCGGCACCCATAGCTTCCACAGAAACTCTTCGCTATCCTCTCGAGCAAACTGGGACCTCTTGAAGAGCAAGCAGTCTTCTATCATCAGGTCCGGAAACCGCTCCGCCTCTGCTTCAACCAACGCTAACCTCTCCAAATACTCCTCGCTTTCGAACGCCGTCGTCTCGAACTCGAACAGGTTTAGCTCCTACACGTCGAAAGGTCGAGATAGCATGTCAGCCACCACGTTTTCCTTGCCCTTCCGGTGTTCAATGGTGAAGTCAAACGCCTGAAGCGCTAGTGACCACCTCGCCAGCCTTCCGTTCAGGTCCTTGAGTGACATTAGCCATTGGAGACTTGAATGGTCCGTAATGAGCGTGATCGGCATCAGCCCCACGTACGGCCTAAAACGCTCGATTGCCTTAACTGCTGCCAAACACTCCTTCTCCGTCACGCTATAGTTCAGCTGAGCTCCACGCAGCTTAGCTGAAAAGAACGCGATTGGCCGATCTGCACCTTCGTCGTCACGCTGGAAAAGAACTGCACCAATCCCCAGGTGGCTTGCGTCGCACTGGATGAAGTAAGGCCGCCGAAAATCTGGATGTACAAGTACCGGCGCGCAGGTAAGTGCCTTCTTCAGCTTATGAAACGATTCGACTGCGTCGTCAGACATCTCAAACTTCTTGCCGATTTTCAGGCAGTCAGTCAGCGGCGCAGATAAGCTCGAGAAATCGCGAATGAATCGCCTGTACCAGCCTGCAGTTCCCAAAAATCTCCTCAGCTGCTTTGTGGTTCTTGGGACGGGAATCTGGGCTATCGCCTCAACCTTGCTCGGATCCGTTCTGAGAGCTCCGTCACCGACAATATACCCTAAGTATCTCAAGAACTTGAAACAGAACTTAGATTTCTGCAAGCCGATAGTGAGATTTGCCTCCTTCAAACATTGTGCTACCTCCTTCAACAGCTGTACATGCTCCTCAAAAGTGCGAGATATGATCAGCAGGTCATCCAAGTAAACGAACACGCGGTTCCGCAGACGTTGTGGTATTTACCCGGTCCATCAGTCGACACAACCGTTGAGCAGCATTACACAGCCCGAAAGGCATCATCCGGAACTGGTAAAGTGGACGGCCAGGAATGGTGAACGCTGTGTATCCCCTGCTCTTGGGCTCCAACTCGATCTGCCAGAACGTGTGTTTCAGGTCGACACTGCTGATGTAGATGGTGTCATCTACTCGGCTGAGGATGGACTCAATGTTCTGCAGTGGGTAGGCATCCTTCACCGTCACGTCGTTCAGCTTGCGTGCGTCTAAGCACTGTCTATTTTTGCCTGGCTTCCGTACCAACGTCATCCTATTGATCCATGGACTCTCGCTTGGCTCGATGACTCCCAGTCGCAACATTTCGTCGACCTCCGCGAATAGTAGATGCTGCACCGCTGGGGACACGGGGTAAAAACGCTCCTTCACTGGTACCGTGCCTTCTACAAGCTCGATAGTATGACGCTCTACGTGAGTCTAACCCAATCCTCGCTGTAGCTTGCACCCCCTGCGGCTCGCACTTTCGAAGTCTGTGGTTGCCACGCTATTGCCAGCTTCTCAATAAGCTCGAGTGCTCCAGATCCGATCAAACTCACGGTCGCACCCATATCTAAAAGTTCCTTAACGGTGTGGCCTTTGATCTCCACTTCAGCAAATGCTCGATCGTCGCCCTTGAGCACCGAGCCAAGTGCTTCGCAAACGCTCTTGCGCTCCCTACGGCGTAATGTGGGCCTCCTCCGCCTCCGTGGAACTGGTGAGCTCTGGTTCTGCTTTGAGTCATCCTTTTCGGCAAAGATCCGGGCTCTAGCTTTTTTGTACGCGACCTCGCGCGCTTCCAAAGGCGGTCGTGTCGACCACTTGGGCTTTGGCAGGTGCTCGCTGTTGGCTCTCCTGACTATGTCCTTAACTAACATGTAATATTTATCTCTAGTACTTATATTTAAAATGCTTTGTGGAGAGTGTTTTACTGGCTTTTCGGCAACATCGTTGTCGTCTGCCTGTGTCACACTCAGCCGCCCGTTTCCCGTCCGACATTTTGGACACTTCGGCAGTACTACTCCGAGCAATCCGCATTTGTAGCAAAATACATTGCGCACTGTGGCCTCGCACTCCCAAAATTTATGCCCTCGTTGAGCACAGTTCCAGCACGTAAGCACGTTGCTATCGCCGCTGCCGCCTTTGGGCCTGTACAGCGCTTCTACTGCCACATCTGGTGCAACCTCTGCACTGGCCTCCTCCTCCTCGTGAAATGCCTCGTTCACTTGGTATCGGTCCATACGCTGACCGACCGGCTCTGCCGTGGTTTGGCTCCTCGACCAGCGGGATGACAGCATCCTCTCTGCGTCATGGCATTCTTCTCTCAGCCTCTCTAGGTCAGTGATCCACATCGGATAGATGACCCGTGAAATCACGTCCCGGATGTTCACCTTGACGATCTTGATCAGGTCGTGGTCGCTGACGGGCACCTCCAACCTGGACCTAAGAGCAAACATGGCCTGCAGATAGTCGTCGATACCCTCTCCTGCCTTTTGCCTGCGCTCGCGCAACTCCTGCTCGCGCTCAAAATTGGATCTGCGCGTTTGGAAGCGCTGCTTCAGAGCGTACCGCAGATTTAGCCAGTCTGTTGCTCCACTCGTCCTTATGAACATCCAGTACCAATCCTTGGCTCGTCCCTCGACCAGAGTGTGAAAACCCCGCAGGACATCCGCCCACGGCACCTGGTAAGTCTGCCTCAAATGGTCCAAACTAAAAATGAACTCGCCGACCGGCATTCCAGATGGGCTCGCATCAAAAACGAGACCCCATCGACGCATCGGGATCACCTTTGGTCTCGTGTCGGCTATACCGAGTGGCCTCCGTGTGGTCTGGTCACTCCCCGCCTGGGCTTCGCTACGCGCTCCAAACATCCAATGCTCCACTTGTTCACGCTGCTCGGATTTCAGCTGCCGGTTGTCGAACCAGTGTCCCTGTGCCGCTGGAGGCTTTCGCTGTGGAGCTGCGCTGTGGTCAGCCTGTGTTGCTGCGTTTTGCCCGGATGGTGGGCGTAGAGATGGCGGGACTTCTTTGGGCCCTGACAGCTGCGTATACAGGCTGCTCTCTCGGATAGCCTTAACATACTTGAGCATCTCGCGTCTGTTTTGAGCCTGGAGTTCGACCATCCCCGTCGCCATAATCGCCTGAAACGTCTCCCGCGCCTCTGTCAGAGCTGAATTGATTGCGGCTCTCAGCTCACTGTGCAGGTCCATCGGAGATGGCTGTTCTTGTGCTGTCGTCGTTGAGCTGCGTTTGGGCACTGCTCATATGCTGCCAAAAACCGCATCCCCGCCTACTGCTCCTGGCTCCAAGGTGTCCATTTCCTTTAGTTGCGACGTGTCTTTGTCAGGCTGTTGTACTTGCGGCTGGGAGGTTGAACGAGTAATGGGAGCCATCAATTCAGCCCCTCTACTTCGATTGAAATCTGCGCTACGCCTTTTCTTCTCTTTTCTTTTCTTTTCTCTGTTCTTATCCGTATTCTTTTCCACTACGCATTGCCTTTCTTTTTCCTGCTAATTTATAATTTCTCTTTTTTTTTTCTTTCTTTCTTTCTTTCAGGTAAATGCGCACAACATAAATAAACGGGGTGAGACGAACATGTAACATGATACGGGTACGGTAAGTGTTGAGTACATACATTGGTCTATTCCTATATCACAGTTGAAACTTTATGCTATCCGGTTCATGGCCTGGCAGGAAACGCAATGCCTTGAAACATGAACACGTATACGGAAAACAAAAATGTGATTTAAGATCAATAAACATTGACACTGCCTACTTATCCTGCGCCTGGGCACTGAAGGATGTGGCGTTATTATGCGGTCCGTCGCTTGTGCTGAACTACATCCTCCCGCTGCTCTTGCGTCAGCTTAGGCATTCGACCTTGCTGCGAGCCAGCAACTTTTGGACTAAAGCTACCAACAACAACCAACACACAACATATAAACTGAAACAATAAGATGGATATTTACTTTACTAGCGTCTTTCATTGAGTTTTTCCATTGGGCGCCACTTGTTATGATCCGGCCTTATTTCCCCAACACTGTATCGATAGCCAGCTAGCAAATCGGTTACCCAGGGATGGATACAACCTCGATACAGCGTGAGCCGGGTTAACAAAAATTTATATTTTTACGAAAAACTAACAACAAACGGACTAGCAGATATTCTTCACATAGTCGGACAATTTACGGATATACTGGGTAAACAGGTGTTGACATTTACCCCCCCAATGCGCCCTCCCTACCTATGAATTGGCTGTTTCTTGTTTTATGCCAATTCCCGAATACATGCAACACTAACAACAACAACTTAACCCGACATCAACACACAATCTTAAAATTAAATTTACGTTAAATAAACATAATAAAGAAAATAAAAAAAATATAACTAAATAAATAAAAAAATAAACAAATATCTAATACACGACAAACAAAATAAACAATAAACAAATAAACACAGAAAGAATAAATAAATAATAAATTAAATAAATAATGAAAATAAATAATAATTAGGGCGAAGATAAATAATTGAATAAATAAGGGCAATAAATAAATAAATAGGGCGAATAAATAAACTAAATCCTATTTCGCAGTCGTTCGCTCGTCGCGGCACACTGTGGCTGTGGCGGCAGCTGCGTTGTTGAGTGTGTGTGCGCGTATTGGTGCGCAGCTGTGTGTGGCTGGCAACCGGCACTTTGATAATGCACTCGGGCGCAGGCGCCTGGATATAAATGTCTAAGGGCTTTTAAGCTAAACAAACTTGCTTTTTTGCTGGAAATTGAAACTGATGACCACCCGGACCGGTTGGCCAATCTCGTCCGGTGGTCTGATTGCCTCCTTCGGCCTTGGAAAACTGGCGGTTGTCGGTGTGTTCCGCACTGCTGCTATCACCAAAACAGCCACTATTAATAATTTTCTCGTTAAATCATTTCTTTCTTATACCTTCTGTGAGCAAGCGCGTCTAAAATCACTGCCGGATTTCTCTTCTATAAATCTTGGTCACTTTTTTTCCCAGACTTTTTTATTTAAATTTGCGCACCTCTTGCTGCCGCTGAAATTTTCTGCAGATTCATTCCCTCTTCTTCTTCATAACCTACCAGTCACCTATCCAGCCGTCAAACAATCGAATATCGGGTGCCAGCACGACTTTCCACCCCTCGCTCGACAACCACAACCATCGATAGCCTAGTGCCGACCATAACACCACACTCCGGTTCGCTTGCGTCTGCCAAGAACAGGAGTGCCAAACGGAGGCGTCTGTTCGCTGCGCTGCCCCACGTAGGCCATCGCCCACGCCCTGAGACTAAGCGTCTCATGCTCTACCGACTGAGCTAGCCGGGCAAAGATCCGACGCTCGGGGGGGTCATTGCCTAATGTCCTTGGCGTGGAAAACTCCGAGTGGAAGTCCTTGCAAGGTCTCCAGCTCGTACAAACTACGGCCCACTGGTTTGACCACTCGGCACTTAGTGAAGCGGCGACAGAATTTCGCGTTGAGGTTTTTTGCAAAGTCGCTCAAAACGAAATTCCGCTTGAAAACTTCTTGACCCGCAGAGAAATGGATGTCTCGGGCCTTCAGATCATACTGCCTTGCCGACTTCATATACGCCTTGTGCACCGTTTCCCGAATCTTAGCTCTGTAGATCTGCTGCTTCAGCGATCTGTCCAGTGGCTTTATCTCGACGTCGTTCACGTCGCCCAGCTTCCTGGCCAGTCCATACTCGCTGCCGTTACTCAGCATGTGTTGTCCAAACAGTGCGAAGTATGGAGATGTCCCAGTCGCCGAATTTACTGCACTGCGTAACGCCATCGCGATTTCTGGCAACTTCTCGTCCCACGTCGTCTGGTCAGTCCCGATATGTGTCCGGATCGCTGCCAACACCGACTGATTCACCCGTTCGGACGCGTTGGATTGCGGAGCATAGTTACCGGTACGGACATGCTTAATGCCGTGATGCTCCAGCAAAGCCTTGAACTCCTGCGACACGAACTGCTTGCCGTTGTCGTTGTGCACGATCTCGGGGACTCCAAAAACGGTGTAGACTTCTTCTCTCAAAAATCGAACGATCGCCGTTGATGTCGATTTCGGCATCGCCTTGAGCCACACAAACTTACTGAAATGGTCCAGCACCAAAAAAATGTAGGCATTTCCTTGCCTCAACCGTGGATACTTTCCTAAGAAGTCCAAGTACAGTTTCTGCATCGGACGCTCGGTTACCACCTCCTTTCCCATCTTTGGCCTGCCGACTTGCGCGCTGTGCTTTGCCTCCTTGCACACTTCGCAACTGAGCACGTAAGACCGCACCTGAGCTGCCATCCTAGGCCAAAAGTAAAACTGTCGCAACCTCGCCAACGTTCGGGCTATGCCTCCATGCATACCCTTGTCGATATCGTGAGCCTGCTGTATCAGCGTGCTAGTCAGTGCCTCCGGCACCCATAGCTTCCACAGAAACTCTTCGCTATCCTCTCGAGCAAACTGGGACCTCTTGAAGAGCAAGCAGTCTTCTATCATCAGGTCCGGAAACCGCTCCGCCTCTGCTTCAACCAACGCTAACCTCTCCAAATACTCCTCGCTTTCGAACGCCGTCGTCTCGAACTCGAACAGGTTTAGCTCCTACACGTCGAAAGGTCGAGAGAGCATGTCAGCCACCACGTTTTCCTTGCCCTTCCGGTGTTCAATGGTGAAGTCAAACGCCTGAAGCGCTAGTGACCACCTCGCCAGCCTTCCGTTCAGGTCCTTGATTGACATTAGCCATTGGAGGCTTGAATGGTCCGTAATGAGCGTGAACGGCATCAGCTCCACGTACGGCCTAAAACGCTCGATTGCCTTAACTGCTGCCAAACACTCCTTCTCCGTCACGCTATAGTTCAGCTGAGCTCCACGCAGCTTAGCTGAAAAGAACGCGATTGGCCGATCTGCACCTTCGTCGTCACGCTGGAAAATAACTGCACCAATCCCCAGGTGGCTTGCGTCGCACTGGATGAAGTAAGGCCGCCGAAAATCTGGATGTACAAGTACCGGCGCGCAGGTAAGTGCCTTCTTCAGCTTATGAAACGATTCGACTGCGTCGTCAGACATCTCAAACTTCTTGACGATTTTCAGGCAGTCAGTCAGCGGCGCAGATAAGCTCGAGAAATCGCGAATGAATCGCCTGTACCAGCCTGCAGTTCCCAAAAATCTCCTCAGCTGCTTTGTGGTTCTTGGGACGGGAATCTGGGCTATCGCCTCAACCTTGCTCGGATCCGTTCTGAGAGCTCCGTCACCGACAATATACCCTAAGTATCTCAAGAACTTGAAACAGAACTTAGATGTCTGCAAGCCGATAGTGAGATTTGCCTCCTTCAAACATTGTGCTACCTCCTTCAACAGCTGTACATGCTCCTCAAAAGTGCGAGATATGATCAGCAGGTCATCCAAGTAAACGAACACGCGGTTCCGCAGACGTTGTGGTATTACCTGGTTCATCAGTCGACACAACCGTTGAGCAGCATTACACAGCCCGAAAGGCATCATCCGGAACTGGTAAAGTGGACGGCCAGAAATGGTGAACGCTGTGTATCCCCTGCTCTTGGGCTCCAACTGCGTTTTGCCGGATGGTGGGCGTAGAGATGGCGGGACTTCTTTGGGCCCTGACAGCTGCGTATACAGGCTGATCTCTCGGATAGCCTTAACATACTCGAGCATTTCGCGTCTGTTTTGAGCCTGGAGTTCGACCATCCCCGTCGCCATAACCGCCTGAAACGTCTCCCGCGCCTCTGTCAGAGCTGAATTGATTGCGGCTCTCAGCTCACTGAGCAGGTCCATCGGAGATGGCTGTTCTTGTGCTGTCGTCGTTGAGCTGCGTTTGGGCACTGCTCCTATGCTGCCAAAAACCGCATCCCCGTCTACTGCTCCTGGCTCCAAGGTATCCATTTCCTTTAGTTGCGACGTGTCTTTGTCAGGCTATTGTACTTGCGGCTGGGAGGTTAAACGAGTAATGGGAGCTATCAATTCAGCCCCTTTACTTCGATTGAAATCTGCGCTACGCCTATCTTTTCTCTGTTTTTGTCCGTATTCTTTTCCACTACGCATTGCCTTTCTTTTTCCTGCTAATTTATAAATTCTCTTTTTTTGTTCTTTCTTTCTTTCTTTCAGGTAAATACGCACAACATAAATAAACGGGGTGAGACGAACATGTAACATGATACGGGTACGGTGAGTGTTGAGTACATACATTGGTCTATTCCTATATCACAGTTGAAACTTTATGCTATCCGGCTCATGGCCTGGCGGGAAACGCAATGCCTTGAAACATGAACACGTATACGGAAAACAAAATTGTGATTTAAGATCAATAAACATTGACACTGCCTACTTATCCTGCGCCTGGGCACTGAAGGATGTGGCGTTATTATGCGGTCCGTCGCTTGTGCTGAACTACATCCTCCAGCTGCTCTTGCGTCAGCTTAGGCATTCGACCTTGCTGCGAGCCAGCAACTTTTGGACTAAAGCTACCAACAACAACCAACACACAACATATAAACTGAAACAATAAGATGGATATTTACTTTACTAGCGTCTTTCATTGAGTTTTTCCATTGGGCGCCACTTGTTATGATCCGGCCTTATTTCCCCAACACTGTATCGATAGCCAGCTAGCAAATCGGTTACCCAGGGATGGATACAACCTCGATACAGCGTGAGCCGGGTTAACAAAAATTTATATTTTTACGAAAAACTAACAACAATCGGACTAGCAGATATTCTTCACATAGTCGGACAATTTACGGATATACTGGGTAAACAGGTGTTGACATTTACCCCCCCAATGCGCCCTCCCTACCTATGAATTGGCTGTTTCTTGTTTTATGCCAATTCCCTAATACATGCAACACTAACAACAACAACTTACCCCGACATCAACACACAATCTTAAAATTAAATTTACGTTAAATAAACATAATAAAGAAAATAAAAAGAATATAACTAAATAAATAAATAATAATAAATAAATAACTAAATACTATTTCGCAGTCGTTCGCTCGTCGCGGCACACTGTGGCTGTGGCGGCAGCTGCGTTGTTGAGTGTGTGTGCGCGTATTGGTGCGCAGCTGTGTGTGGCTGGCAACCGGCACTTTGATAATGCACTCGGGCGCAGGTGCCTGGATATAAATGTCTAAGGGCTTTTAAGCTAAACAAACTTGCTTTTTTGCTGGAAATTGAAGCTGATGACCACCCGGACGGGTTGGCCAATCTCGTCCGGTGGTCTGATTGCCTCCTTCGGCCTTGGAAAACTGGCGGTTGTCGGTGTGTTCCGCACTGCTGCTATCACCAAAACAGCCACTATTAATAATTTTCTCGTTAAATCATTTCTTTCTTATACCTTCTGTGTTGCAAGCGCGTCTAAAATCACTGCCGGATTTCTCTTCTATAAATCTTGGTCACTTTTTTTCGCAGACTTTTTTATTTAAATTGGCGCACCTCTTGCTGCCGCTGAAATTTTCTGCAGATTCATTCCCTCTTC
Organism: Scaptomyza flava; assembly: GCA_030179655.1. Lineage (NCBI taxonomy): Eukaryota > Metazoa > Arthropoda > Insecta > Diptera > Drosophilidae > Scaptomyza > Scaptomyza flava. The sequence goes on along the minus strand of JARNME010000180.1, from coordinate 112,191 downwards.
TTCTTCATAACCTACCAGTCACCTATCCAGCCGTCAAACAATCGAATATCGGGTGCCAGCACGACTTTCCACCCCTCGCTCGACAACCACAACCATCGATAGCCTAGTGCCGACCATAACACCACACTCCGGTTCGCTTGCGTCTGCCAAGAACAGGAGTGCCAAACGGAGGCGTCTGTTCGCTGCGCTGCCCCACGTAGGCCATCGCCCACGCCCTGAGACTAAGCGTCTCATGCTCTACCGACTGAGCTAGCCGGGCAAAGATCCGACGCTCGGGGGGGTCATTGCTTAATGTCCTTGGCGTGGAAAACTCCGAGTGGAAGTCCTTGCAAGGTATCCAGCTCGTACAAACTACGGCCCACTGGTTTGACCACTCGGCACTTAGTGAAGCGGCGACAGAATTTCGCGTTGAGGTTTTTTGCAAAGTCGCTCAAAACGAAATTCCGCTTGAAAACTTCTTGACCCGCAGAGAAATGGATGTCTCGGGCCTTCAGATCATACTGCCTTGCCGACTTCATATACGCCTTGTGCACCGTTTCCCGAATCTTAGCTCTGTAGATCTGCTGCTTCAGCGATCTGTCCAGTGGCTTTTTCTCGGCGTCCATACTCGCTGCCGTTACTCAGCATGTGTGGTCCAAACAGTGCCAAGTATGGAGATGTCCCAGTCGCCGAATGTACTGCACTGCGTAACGCCATCGCGATTTCTGGCAACTTCTCGTCCCACGTCGTCTGGTCAGTCCCGATATGTGTCCGGATCGCTGCCAACACCGACTGATTCACCCGTTCGGACGCGTTGGATTGCGGAGCATAGTTACCGGTACGGACATGCTTAATGCCGTGATGCTCCAGCAAAGCCTTGAACTCCTGCGACACGAACTGCTTGCCGTTGTCGTTGTGCACGATCTCGGGGACTCCAAATACGGTGTAGACTTCTTCTCTCAAAAATCGAACGATCGCCGTTGATGTCGATTTCGGCATCGCCTTGAGCCACACAAACTTACTGAAATGGTCCAGCACCACAAAAATGTAGGCATTTCCTTGCCTCAACCGTGGATACTTTCCTAAGAAGTCCAAGTACAGTTTCTGCATCGGACGCTCGGTTACCACCTCCTTTCCCATCTTTGGCCTGCCGACTTGCGTGCTGTGCTTTGCCTCCTTGCACACTTCGCAACTGAGCACGTAAGACCGCACCTGAGCTGCCATCCTAGGCCAAAAGTAAAACTGTCGCAACCTCGCCAACGTTCGGGCTATGCCTCCATGCATACCCTTGTCGATATCGTGAGCCTGCTGTATCAGCGTGCTAGTCAGTGCCTCCGGCACCCATAGCTTCCACAGAAACTCTTCGCTATCCTCTCGAGCAAACTGGGACCTCTTGAAGAGCAAGAACGCCGTCGTCTCGAACTCGAACAGGTTTAGCTCCTACACGTCGAAAGGTCGAGAGAGCATGTCAGCCACCACGTTTTCCTTGCCCTTCCGGTGTTCAATGGTGAAGTCAAACGCCTGAAGCGCTAGTGACCACCTCGCCAGCCTTCCGTTCAGGTCCTTGAGTGACATTAGCCATTGGAGACTTGAATGGTCCGTAATGAGCGTGAACGGCATCAGCTCCACGTACGGCCTAAAACGCTCGATTGCCTTAACTGCTGCCAAACACTCCTTCTCCGTCACGCTATAGTTCAGCTGAGCTCCACGCAGCTTAGCTGAAAAGAACGCGATTGGCCGATCTGCACCTTCGTCGTCACGCTGGAAAAGAACTGCACCAATCCCCAGGTGGCTTGCGTCGCACTGGATGAAGTAAGGCCGCCGAAAATCTGGATGTACAAGTACCGGCGCGCAGGTAAGTGCCTTCTTCAGCTTATGAAACGATTAGACTGCGTCGTCAGACATCTCAAACTTCTTGACGATTTTCAGGCAGTCAGTCAGCGGCGCAGATAAGCTCGAGAAATCGTGAATGAATCGCCTGTACCAGCCTGCAGTTCCCAAAAATCTCCTCAGCTGCTTTGTGGTTCTTGGGACGGGAATCTGGGCTATCGCCTCAACCTTGCTCGGATCCGTTCTGAGAGCTCCGTCACCGACAATATACCCTAAGTATCTCAAGAACTTGAAACAGAACTTAGATGTCTGCAAGCCGATAGTGATATTTGCCTCCTTCAAACATTGTGCTACGTCCTTCAACAGCTGTACATGCTCCTCAAAAGTGCGAGATATGATCAGCAGGTCATCCAAGTAAACGAACACGCGGTTCCGCAGACGTTGTGGTATTACCTGGTCCATCAGTCGACACAACCGTTGAGCAGCATTACACAGCCCGAAAGGCATCATCCGGAACTGGTAAAGTGGACGGCCAGGAATGGTGAACGCTGTGTATCCCCTGCTCTTGGGCTCCAATTCGATCTGCCAGAACGCGTGTTTCAGGTCGACACTGCTGATGTAGATGGTGTCATCTACTCGGCTGAGGATGGACTCAATGTTCTGCAGTGGGTAGGCATCCTTCACCGTCACGTCGTTCAGCTTGCGTGCGTCTAAGCACTGTCTATTTTTGCCTGGCTTCCGTACCAACGTCATCCTATTGATCCATGGACTCTCGCTTGGCTCGATGACTCCCAGTCGCAACATTTCGTCGACCTCCGCGAATAGAAGATGCTGCACCGCTGGGGACACGGGATAAAAACGCTCCTTCACTCGTACCGTGCCTTCTACAAGCTCGATAGTATGACGCTCTACGTGAGTCTAACCCAATCCTCGCTGTAGCTTGCACCCCCTGCGGCTCGCACTTTCGAAGTCTGTGGTTGCCACGCTATTGCCAGCTTCTCAATAAGCTCGAGTGCTCCAGATCCGATCAAACTCACGGTCGCACCCGTATCTAAAAGTTCCTTAACGGTGTGGCCTTTGATCTCCACTTCAGCAAATGCTCGATCGTCGCCCTTGAGCACCGAGCCAAGTGCTTCGCAAACGCTCTTGCGCTCCCTACGGCGTAATGTGGGCCTCCTCCGCCTCCGTGGAACTGGTGAGCTCTGGTTCCGCTTTGAGTCATCCTTTTCGGCAAAGATCCGGGCTCTAGCTTCTTTGTACGCGACCTCGCGCGCTTCCAAAGGCGGTCGTGTCGACCACTTGGGCTTTGGCAGGTGCTCGCTGTTGGCTCTCCTGACTATGTCCTTAACTAACATGTAATATTTATCTCTAGTACTTATATTTAACATGCTTTGTGGAGAGTGTTTTACTGGCTTTTCGGCAACATCGTTGTCGTCTGCCTGTGTCACACTCAGCCGCCCGTTTCCCGTCCGACATTTTGGACACTTCGGCAGTACTACTCCGAGCAATCCGCATTTGTAGCAAAATACATTGCGCACTGTGGCCTCGCACTCCCAAAATGTATGCCCTCGTTGAGCACAGTTCCAGCACGTAAGCGCGTTGCTATCGCCGCTGCCACCTTTGGGCCTGTACAGCGCTTCTACTGCCACATCTGGTGCAACCCCTGCAGTGGCCTCCTCCTCCTCGTGAAATGCCTCGTTCACTTGGTATCGGTCCCTACGCTGACCGACCGGCTCTGCCGTGGTTTGGCTCCTCGACCAACGGGATGACAGCATCCTCTCTGCGTCATGGCATTCTTCTCTCAGCCTCTCTAGGTCAGTGCACCTCCAACCTGGACCTAAGAGCAAACATGGCCTGCAGATAGTCGTCGATACCCTCTCCTGCCTTTTGCCTGCGCTCGCGCAACTCCTGCTCGCGCTCAAAATTGGATCTGCGCGTTTGGAAGCGCTGCTTCAGAGCGTACCGCAGATTTAGCCAGTCTGTTGCTCCACTCGTCCTTATGAACATCCAGTACCAATCCTTGGCTCGTCCCTCGACCAGAGTGTGAAAATCCCGCAGGACATCCGCCCACGGCACCTGGTAAAACTGCCTCAAATGGTCCAATCTAAAAATGAACTCGCCGACCGGCATTCCAGATGGGCTCGCATCAAAAACGAGACCCCATCGACGCATCGGGATCACCTTTGGTCTCGTGTCGGCTATACCGAGTGGCCTCCATGTAGTCTGGTCACTCCTCGCCTGGGCTTCGCTACGCGCTCCAAACATCCAATGCTCCGCTTGTTCACGCTGCTCAGATTTCAGCGCCCGGTTGTCGAACCAGTGTCCCTGTGCCGCTGGAGGCTTTCGCTGTGGAGCTGCGCTGTGGTCAGCCTGTGTTGCTGCGTTTTGCCCGGATGGTGGGCGTAGAGTTGGCGGGACTTCTTTGGGCCCTGACAGCTGCGTATACAGGCTGCTCTCTCGGATAGCCTTAACATACTTGAGCATCTCGCGTCTGTTTTGAGCCTGGAGTTCGACCATCCCCGTCGCCATAACCGCCTGAAACGTCTCCCGCGCCTCTGTCTGAGCTGAATTGATTGCGGCTCTCAGCTCACTGTGCAGGTCCATCGGAGATGGCTGTTCTTGTGCTGTCGTCGTTGAGCTGCGTTTGGGCACTGCTCCTATGCTGCCAAAAACCGCATCCCCGTCTACTGCTCCTGGCTCCAAGGTATCTATTTCCTTTAGTTGCGACGAGTCTTTGTCAGGCTGTTGTACTTGCGGCTGGGAGGTTGAACGAGTAATGGGAGCCATCAATTCAGCCCCTCTACTTCGATTGAAATCTGCGCTACGCCTATCTTTTCTCTGTTCTTGTCCGTATTCTTTTCCACTACGCATTGCCTTTCTTTTTCCTGCTAATTTATAATTTCTCTTTTTTTTTTCTTTCTTTCTTTCTTTCAGGTAAATACGCACAACATAAATAAACGGGGTGAGACGAACATGTAACATGATACGGGTACGGTGAGTGTTGAGTACATACATTGGTCTATTCCTATATCACAGTTGAAACTTTATGCTATCCGGTTCATGGCCTGGCAGGAAACGCAATGCCTTGAAACATGAACACGTATACGAAAAACAAAAATGTGATTTAAGATCAATAAACATTGACACTGCCTACTTATCCTGCGCCTGGGCACTGAAGGATGTGGCGTTATTATGCGGTCCGTCGCTTGTGCTGAACTACATCCTCCCGCTGCTTTTTCGTCAGCTTAGGCATTCGACCTTGCTGCGAGCCAGCAACTTTTGGACTAAAGCTACCAACAACAACCAACACACAACATATAAACTGAAACAATAAGATGGATATTTACTTTACTAGCGTCTTTCATTGAGTTTTTCCATTGGGCGCCACTTGTTATGATCCGGCCTTATTTCCCCAACACTGTATCGATAGCCAGCTAGCAAATCGGTTACCCAGGGATGGATACAACCTCGATACAGCGTGAGCCGGGTTAACAAAAATTTATATTTTTACGAAAAACTAACAACAAACGGACTAGCAGATATTCTTCACATAGTCGGACAATTTACGGATATACTGGGTAAACAGGTGTTGACATTTACCCCCCCAATGCGCCCTCCCTACCTATGAATTGGCTGTTTCTTGTTTTATGCCAATTCCCTAATACATGCAACACTAACAACAACAACTTACCCCGACATCAACACACAATCTTAAAATTAAATTTACGTTAAATAAACATAATAAAGAAAATAAAAAGAATAGAACTAAATAAATAAAAAAATAAACAAATATCAAATACAAGACAAACAAAATAAACAATAAACAAATAAACACAGAAAGAATAAATAAATAATAAATTAAATAAATAATGAAAATAAATAATAATTAGGGCGAAGATAAATAAATGAATAAATAAGGGCAATAAAAAAATAAATAGGGCGAATAAATAAACTTAATCCTATTTCGCAGTCGTTCGCTCGTCGCGGCACACTATGGCTGTGGCGGCAGCTGCGTTGTTGAGTGTGTGTGCGCGTATTGGTGCGCAGCTGTGTGTGGCTGGCAACCGGCACTTTTATAATGCACTCGGGCGCAGGCACCTGGATATAAATGTCTAAGGGCTTTTAAGCTAAACTAACTTGCTTTTTTGCTGGAAATTGAAGCTAATGACCACCCGGACGGGTTGGCCAATCTCGTCCGGTGGTCTGATTGCCTCCTTCGGCCTTGGAAAACTGGCGATTGTCGGTGTGTTCCGCACTGCTGCTATCACCAAAACAGCCACTATTAATAATTTTCTCGTTAAATCATTTCTTTCTTATACCTTCTGTGTTGCAAGCGCCTCTAAAATCACTGCCGGATTTCTCTTCTATAAATCTTGGTCACTTTTTTTCGCAGACTTTTTTATTTAAATTGGCGCACCTCTTGCTGCCGCTGAAATTTTCTGCAGATTCATTCCCTCTTCTTCTTCATAACCTACCAGTCACCTATTCAGCCGTCAAACAATCGAATATCGGGTGCCAGCACGACTTTCCACCCCTCGCTCGACAACCACAACCATCGATAGCCTAGTGCCGACCATAACACCACACTCCGGTTCGCTTGCGTCTGCCAAGAACAGGAGTGCCAAACGGAGGCGTCTGTTCGCTGCGCTGCCCCACGTAGGCTATTGCCCGCGCCCTGAGACTAAGCGTCTCATGCTCTAGCGACTGAGCTAGCCGGGCAAAGATCCGACGCTCGGGGGGGTCATTGCTTAATGTCCTTGGCGTGGAAAACTCCGAGTGGAAGTCCTTGTAAGGTCTCCAGCTCGTACAAACTATGGCCCACTGGTTTGACCACTCGGCACTTAGTGAAGCGGCGACAGAATTTCGCGTTGAGGTTTTTTGCAAAGTCGCTCAAAACGAAATTCCGCTTGAAAACTTCTTGACCCGCAGAGAAATGAATGTCTCGGGCCTTCAGATCATACTGCCTTGCCGACTTCATATACGCCTTGTGCACCGTTTTCCGAATCTTAGCTCTGTAGATCTGCTGCTTCAGCGATCTGTCCAGTGGCTTTATCTCGGCGTCGTTCACGTCGCCCAGCTTCCTGGCCAGTCCATACTCGCTGCCGTTACTCAGCATGTGTTGTCCAAACAGTGCGAAGTATGGAGATGTCCCAGTCGCCGAATGTACTGCACTGCGTAACGCCATCGCGATTTCTGGCAACTTCTCGTCCCACGTCGTCTGGTCAGTCCCGATATGTGTCCGGATCGCTGCCAACACCGACTGATTCACCCGTTCGGACGCGTTGGATTGCGGAGCATGGTTACCGGTACGGACATGCTTAATGCCGTGATGCTCCAGCAAAGCCTTGAACTCCTGCGACACGAACTGCTTGCCGTTGTCGGTGTGCACGATCTCGGGGACTCCAAATACGGTGTAGACTTCTTCTCTCAAAAATCGAACGATCGCCGTTGATGTCGATTTCGGCATCGCCTTGAGCCACACAAACTTACTGAAATGGTCCAGCACCACAAAAATGTAGGCATTTCCTTGCCTCAACCGTGGATACTTTCCTAAGAAGTCCAAGTACAGTTTCTGCATCGGACGCTCGGTTACCACCTCCTTTCCCATCTTTGGCCTGCCGACTTGCGTGCTGTGCTTTGCCTCCTTGCACACTTCGCAACTGAGCACGTAAGACCGCACCTGAGCTGCCATCCTAGGCCAAAAGTAAAACTGTCGCAACCTCGCCAACGTTCGGGCTATGCCTCCATGCATACCCTTGTCGATATCGTGAGCCTGCTGTATCAGCGTGCTAGTCAGTGCCTCCGGCACCCATAGCTTCCACAGAAACTCTTCGCTATCCTCTCGAGCAAACTGGGACCTCTTGAAGAGCAAGCAGTCTTCTATCATCAGGTCCGGAAACCGCTCCGCCTCTGCTTCAACCAACGCTAACCTCTCCAAATACTCCTCGCTTTCGAACGCCGTCGTCTCGAACTCGAACAGGTTTAGCTCCTACACGTCGAAAGGTCGAGATAGCATGTCAGCCACCACGTTTTCCTTGCCCTTCCGGTGTTCAATGGTGAAGTCAAACGCCTGAAGCGCTAGTGACCACCTCGCCAGCCTTCCGTTCAGGTCCTTGAGTGACATTAGCCATTGGAGACTTGAATGGTCCGTAATGAGCGTGAACGGCATCAGCTCCACGTACGGCCTAAAACGCTCGATTGCCTTAACTGCTGCCAAACACTCCTTCTCCGTCACGCTATAGTTCAGCTGAGCTCCACGCAGCTTAGCTGAGAAGAACGCGATTTGCCGATCTGCACCTTCGTCGTCACGCTGGAAAAGAACTGCACCAATCCCCAGGTGGCTTGCGTCGCACTGGATGAAGTAAGGCCGCCGAAAATCTGGATGTACAAGTACCGGCGCGCAGGTAAGTGCCTTCGTCAGCTTATGAAACGATTCGACTGCGTCGTCAGACATCTCAAACTTCTTGACGATTTTCAGGCAGTCAGTCAGCGGCGCAGATAAGCTCGAGAAATCGCGAATGAATCGCCTGTACCAGCCTGCAGTTCCCAAAAATCTCCTCAGCTGCTTTGTGGTTCTTGGGACGGGAATCTGGGCTATCGCCTCAACCTTGCTCGGATCCGTTCTGAGAGCTCCGTCACCGACAATATACCCTAAGTATATCAAGAACTTGAAACCAGTGTTTAAAAAACTGCAAGAAGTTTAATTTCATATGCTTTTGCTTCTGCTGCTGCTTCTGAAAAAATCAAAAGCCGCAGCCGAAGCAACAGCAGAAAATGAAAAGTCGCTTAAAGCAAAGCAGAGGCTGCAGTCGCCGTTTCATTTTTTTCGCTTTTGCTTCTGCTGCTGCTTCTGAAAAAATCAAAAGCCGCAGCCGAAGCAACAGCAGAAAATGAAAAGTCGGTAAAAGCAAAGCAGAGGCTGCAGTCGCCGTTTGAAATTTACAGTTTGCTTTGTTGTTGATTTCAGTCATCGGCGCAAGTCGAAGCAGCAGCAAATCGACAAAGTCGCAAGTTGGCGGCGCTAGCTGTCGCGACAGTAGTCGTGTGTAACTGTTTTCTAATTTCTGCTTTTTACTTTTTGATCATTCTTGTTCCCTAGAACATTATATTCTCTTCAATTTTTGCTCAGTCCTTTTCAAGCATCGGTGAAGACAATTTCTTAGCAATGGCACAGAGTGAAGTATGGAAGTTTTTTGACAACAATATTGAAGAGGGTTTAGCCGCATGCAAAACATGCAAAAAAAAATAAAAAAACAATAAAATCTCCAATTTAAAAACACCTCATAAAATTGCACAACATTAACTTAAATTCAGTGAGTGTGGAGCAGTTTGATACGTCATCTTCGAATGCTTCGATAAAAACAAAAGTTATAAAAAAAAAGAAAATAAAAATTGAAGTTAATAAAAAAGAGCTATTAAGAGCGTATGTTGGACTGGTGACGGAAGACAGTATTCCATTCAACATACTGAACTCTCCAAACATGAGAAAACTCATTGACCCAGTTTGTGAGGGGCTAAAATTGGCTGGTGGAAAAAAAATGACACTAAACGCATCAAATTACAAAAAAACTTTGCAAACAGTTGCCAATAACATTAAAGCTGATATGACAATAGCATGAAAAAACAAGTTGTTATCGCTAAAAATAGACAGTGCTTCGCGATTAACCCGAAATATTTTTGGCATAAGTGCTCAATATATTTGTTCGTCTCAAATTAAATCGGTCATATTGGGAATGACAGAATTGAAAGGTGTTGGATCGAGCACATCAAAAAACCTTGCGGCAGAAATCATAAAAGTGCTTAATAAATATAGCATTAATTTATGCCAAATTGTCTCAATAACGTCAGACAACGGTGCAAACATGCTGAAAGCAACAAATATTTTGTCATATGTTTCCGAGGAACACCTTGACGAGGAGGAAGAATTGTGCACAAACGATGAATATCTGCAAAAAATTGAGCAGGTAGAAAAAGTGCCAAACGTATTTGTAGGCAATATACAAGTCTGCCGTTGTGCAGCACATACAATACAACTTATTGCTCTTGATGTTATTAAATGTGCCGACATGCTAAAATCCCTGATGAGTTGCCGAAACATGACAAAGTATATTAGAAAAACATCAAATGGGTATCGCGAAATTTTTGAGCTCAAACAGTTAAAAATGCCACAACTTGATTGCCCAACAAGATGGGGATCTACATACTCTATGCTTGAGAATTTGTTAGTGGCAAAAGATGTGTTGACGAAAACTGAATCCATTAAAAACAAATCCGAAGAAGAAAACTTCGAAGTAGATATGTCTTTTTGGGAGTTCATAGAACATTTTTGCTTCGCATTTAGTCCCTTGCAGAAAACAATAAAAAAGTGCCAAGAAGAGCAACTGCACTACAGCAATTTTTACATACAATGGCTGAAACTCAAGATTTGCACAGAAAAAATTGTTAACGTTTCAAATCAAGAATTTATAAAAACGATTGCTAGAAAAATTTTGATATCCATGGAAAGCCGATCGAAAGCATTATTAAGCAATAAATTCTTAGTTTCGTGTTTGTTTTTGGATCCACGATTTCAACATACCCTAACAGCAACACAAAGAATTGATGCAATAAATCATTTAAAAACTATTTGGGACAGAATATGTGAAGTTAACCCTAGTGGTTATTTATGCTCAACACCAAGTTCTGGCTCATATGAATCGAACAGCCGCTTTTTTGATGAGGAGGATGAATTGTTAAATGCGTACTTATTGCAAGGAGTTGATATGGATCTTACTTGTACATCCGACGTGTATGCAAAAATCGAAAATCTTCAGCTTCCTTATCAAAGAATTGATGCAGATGTTTTACTGTTCTGGAAATCAAAGCAGTGCACCGACCAAGAGCTATACGCAGTTAGTAATGTTTGTTTTGCAGTACCACCAACTCAGGTAACTACGAGTGTGTTAAATTTAAGTTGACAGATTTATAACTCTTATTTGAAACAGGTGACAATTGAACGAGCATTCTCGACGCTAAGGCTTGTGCTTACGGACTACAGAAACCGACTAAGCCAGGATGTCCTTGAGAATATATTGCTGGTCAAGTTAAACTCAGGTTTTCTTGACTCAGCTATTGAAACTTGTTCACTTTTTGAAGATGAAGAATCAGAATAAAAAAGAAAAAATTTGGGTGTATATTAGTTGTTTTTATTTTTCTGTGTTTCCAAGCAATAAAATGAAATTATCAAAGCAGAATTTAGACAACAGTTACAAACGACTACTTGCTGCTGCTTCGACTTGCGCCGATGACCGAAATCAACAGCAAAGCAAACTGTAAATTTTTCAAACGGCGACTGCAGCCTCTGCTTTGCTTTTAGCGACTTTTCATTTTCTGCTGTTGCTTCGGCTGCGGCTTTTGATTTTTTCAGAAGCAGCAGCAGAAGCAAAAGCGAAAAAAATTAAACGGCGACTGCAGCCTCTGCTTTGCTTTAAGCGACTTTTCATTTTCTGCTGTTGCTTCGGCTGCTGCTTTTGATTTTTTCAGAAGCAGCAGCAGAAGCATTGTATCATTCTAAAAATGTTAAAAAAGCAGAAGCAGTAAAAAGCGAAAATTTTACGACTTTTGCTGCTGCGGCTGAAGCAATTTAAACACTGCTTGAAACAGAACTTAGATGTCTGCAAGCCGATAGTGAGATTTGCCTCCTTCAAACATTGTGCTACCTCCTTCAACAGCTGTACATGCTCCTCAAAAGTGCGAGATATGATCAGCAGGTCATCCAAGTAAACGAACACGCGGTTCCGCAGACGTTGTGGTATTACCTGGTCCATCAGTCGACACAACCGTTGAGCAGCATTACACAGCCCGAAAGGCATCATCCGGAACTGGTAAAGTGGACGGCCAGGAATGGTGAACGCTGTGTATCCCCTGCTCTTGGGCTCCAATTCGATCTGCCAGAACGCGTGTTTCAGGTCGACACTGCTGATGTAGATGGTGTCATCTACTCGGCTGAGGATGGACTCAATGTTCTGCAGTGGGTAGGCATCCTTCACCGTCACGTCGTTCAGCTTGCGTGCGTCTAAGCACTGTCTATTTTTGCCTGGCTTCCGTACCAACGTCATCCTATTGATCCATGGACTCTCGCTTGGCTCGATGACTCCCAGTCGCAACATTTCGTCGACCTCCGCGAATAGTAGATGCTGCACCGCTGGGGACACGGGGTAAAAACGCTCCTTCACTGGTACCGTGCCTTCTACAAGCTCGATAGTATGACGCTCTACGTGAGTCTAACCCAATCCTCGCTGTAGCTTGCACCCCCTGCGGCTCGCACTTTCGAAGTCTGTGGTTGCCACGCTATTGCCAGCTTCTCAATAAGCTCGAGTGCTCCAGATCCGATCAAACTCACGGTCGCACCCGTATCTAAAAGTTCCTTAACGGTGTGGCCTTTGATCTCCACTTCAGCAAATGCTCGATCGTCGCCCTTGAGCACCGAGCCAAGTGCTTCGCAAACGCTCTTGCGCTCCCTACGGCGTAATGTGGGCCTCCTCCGCCTCCGTGGAACTGGTGAGCTCTGGTTCCGCTTTGAGTCATCCTTTTCGGCAAAGATCCGGGCTCTAGCTTCTTTGTACGCGACCTCGCGCGCTTCCAAAGGCGGTCGTGTCGACCACTTGGGCTTTGGCAGGTGCTCGCTGTTGGCTCTCCTGACTATGTCCTTAACTAACATGTAATATTTATCTCTAGTACTTATATTTAACATGCTTTGTGGAGAGTGTTTTACTGGCTTTTCGGCAACATCGTTGTCGTCTGCCTGTGTCACACTCAGCCGCCCGTTTCCCGTCCGACATTTTGGACACTTCGGCAGTACTACTCCGAGCAATCCGCATTTGTAGCAAAATACATTGCGCACTGTGGCCTCGCACTCCCAAAATGTATGCCCTCGTTGAGCACAGTTCCAGCACGTAAGCGCGTTGCTATCGCCGCTGCCACCTTTGTGCCTGTACAGCGCTTCTACTGCCACATCTGGTGCAACCTCTGCAGTGGCCTCCTCCTCCTCGTGAAATGCCTCGTTCACTTGGTATCGGTCCCTACGCTGACCGACCGGCTCTGCCGTGGTTTGGCTCCTCGACCAACGGGATGACAGCATCCTCTCTGCGTCATGGCATTCTTCTCTCAGCCTCTCTAGGTCAGTGATCCACATCGGATAGATGACCCGTGAAATCACGTCCCGGATGTTCACCTTGACGATCTTGATCAGGTCGTGGTCGCTGACGGGCACCTCCAACCTGGACCTAAGAGCAAACATGGCCTGCAGATAGTCGTCGATACCCTCTCCTGCCTTTTGCCTGCGCTCGCGCAACTCCTGCTCGCGCTCAAAATTGGATCTGCGCGTTTGGAAGCGCTGCTTCAGAGCGTACCGCAGATTTAGCCAGTCTGTTGCTCCACTCGTCCTTATGAACATCCAGTACCAATCCTTGGCTCGTCCCTCGACCAGAGTGTGAAAATCCCGCAGGACATCCGCCCACGGCACCTGGTAAAACTGCCTCAAATGGTCCAATCTAAAAATGAACTCGCCGACCGGCATTCCAGATGGGCTCGCATTAAAAACGAGACCCCATCGACGCATCGGGATCACCTTTGGTCTCGTGTCGGCTATACCGAGTGGCCTCCGTGTGGTCTGGTCACTCCCCGCCTGGGCTTCGCTACGCACTCCAAACATCCAATGCTCCGCTTGTTCACGCTGCTCAGATTTCAGCGCCCGGTTGTCGAACCAGTGTCCCTGTGCCGCTGGAGGCTTTCGCTGTGGAGCTGCGCTGTGGTCAGCCTGTGTTGCTGTAATTTTGCTAATTTATAATTTCTCTTTTTTTTCTTTCTTTCTTTCTTTCAGGTAAATACGCACAACATAAATAAACGGGGTGAGACGAACATGTAACATGATACGGGTACGGTGAGTGTTGAGTACATACATTGGTCTATTCCTATATCACAGTTGAAACTTTATGCTATCCGGTTCATGGCCTGGCAGGAAACGCAATGCCTTGAAACATGAACACGTATACGAAAAACAAAAATGTGATTTAAGATCAATAAACATTGACACTGCCTACTTATCCTGCGCCTGGGCACTGAAGGATGTGGCGTTATTATGCGGTCCGTCGCTTGTGCTGAACTACATCCTCCCGCTGCTTTTTCGTCAGCTTAGGCATTCGACCTTGCTGCGAGCCAGCAACTTTTGGACTAAAGCTACCAACAACAACCAACACACAACATATAAACTGAAACAATAAGATGGATATTTACTTTACTAGCGTCTTTCATTGAGTTTTTCCATTGGGCGCCACTTGTTATGATCCGGCCTTATTTCCCCAACACTGTATCGATAGCCAGCTAGCAAATCGGTTACCCAGGTATGGATACAACCTCGATACAGCGTGAGCCGGGTTAACAAAAATTTATATATTTACGAAAAACTAACAACAAACGGACTAGCAGATATTCTTCACATAGTCGGACAATTTACGGATATACTGGGTAAACAGGTGTTGACATTTACCCCCCCAATGCGCCCTCCCTACCTATGAATTGGCTGTTTCTTGTTTTATGCCAATTCCCTAATACATGCAACACTAACAACAACAACTTACCCCGACATCAACACACAATCTTAAAATTAAATTTACGTTAAATAAACATAATAAAGAAAATAAAAAGAATATAACTAAATAAATAAAAAAATAAACAAATATCTAATACACGACAAACAAAATAAACAATAAACAAATAAACACAGAAAGAATAAATAAATAATAAATTAAATAAATAATGAAAATAAATAATAATTAGGGCGAAGATAAATAAATGAATAAATAAGGGCATTAAATAAATAAATAGGGCGAATAAATAAACTAAATCCTATTTCGCAGTCGTTCGCTCGTCGCGGCACACTGTGGCTGTGGCGGCAGCTGCGTTGTTGAGTGTGTGTGCGCGTATTGGTGCGCAGCTGTGTGTGGCTGGCAACCGGCACTTTTATAATGCACTCGGGCGCAGGCACCTGGATATAAATGTCTAAGGGCTTTTAAGCTAAACAAACTTGCTTTTTTGCTGGAAATTGAAGCTAATGACCACCCGGACGGGTTGGCCAATCTCGTCCGGTGGTCTGATTGCCTCCTTCGGCCTTGGAAAACTGGCGGTTGTCGGTGTGTTCCGCACTGCTGCTATCACCAAAACAGCCACTATTAATAATTTTCTCGTTAAATCATTTCTTTCTTATACCTTCTGTGTTGCAAGCGCCTCTAAAATCACTGCCGGATTTCTCTTCTATAAATCTAGGTCACTTTTTTTCGCAGACTTTTTTATTTAAATTGGCGCACCTCTTGCTGCCGCTGAAATTTTCTGCAGATTCATTCCCTCTTCTTCTTCATAACCTACCAGTCACCTATCCAGCCGTCAAACAATCGAATATCGGGTGCCAGCACGACTTTCCACCCCTCGCTCGACAACCACAACCATCGATAGCCTAGTGCCGACCATAACACCACACTCCGGTTCACTTGCGTCTGCCAAGAACAGGAGTGCCAAACGGAGGCGTCTGTTCGCTGCGCTGCCCCACGTAGGCCATCGCCCACGCCCTGAGACTAAGCGTCTCATGCTCTAGCGACTGAGCTAGCCGGGCAAAGATCCGACGCTCGGGGGGGTCATTGCTTAATGTCCTTGGCGTGGAAAACTCCGAGTGGAAGTCCTTGTAAGGTCTCCAGCTCGTACAAACTATGGCCCACTGGTTTGACCACTCGGCACTTAGTGAAGCGGCGACAGAATTTCGCGTTGAGGTTTTTTGCAAAGTCGCTCAAAACGAAATTCCGCTTGAAAACTTCTTGACCCGCAGAGAAATGAATGTCTCGGGCCTTCAGATCATACTGCCTTGCCGACTTCATATACGCCTTGTGCACCGTTTTCCGAATCTTAGCTCTGTAGATCTGCTGCTTCAGCGATCTGTCCAGTGGCTTTATCTCGGCGTCGTTCAAGTCGCCCAGCTTCCTGGCCAGTCCATACTCGCTGCCGTTACTCAGCATGTGTTGTCCAAACAGTGCGAAGTATGGAGATGTCCCAGTCGCCGAATGTACTGCACTGCGTAACGCCATCGCGATTTCTGGCAACTTCTCGTCCCACGTCGTCTGGTCAGTCCCGATATGTGTCCGGATCGCTGCCAACACCGACTGATTCACCCGTTCGGACGCGTTGGATTGCGGAGCATAGTTACCGGTACGGACATGCTTAATGCCGTGATGCTCCAGCAAAGCCTTGAACTCCTGCGACACGAACTGCTTGCCGTTGTCGGTGTGCACGATCTCGGGGACTCCAAATACGGTGTAGACTTCTTCTCTCAAAAATCGAACGATCGCCGTTGATGTCGATTTCGGCATCGCCTTGAGCCACACAAACTTACTGAAATGGTCCAGCACCACAAAAATGTAGGCATTTCCTTGCCTCAACCGTGGATACTTTCCTAAGAAGTCCAAGTACAGTTTCTGCATCGGACGCTCGGTTACCACCTCCTTTCCCATCTTTGGCCTGCCGACTTGCGTGCTGTGCTTTGCCTCCTTGCACACTTCGCAACTGAGCACGTAAGACCGCACCTGAGCTGCCATCCTAGGCCAAAAGTAAAACTGTCGCAACCTCGCCAACGTTCGGGCTATGCCTCCATGCATACCCTTGTCGATATCGTGAGCCTGCTGTATCAGCGTGCTAGTCAGTGCCTCCGGCACCCATAGCTTCCACAGAAACTCTTCGCTATCCTCTCGAGCAAACTGGGACCTCTTGAAGAGCAAGCAGTCTTCTATCATCAGGTCCGGAAACCGCTCCGCCTCTGCTTCAACCAACGCTAACCTCTCCAAATACTCCTCGCTTTCGAACGCCGTCGTCTCGAACTCGAACAGGTTTAGCTCCTACACGTCGAAAGGTCGAGAGAGCATGTCAGCCACCACGTTTTCCTTGCCCTTCCGGTGTTCAATGGTGAAGTCAAACGCCTGAAGCGCTAGTGACCACCTCGCCAGCCTTCCGTTCAGGTCCTTGAGTGACATTAGCCATTGGAGACTTGAATGGTCCGTAATGAGCGTGAACGGCATCAGCTCCACGTACGGCCTAAAACGCTCGATTGCCTTAACTGCTGCCAAACACTCCTTCTCCGTCACGCTATAGTTCAGCTGAGCTCCACGCAGCTTAGCTGAAAAGAACGCGATTTGCCGATCTGCACCTTCGTCGTCACGCTGGAAAAGAACTGCACCAATCCCCAGGTGGCTTGCGTCGCACTGGATGAAGTAAGGCCGCCGAAAATCTGGATGTACAAGTACCGGCGCGCAGGTAAGTGCCTTCTTCAGCTTATGAAACGATTCGACTGCGTCGTCAGACATCTCAAACTTCTTGACGATTTTCAGGCAGTCAGTCAGCGGCGCAGATAAGCTCGAGAAATCGCGAATGAATCGCCTGTACCAGCCTGCAGTTCCCAAAAATCTCCTCAGCTGCTTTGTGGTTCTTGGGACGGGAATCTGGGCTATCGCCTCAACCTTGCTCGGATCCGTTCTGAGAGCTCCGTCACCGACAATATACCCTAAGTATCTCAAGAACTTGAAACAGAACTTAGATGTCTGCAAGCCGATAGTGAGATTTGCCTCCTTCAAACATTGTGCTACGTCCTTCAACAGCTGTACATGCTCCTCAAAAGTGCGAGATATGATCAGCAGGTCATCCAAGTAAACGAACACGCGGTTCCGCAGACGTTGTGGTATTACCTGGTCCATCAGTCGACACAACCGTTGAGCAGCATTACACAGCCCGAAAGGCATCATCCGGAACTGGTAAAGTTGACGGCCAGGAATGGTGAACGCTGTGTATCCCCTGCTCTTGGGCTCCAATTCGATCTGCCAGAACGCGTGTTTCAGGTCGACACTGCTGATGTAGATGGTGTCATCTACTCGGCTGAGGATGGACTCAATGTTCTGCAGTGGGTAGGCATCCTTCACCGTCACGTCGTTCAGCTTGCGTGCGTCTAAGCACTGTCTATTTTTGCCTGGCTTCCGTACCAACGTCATCCTATTGATCCATGGACTCTCGCTTGGCTCGATGACTCCCAGTCGCAACATTTCGTCGACCTCCGCGAATAGTAGATGCTGCACCGCTGGGGACACGGGGTAAAAACGCTCCTTCACTGGTACCGTGCCTTCTACAAGCTCGATAGTATGACGCTCTACGTGAGTCTAACCCAATCCTCGCTGTAGCTTGCACCCCCTGCGGCTCGCACTTTCGAAGTCTGTGGTTGCCACGCTATTGCCAGCTTCTCAATAAGCTCGAGTGCTCCAGATCCGATCAAACTCACGGTCGCACCCGTATCTAAAAGTTCCTTAACGGTGTGGCCTTTGATCTCCACTTCAGCAAATGCTCGATCGTCGCCCTTGAGCACCGAGCCAAGTGCTTCGCAAACGCTCTTGCGCTCCCTACGGCGTAATGTGGGCCTCCTCCGCCTCCGTGGAACTGGTGAGCTCTGGTTCCGCTTTGAGTCATCCTTTTCGGCAAAGATCCGGGCTCTAGCTTCTTTGTACGCGACCTCGCGCGCTTCCAAAGGCGGTCGTGTCGACCACTTGGGCTTTGGCAGGTGCTCGCTGTTGGCTCTCCTGACTATGTCCTTAACTAACATGTAATATTTATCTCTAGTACTTATATTTAACATGCTTTGTGGAGAGTGTTTTACTGGCTTTTCGGCAACATCGTTGTCGTCTGCCTGTGTCACACTCAGCCGCCCGTTTCCCGTCCGACATTTTGGACACTTCGGCAGTACTACTCCGAGCAATCCGCATTTGTAGCAAAATACATTGCGCACTGTGGCCTCGCACTCCCAAAATGTATGCCCTCGTTGAGCACAGTTCCAGCACGTAAGTGCGTTGCTATCGCCGCTGCCGCCTTTGGGCCTGTACAGCGCTTCTACTGCCACATCTGGTGCAACCTCTGCAGTGGCCTCCTCCTCCTCGTGAAATGCCTCGTTCACTTGGTATCGGTCCCTACGCTGACCGACCGGCTCTGCCTTGGTTTGGCTCCTCGACCAACGGGATGACAGCATCCTCTCTGCGTCATGGCATTCTTCTCTCAGCCTCTCTAGGTCAGTGATCCACATCGGATAGATGACCCGTGAAATCACGTCCCGGATGTTCACCTTGACGATCTTGATCAGGTCGTGGTCGCTGACGGGCACCTCCAACCTGGACCTAAGAGCAAACATGGCCTGCAGATAGTCGTCGATACCCTCTCCTGCCTTTTGCCTGCGCTCGCGCAACTCCTGCTCGCGCTCAAAATTGGATCTGCGCGTTTGGAAGCGCTGCTTCAGAGCGTACCGCAGATTTAGCCAGTCTGTTGCTCCACTCGTCCTTATGAACATCCAGTACCAATCCTTGGCTCGTCCCTCGACCAGAGTGTGAAAATCCCGCAGGACATCCGCCCACGGCACCTGGTAAGTCTGCCTCAAATGGTCCAATCTAAAAATGAACTCGCCGACCGGCATTCCAGATGGGCTCGCATCAAAAACGAGACCCCATCGACGCATCGGGATCACCTTTGGTCTCGTGTCGGCTATACCGAGTGGCCTCCGTGTGGTCTGGTCACTCCCCGCCCGGGCTTCGCTACGCGCTCCAAACATCCAATGCTCCGCTTGTTCACGCTGCTCGGATTTCAGCGCCCGGTTGTCGAACCAGTGTCCCTGTGCCGCTGGAGGCTTTCGCTGTGGAGCTGCGCTGTGGTCAGCCTGTGTTGCTGCGTTTTGCCCGGATGGTGGGCAAAGAGATGGCGGGACTTCTTTGGGCCCTGACAGCTGCGTATACAGGCTGCTCTCTCGGATAGCCTTAACATACTTGAGCATCTCGCGTCTGTTTTGAGCCTGGAGTTCAACCATCCCCGTCGCCATAACCGCCTGAAACGGCTCCCGCGCCTCTGTCAGAGCTGAATTGATTGCGGCTCTCAGCTCACTGTGCAGGTCCATCGGAGATGGCTGTTCTTGTGCTGTCGTCGTTGAGCTGCGTTTGGGCCGCATCCCCGCCTACTGCTCCTGGCTCCAAGGTATCCATTTCCTTAAGTTGCGACGTGTCTTTGTCAGGCTGTTGTACTTGCGGCTGGGAGGTTGAACGAGTAATGGGAGCCATCAATTCAGCCCCTCTACTTCGATTGAAATCTGCGCTACGCCTATCTTTTCTCTGTTCTTGTCCGTATTCTTTTCCACTACGCATTGCCTTTCTTTTTCCTGCTAATTTATAATTTCTCTTTCTTTTTTTTTCTTTCTTTCTTTCTTTCAGGTAAATACGCACAACACAAATAAACGGGGTGAGACGAACATGTAACATGATACGGGTACGGTAAGTGTTGAGTACATACATTGGTCTATTCCTATATCACAGTTGAAACTTTATGCTATCCGGTTCATGGCCTGGCAGGAAACGCAATGCCTTGAAACATGAACACGTATACGGAAAACAAAAATGTGATTTAAGATCAATAAACATTGACACTGCATACTTATCCTGCGCCTGGGCACTGAAGGATGTGGCGTTATTATGCGGTCCGTCGCTTGTGCTGAACTACATCCTCCCGCTGCTTTTGCGTCAGCTTAGGCATTCGACCTTGCTGCGAGCCAGCAACTTTTGGACTAAAGCTACCAACAACAACCAACACACAACATATAAACTGAAACAATAAGATGGATATTTACTTTACTAGCGTCTTTCATTGAGTTTTTCCATTTGGCGCCACTTGTTATGATCCGGCCTTATTTCTCCAACACTGTATCGATAGCCAGCTAGCAAATCGGTTACCCAGGGATGGATACAACCTCGATACAGCGTGAGCCGGGTTAACAAAAATTTATATTTTTATGAAAAACTAACAACAAATGGACTAGCAGATATTCTTCACATAGTCGGAGAATTTACGGATATACTGGGTAAACAGGTGTTGACATTTACCCCCCCAATGCGCCCTCCCTACCTATGAATTGGCTGTTTCTTGTTTTATGCCAATTCCCTAATACATGCAACACTAACAACAACAACTTACCCCGACATCAACTACAATCGTCCCACCCGCACATAAATTACTACTCACACATGTTTTACATTAACAATAAACAGACATTCATTTATTTATAAATATAATTATATCTAACATTGTTTTTTCTTAATATTCAATTTACGTTAAATAAACATAATAAAGAAAATAAAAAGAATATAACTAAATAAATAAACAAAATAAACAAATATCTAATATACGACAAACAAAATAAACAATAAACAAATAAACACAGAAAGAATAAATAATTAATAAATTAAATAAATAATGAAAATAAATAATAATTAGGGCGAAGATAAATAAATGAATAAATAAAGGCAATAAATAAATAAATAGGGCGAATAAATAAACTAAATCCTATTTCGCAGTCGTTCGCTCGTCGCGGCACACTGTGGCACTTTGAATAATGCGCTCGGGCGCAGGCGCCTGGATATAAATGTCTAAGGGCTTTTAAGCTAAACAAACTTGCTTTATTGCTGGAAATTGAAGCTAATGACCACCCGGACGGGTTGGCCAATCTCGTCCGGTGGTCTGATTGCCTCCTTCGGCCTTGGAAAACTGGCGGTTGTCGGTGTGTTCCGCACTGCTGCTATCACCAAAACAGCCACTATTAATAATTTTCTCGTTAAATCATTTCTTTCTTATACCTTCTGTGTTGCAAGCGCCTCTAAAATCACTGCCGGATTTCTCCCTCTTCTTCTTCATAACCTACCAGTCACCTATCCAGCCGTCAAACAATCGAATATCGGGTGCCAGCACGACTCTCCACCCCTCGCTCGACAACCACAACCATCGATAGCCTAGTGCCGACCATAACAAGCTAATAGCATATCACTAAAAGTTATAGCTTTCGCAGTTACAAAATAGCTAGGTATAGCTATAAAGTAGCCAATATGGCAACACTGATTCAGCAATACTCCAAAATGTTTCGGATATAGCAATTACATGTGATTTGTGGACATCAAGTGCCAATGCCAGTTAGACCCCTTTTACAAGATGAAGTTTTTGCGTCTGAAGCATTCGTTTGTAGGCAAAGGGTGTAGAGGGGTTACAGCTGCAAGCAATGCTTCATGACTTGTGAAGCAATGATTTATTTTTCTCATTTTGCTTTGTCTTATTCCGATTGCATGTAAACACAGAGTTGCACAGTGTTTGATGTGAATAATAAAGTTATCGATACGAAATATCGCACAAGCCGCCAATAGTAAAAACATTGTTTTGGTCAATAAATTATTAGAAGAAATGTTCACTGAATCCATTTTATTTACTTGTTACTTCTTAAATCAATTATATGTTAACAAATAAAACAATCGATGGCAAAGATATATGTTTATCGGCCATAAATTTAAATCAGAGTTGCATTTACAAAGAAAATGCTGCATGAAAAAACTTCATCGTGTAAATGCTTTAAAACAGAATGAAAACAAAACTTAATCGTGTAAAAGGGGTCTTATACTCGATACCGTAGGTAAAGAGTATATTGGGTTTGTGCAATCTCCGGCATGGTGTCTGTCCGTCTGTCCGTCTGTATGAACGCAGCTTTTTTCCACACCCTTCAAGCTAGAGACTTGAAACTTTCAAATTCTCTTTATCTATGGGATAGTAAATTAAAGTGTCAAGATTGGGGTTCCAGGATAACTGGGGGGCTGGGAAATCTATAAATTCGATAACTCAAAATCGAAAACTCCATATATTTCGCACATCCTTACAGCTAGTACCACCAAATTTGGTAAATTTTGGAGCCACGCCCACCCATTTCACCCCCCAGCCCCCCTCATTTAAAGTCAAAAAAGCCTATGTCTCCCACAGTTTTTGAGCTATAGCCACCAAATTTGGTGCCAAGATAGGTGATGATCACCCCCTGAAAACTGCATCAAAAGTTTGGTTGCCACGCCAACCAATACTGCCATAGCCGCCCCCATCCACCCCAACACTTCGTCAAAAACGGGAATGCGTGTATCTTCCAGGGTTTCGCAGCTAGAGCCACCAAATTTGGCAGGAAGATAGCTTGCAACGACCCCCAAAAAACTGCATAAAAGTTTTGGGGCCACGCGCACCCCTTCCACCCCCTTTCCCACCTTTTACAATATTTGAGCTAGAGTCACCAAATTTTGTATGAAGGTAGCAATTGACATTCCACAGAGATCTGCAGCAAAAATTAGAATGCCACGCCCACCCATACCACCCCCAGCCCCCCTTTCCCCACTTTTTACAAACATTGAGCTAGAGTCACCAAGTTTGGAAGGAAGGTAGCAATTGACATTCCACATAGATCTGCGACAAAACTTTGGATGCCACGCCCACCCATACCGCCCCCAGCCCCCCTTTCCCCACTTTTTACAAACTTTGAGCTAGAGTCACCAAATTTGGTATGAAGATAGCAATTGACATTCCACACAGATCTGCATCAAAACTTTGGATGCCACGCCCACCCATACCCTCCCAGCCCCCCTTTCCCCACTTTTAACAATTTTCGAGGTAGAGTCAACAAATTTGGTATGAAGATAGCAATTGACATTCCACAAAGATCTGCATCAAAAATTTGGATGCCATGCCCAGCCATACTGCCCCCAGCCCCCCTTTCCCCACTTTTTACAAACTTCGAGCTGGAGTCACCAAATTTGGTATGAAGATAGCAATTGACATTTTACAAAGATCTGCAGTAAAAATTTGGATGCCACACCCACCCATACCGCCCCCAGCCCCCCTTTCAACAGCTCTTACAAACTTTCAGCTAGATTCACCAAATTTGGGAGGAAGATAGTTGGTGGCATCTCTATCTGCATCGGAGAATCTTTAAGGCAGCGTACACCCCTGCCCCATCCGTACCCCTTCGCAATCAGGCCTCTTTTTAAATGTTTTAATACTTGTATTGAGTATGCCATAGTCGGTTGCGTCCGACTGCAACGTTTCCACTTGTTTTAGTTTGTTTTATTGTAACAATAAAGATATTTCGTCAATATTGACGACGCGTCGTCTTCAACCGTATCTTTGTATTTTTCGGATTCCGAAATCATCCTCAGATTATTTGCTGGCACTGTGTAGTTAAAGCAACACATTCCACTTCTTTTAAGTCCATATCTGTGAATCAAGAAAAATTTTTTAAATAATAAATTTTAAAATCGAAATTGTTAATTTAACCAACCTAATGGCTAAAATAGCATTCAGAGTTTTTAAATGTATTCTGTTCCTTATTTTATTTTTGACAAGCTGAACTTGGCTAAAAACGCGTTCCACCTCTGCGTTTGACCAAGGCAAACGCATAGTTTTCACCGCAAAGGCTGCCAAGAGGGCGAATGTGTTAACGTTTCCAGCATCTCTGTACTTCAAAACTTCTGCCCAAAACTTTGAAGTATCCTCAGTGTTCTCCCATTTTATAAAATGTATTTTTTCATAGCACAATCTTGTCTCTTCAATCTTTTCTTCCTTGAAATACTCCAATACCTCGATTAAATCAGGCTTATTTGTGCGCAGCATGTTGTCGACATGAGAGTAAACTTACTTTCTTCAGAATATTGAAGTTGTCTGGCAATCTGAAAAGATACAAAATTAAGCTCACTCTGAAATAGATAAATAAATTAACAATATTTTACAATTTCTTTTGATTGGTTGATTAATTTAATGACAAAATAAGTGCAGTTTCTGCGAATGTTATTTTCACAGGATTTAAAAAAGCTTTCCTTGATTTTTTTTTTTCAAATTTATAGCCTAAATACAAGTCATGGTCCACCACGCTTTCAAAGTCATCAATTAAAATGTCGATTTCTACATTCGGTGGTATGACTTTAGCCTTCAGGGAGTTGATACTTAGTATTAAACTACTCAACAATTTCGTCGAACTAACATTATTGCTTTGAAACATCTTATTTAGGGCTTACATGTCTATTAAAATGGGTTTTAAACATAATAGATACAACATGTTGTCCTCGTTGCAATATAGCCCATGCAACAGTGTTGCCTTGTGACAACTCGAGGCTACAAGAGGAAAATGCAATTTCTGCTCGGCCCACTGATTCAAAATCCTTGTCACAGCTGCTTTTATTGATAACCACCTGGTATCAGAAACCTTTGGAATTTTCAATGGTGCCTGCAGAAACAAATAATTGTAAGTATAACGTTTAATGAAAACTAATATATACATATAAAATAGTTTGCACAGCACAATCTAAAACACGGGTTAGCCTAAGCACTGTTGGATTAGTACATTTATTGGGACATCCACAAGTAAACATTTTGAGTTCAGATATACCTGGTCATTATTAAGGCATTGGTATATTTTCTTGTAACTCATTTGCCGAGAAGAACTTTTGGAATATGTATCGTGGACTAGAAATTCAAATGAGTCTGGCATACTTTTACCTAAAGCGTAGGTAAACGCTAGTTGGACTGAGTGGCAGACGCATTTAATTAAAGTCATAGACGGAACATCCTTTTTAAGTTTTGTATAGACGCTATTCCTTGACCCTGACATCACGCTGGCGTTGTCTGTTCCTATGCCAATAAGTTTTTTTTTATGTCAAGCTTAAGTCGCAATAGTTCATCACGAACGCCTTCTGCTATAGTTTTAGCATCACCAGCTTCTATCGAAAACAAACTAAGAAAGGTTGACACCATTACACCTTTCTTGTAATTAAAATAGTTTATGGCGAGTCCTATATGTATAAACGCAGACGCAAAACCAATGAAAAAACATGTATTAAAATGAAAAGTATAAATTACATACCAACTAGTTTGATTGTACTATTGTCTGTTGACTCGTCTATCAACAGACTGAATGAAGAATTGCCTATCTCCTTGTGCAACTCCTCATTAAAATGTACTGCCAAAACATTTGTTATAATGCTTGTGCATTTAGTGCGGCCCAGTTTAATGTTTGCAGCTGCAGGGCATTCCTTAAGTTTTTGGATACACAACTGAAAGAGGTGATCAATAGGGGCTACTGAAGTGTGCTCCGCCACGTATAGCGATAAAGCCGCTTCCTGCTTCGCTGTTTTTGTAGGCTTCGCAGAAAATTGCAGTTTGTTTTTTTGTTTGAAGCTGCCCCTCATAGACATGTGCTTTTTTGTCATTGCATGTTACTTGATGTCATGCAGCTTAGCTGCAACACAACATTTGCAGTAGCTGCAATATGCTTTCGTTGTATCCAACAAGAATAGAACTTATATAGAGTCGTCATGACTGCCAGTTGGAATCAACAAGAATGGAACTTATATAGAGTCTTCATGAGGCCAAATTCTGACTGCCAGTTGGAATAGGCAATCGTGGCGACACCTCTCTCACAAAGCGCTGCTGCTGCTTTTTTCTCTGCCGGCGCATTTCATGCCTGAGTATATCAAGTCATTCAGCTTGGCGACTGTTATACGCTTTTTCCCTCATAGCAGAGCCAGCCAGCCATGCTCTGAGTATTTTGCTTGTATAAACATATGAGCGTGTCTACGTCACGCGTATTATCATTTTTTTTTATCATTTTTGCGACGTTGCCTTAGTGAAGCTATGCATTATACCCACATTCATATATATTTATATATGTTTGCTGTTTTGCTGGGATTTCTACTGATTTTTGTTATTTTGTTTGGGCTGGCTAGTGTTAGTGTGTTAGTGATTTTGTATTTCTACATGACATATGTAATTGTATGCGTAGCATTTGCCATGGCATTCATTGACCTTTCTCTACTTATTATCAATTCAATTTGGTGCAGAATTTGTATTTTGCCTTCAAAAACCTAAAAAGCAAACTTCCCAGGCAGCCAAATATCATATTTTGTGCTGATCGACCATTTGCAGTATCAGGCAAACAGCAATATAAACAAGCGTCTAGTAAAATAAGCAGCCGAATATCAGTTTTGCATTGCTGGTCATATATACTCTTTCATGTTTTCAGCTCTATGACCATTTCCAACAATTTTGCCATCGCAACTACCATACACTTATGCAGCGATGCCTACAAACTGCGGAAGTGTATTTAGTTGTGCATATGTCGATTTCATTTGCCGAAAACTCGGAATATAAGAAAATAAAGAATGAAAGAAAATAAACTAAGAACTAAAATAAAGGGTCGGCCAATGTTTCACATACATTCACATAGTCATATATGTATATACATTTTGCTGCATACACTCATATAATTTTGCTGCTTATCGCCAATGTTCACCAAAAACCTAGACTTAGTGTCTATTTTACATTTTGCTGCTGATCGGCAAGCAAATTTGGTTTGACGCTTGTTTATTTTGCTGTTTGCCTGATACTGCAAATGGTCGATCAGCACAAAATATGATATTTGGCTGCCAGGGAAGTTTGCTTTTTAGGTTTTTGAAGGCAAAATACAAATTCTGCACCAAATTGAATTGATAATAAGTAGAGAAAGGTCAATGAATGCCATGGCAAATGCTACGCATACAATTACATGTGTCATGTAGAAATACAAAATCACTAACACACTAACACTAGCCAGCCCAAACAAAATAACAAAAATCAGTAGAAATCCCAGCAAAACAGCAAACATATATAAATATATATGAATGTGGGTATAATGCATAGCTTCACTAAGGCAACGTCGCAAAAATGATAAAAAAAAAATGATAATACGCATGACGTAGACACGCTCATATGTTTATACAAGCAAAATACTCAGAGCATGGCTGGCTGGCTGTGCTATGAGGGAAAAAGCGTATAACAGTCGCCAAGCTGAATGACTTGATATACTCAGGCATGAAATGCGCTGGCAGAGAAAAAAGCAGCAGCAGCGCTTTGTGAGAGAGGTGTCGCCACGATTGCCTATTCCAACCAAAGAGTATATATGACCAGCAATGCAAAACTGATATTCGGCTGCTTATTTTACTAGACGCTTGTTTATATTGCTGTTCGCCTGATACTGCAAATGGTCGATCAGCACAAAATATGATATTTGGCTGCCTTGGAAGTTTGCTTTTTAGGTTTTTGTAGGCAAAATACAAATTCTGCACCAAATTGAATTGATAATAGTAGAGAAAGGTCAGTGAATGCCATGGCAAATGCTACGCATACAATTACATATGTCATGTAGAAATACAAAACCACTAACACACACTAGCCAGCCCAAACAAAATAACAAAAATCAGTAGAAATCCCAGCAAAACAGCAAACATATATAAATATATATGAATGTGGGTATAATGCATAGCTTCACTAAGCAACGTCGCAAAAATGATAAAAAATGATAATACGACTGACGTAGACACGCTCATATGTTTATAGGAGGAAAAGAAGGGCGAGCAGCAAGCGAAGAAGCGACTGCGCTCTGCAAAATCGCTCTCTATGGGCATATACTCAGAGCATGGCTGGCTGGCTGTGCTATGAGAAAACAAAAGCGTATAACAGTCGCCAAGCTGAGTGACTTGATATACTCAGGCACGAAATGCGCTGGCAGAGAAAAAAGCAGCAGCAGCGCTTTGTGAGAGAGGTGTCGCCACGATTGCCTATTCCAACTGGCAGTCAGAATTTGGCCTCATGACGACTCTATATAAGTTCTATTCTTGTTGGTTGTATCGGTCACATCTTACCGGATCCACTCTTTTAACTCCGCGTCCTGCAACCACGCGTCGCGAAAATGTTGCTTGTATATTACTTTCGGCATGATTTTATAATTTAACTTGTTTTAATCAGTTTTGCCGCCTTATTAATAATTCCGATAGCTTTTCTATCGATTTCAACAACAAAATTTGTATGTAGCTCATGAATGAACGGACTAAGTTCGCTCATAGTTTGTAAACAGAACCGATAATACAAATTTTGTTGAGTGAACTTTGAAATAAATCCTATCGGTAAAAAAAAACTATAGGAACTATTTAAAAAATGCCAAAAATTATCCGAATGACTTTTTAAAATAGCTAGAATTGTAGCTTGTTATGATCCGGCCTTATTTCCCCAACACTGTATCGATAGCCAGCTAGCAAATCGGATACCCAGGGATGGATACGACCTCGATACAGCGTGAGCCGGGTTAACAAAAATTTATATATTTACGAAAAACTAACAACAAACGGACTAGCAGATATTCTTCACATAGTCGGACAATTTACGGATATTCTGGGTAAACAGGTGTTGACATTTACCCCCCCAATGCGCCCTCCCTACCTATGAATTGGCTGTTTCTTGTTTTATGCCAATTCCCTAATACATGCAACACTAACAACAACAACTTACCCCGACATCAACACACAATCGTCCCACCCGCACATAAATTACTACTCACACATGTTTTACATTAACAATAAACAGACATTCATTTATTTATAAATATAATTATACCTAACATTGTTTTTTCTTAAAATTAAATTTACGTTAAATAAACATAATAAAGAAAATAAAAAGAATATAACTAAATAAACATACAAAATAAACAAATATCTAATACACGACAAACAAAATAAACAATAAACAAAAAAACACAGAAAGAATAAATAAATAATGAAAATAAATAATAATTAGGGCGAAGATAAATAAATGAATAAATAAGGGCAATAAATAAATAAATAGGGCGAATAAATAAACTAAATCCTATTTCGCAGTCGTTCGCTCGTCGCGGCACACTGTGGCTGTGGCGGAAGCTGCGTTGTTGAGTGTGTGTGCGCGTATTGGTGCGCAGCTGTGTGTGGCTGGCAACCGGCACTTTGAATAATGCGCTCGGGCGCAGGCGCCTGGATATAAATGTCTAAGGGCTTTTAAGCTAAACAAACTTCCTTTTTTGCTGGAAATTGAAGCTAATGACCACCCGGACGGGTTGGCCAATCTCGTCCGGTGGTCTGATTGCCTCCTTCGGCCTTGGAAAACTGGCGGTTGTCGGTGTGTTCCGCACTGCTGCTATCACCAAAACAGCCACTATTAATAATTTTCTCGTTAAATCATTTCTTTCTTATACCTTCTGTGTTGCAAGCGCCTCTAAAATCACTGCCGGATTTCTCTTCTATAAATCTTGGTCACTTTTTTTCCCAGACCTTTTTTATTTAAATTGGCGCACCTCTTGCTGCCGCTGAAATTTTCTGCAGATTCATTCCCTCTTCTTCTTCATAACCTACCAGTCACCTATCCAGCCGTCAAACAATCGAATATCGGGTGCCAGCACGACTTTCCACCCCTCGCTCGACAACCACAACCATCGATAGCCTAGTGCCGACCATAACACCACACTCCGGTTCGCTTGTGTCTGCCAAGAACAGGAGTGCCAAACGGAGGCGTCTGTTCGCTGCGCTGCCCCACGTAGGCCATCGCCCACGCCCTGAGACTAAGCGTCTCATGCTCTACCGACTGAGCTAGCCGGGCAAAGATCCGACGCTCAGGGGGGTCATTGCTTAATGTCCTTGGCGTGGAAAACTCCGAGAAATGGATGTCTCGGACCTTCAGGTCATACTGCCTTGCCGACTTCATATACGCCTTGTGCACCGTTTCCCGAATCTTAGCTCTGTAGATCTGCTGCTTCAGCGATCTGTCCAGTGGCTTTATCTCGGCGTCGTTCACGTCGCCCAGCTTCCTGGCCAGTCCATCCTCGCTGCCGTTACTCAGCATGTGTTGTCCAAACAGTGCGAAGTATGGAGATGTCCCAGTCGCCGAATGTACTGCACTGCGTAACGCCATCGCGATTTCTGGCAACTTCTCGTCCCACGTCGTCTGGTCAGTCCCGATATGTGTCCGGATCGCTGCCAACACCGAGTGATTCACCCGTTCGGACGCGTTGGATTGCGGAGCATAGTTACCGGTACGGAGGCCGTCAGCCGATTGGAGCAACAAGGGGATAAAGCGTACTGACATCACACGTCCATGCATACTGAAAATTTGTGTGTACGTTGATGCCGTGCGCTCCGTCCCTGCGGCTCACAATTGGTAGTGCGACTATACTCTCCACGCGAGGGCGGCTGGAAGCAGATCCTTGGTACGGTCATGTCTCTGCCAAGGGTGCTGACCAATTGTAGTCGGGCGAGAGAAGAAAACTCTATAAAATTACCCCAATCCAAGGTGGAACAGCATTGTGCCGAGGGATTCGTGGCCGAGGGGGTGCTCGGTCTCTACTTTGCGAACTCTGGATACCTGCCGACCTCCAGTTTAAATTAGGCTTCCCGCGATACACGGGCTATGTCGCGGGTGACCGTCCTTCCCGTCTACTCGTGGGATTCAAATATGAAATCAATAAACAAAAGCAAAAACACAGTGACCGGGACACTCTCAAGCCCGGGGGGACAAGTCAATCCCTCTGTCGGTGGAAACACCCCCACGTCTGGTAAGCCAGCAGACGTCCACAAGCCCACCAGCGGCATAAGTGGAAAACGGGCAAGCCAGCCGTCATCCCACTTCGGTGGTCTGCCCAGCACCGCTCCTGGTGCAAGTGGTGTGCAACCAAAGGTTGCCAACTCGGCATCCAGGACGGTAGCGCCAACGGGCAACACCACAAAATCCGTTGCTCGTGAGGGAGTCAAAGCGTCCTTCCAGGACCGTAGGCGTGCAGCCGACATTCTCGGAAAAAGTCTGTCCGCTCAGCCCGCATCACCGGATGAGGTCCGACTAGTGAAGTGGGCCAGAAAAATCATCCCGAATTTCAAGCCAGCCCCCCCAGCGTCCTCTGCCAAGTCCAAGCAGAAACGCCAGCGGTCCGTTGAGGATTCGGCCCCGCAAGCAAAGCGGATTAGACCTCCTCCACCTCGTCCGCAGGCGTTGACGAAATCTTTCGCCGAAGCCACAAGGGAGAAGATTGTCATTGGGGTCCTTGACAGGGGCCACAATGAGGGTCATATCCCCAGGAATCGGTGGGGGATTATCGAAAATGAGCTGCAGGACAGGTTCGTCGACCTCATGACAGAATTCATGAATTATATCTAACATTGTTTTTTCTTAAAATTAAATTTACGTTAAATAAACATAATAAAGAAAATAAAAAGAATATAACTAAATAAACATACAAAATAAACAAATATCTAATACACGACAAACAAAATAAACAATAAACAAAAAAACACAGAAAGAATAAATAAATAATAATTAGGGCGAAGATAAATAAATGAATAAATAAGGGCAATAAATAAATAAATAGGGCGAATAAATAAACTAAATCCTATTTCGCAGTCGTTCGCTCGTCGCGGCACACTGTGGCTGTGGCGGAAGCTGCGTTGTTGAGTGTGTGTGCGCGTATTGGTGCGCAGCTGTGTGTGGCTGGCAACCGGCACTTTGAATAATGCGCTCGGGCGCAGGCGCCTGGATATAAATGTCTAAGGGCTTTTAAGCTAAACAAACTTCCTTTTTTGCTGGAAATTGAAGCTAATGACCACCCGGACGGGTTGGCCAATCTCGTCCGGTGGTCTGATTGCCTCCTTCGGCCTTGGAAAACTGGCGGTTGTCGGTGTGTTCCGCACTGCTGCTATCACCAAAACAGCCACTATTAATAATTTTCTCGTTAAATCATTTCTTTCTTATACCTTCTGTGTTGCAAGCGCCTCTAAAATCACTGCCGGATTTCTCTTCTATAAATCTTGGTCACTTTTTTTCCCAGACCTTTTTTATTTAAATTGGCGCACCTCTTGCTGCCGCTGAAATTTTCTGCAGATTCATTCCCTCTTCTTCTTCATAACCTACCAGTCACCTATCCAGCCGTCAAACAATCGAATATCGGGTGCCAGCACGACTTTCCACCCCTCGCTCGACAACCACAACCATCGATAGCCTAGTGCCGACCATAACACCACACTCCGGTTCGCTTGTGTCTGCCAAGAACAGGAGTGCCAAACGGAGGCGTCTGTTCGCTGCGCTGCCCCACGTAGGCCATCGCCCACGCCCTGAGACTAAGCGTCTCATGCTCTACCGACTGAGCTAGCCGGGCAAAGATCCGACGCTCAGGGGGGTCATTGCTTAATGTCCTTGGCGTGGAAAACTCCGAGAAATGGATGTCTCGGACCTTCAGGTCATACTGCCTTGCCGACTTCATATACGCCTTGTGCACCGTTTCCCGAATCTTAGCTCTGTAGATCTGCTGCTTCAGCGATCTGTCCAGTGGCTTTATCTCGGCGTCGTTCACGTCGCCCAGCTTCCTGGCCAGTCCATACTCGCTGCCGTTACTCAGCATGTGTTGTCCAAACAGTGCGAAGTATGGAGATGTCCCAGTCGCCGAATGTACTGCACTGCGTAACGCCATCGCGATTTCTGGCAACTTCTCGTCCCACGTCGTCTGGTCAGTCCCGATATGTGTCCGGATCGCTGCCAACACCGAGTGATTCACCCGTTCGGACGCGTTGGATTGCGGAGCATAGTTACCGGTACGGAGGCCGTCAGCCGATTGGAGCAACAAGGGGATAAAGCGTACTGACATCACACGTCCATGCATACTGAAAATTTGTGTGTACGTTGATGCCGTGCGCTCCGTCCCTGCGGCTCACAATTGGTAGTGCGACTATACTCTCCACGCGAGGGCGGCTGGAAGCAGATCCTTGGTACGGTCATGTCTCTGCCAAGGGTGCTGACCAATTGTAGTCGGGCGAGAGAAGAAAACTCTATAAAATTACCCCAATCCAAGGTGGAACAGCATTGTGCCGAGGGATTCGTGGCCGAGGGGGTGCTCGGTCTCTACTTTGCGAACTCTGGATACCTGCCGACCTCCAGTTTAAATTAGGCTTCCCGCGATACACGGGCTATGTCGCGGGTGACCGTCCTTCCCGTCTACTCGTGGGATTCAAATATGAAATCAATAAACAAAAGCAAAAACACAGTGACCGGGACACTCTCAAGCCCGGGGGGACAAGTCAATCCCTCTGTCGGTGGAAACACCCCCACGTCTGGTAAGCCAGCAGACGTCCACAAGCCCACCAGCGGCATAAGTGGAAAACGGGCAAGCCAGCCGTCATCCCACTTCGGTGGTCTGCCCAGCACCGCTCCTGGTGCAAGTGGTGTGCAACCAAAGGTTGCCAACTCGGCATCCAGGACGGTAGCGCCAACGGGCAACACCACAAAATCCGTTGCTCGTGAGGGAGTCAAAGCGTCCTTCCAGGACCGTAGGCGTGCAGCCGACATTCTCGGAAAAAGTCTGTCCGCTCAGCCCGCATCACCGGATGAGGTCCGACTAGTGAAGTGGGCCAGAAAAATCATCCCGAATTTCAAGCCAGCCCCCCCAGCGTCCTCTGCCAAGTCCAAGCAGAAACGCCAGCGGTCCGTTGAGGATTCGGCCCCGCAAGCAAAGCGGATTAGACCTCCTCCACCTCGTCCGCAGCCGTTGACGAAATCTTTCGCCGAAGCCACAAGGGAGAAGATTGTCATTGGGGTCCTTGACAGGGGCCACAATGAGGGTCATATCCCCAGGAATCGGTGGGGGATTATCGAAAATGAGCTGCAGGACAGGTTCGTCGACCTCATGACAGAATTCATGGAGTCTCTACAAAACCAGCCTCGCCTCCTATAAGAAGGCACTCAGACAAGCTAAACGCTCCTCATGGCAGACATTCTGCTCTAATATCGAAAGTACCACAGAGGCCGCAAGGCTCAGAAGAGTTCTTTCTCAAACCACCCCATCGGTAGGTTTTCTCAAAAAACCAGATGGCTTATGGACTTCGTCCAGCTCTGAGTCCTTAGAACTCTTGATGGAAACTCATTTTCCGGGCTGCTCAGCAGTAGCAATCCCACAGACAAACACAGGGGTTTATATGGATAGACCTTCCACAAACTTCCTGACTAAAGAATTAATCTCATGGGCTATCAACAGCTTCATGCCCATCAAATCCCCAGGGCCAGACGGCATCTTTCCAGCCCAACTGCAGCATGCAGGTGAGACTGCCTTAAACTGGCTCCTACAAATTTTCACTGGAGTCTGGACGACGGGACTCATCCCAAAGCCCTGGCTTGAATCCAAAGTCGTCTTCATTCCAAAGGCGGGCAAAGCCTCCCACACAACTCCCAAGGACTTTCGTCCAATAAGCCTAACATCCTTTCTACTCAAGACCTTTGAAAGGGTGCTGGGCCTTCACTTAAGGAATTCGATACCGACACATCAATTCTCCCGTGCGCAACATGCGTATCAAAAAGGCAAATCCACGGAAACAGCACTTCATGCTGTAATCTCCACAGTGGAAAAATCGCTTCACCAGAAGGATTATTCTCTTGTCGCCTTCCTTGACATAGAGGGTGCTTTCAACAACGTCAACCCAGAGGCAATCACAGAGGCGCTAACGGATCTGGGTGTCGGGCACCGTGCTGTGCATCTGATCGATCAACTGCTAAGATGCAGGATCGTCAGGTCAACTCTCGGTTCCACGACAATCTCCAGGTCCGTCTGCAGAGGCACCCCTCAAGGTGGAGTTCTCTCTCCTCTCCTTTGGAACGTGGCAGTAAATTCTCTGCTGCGCTCCATTGAGGGAGGTGGCTGCAGGGTGATTGCCTATGCGGATGACGTTGCGATTGTCTTCTCGGGAAAATTCCCCCAAACCCTGTGCGAACGCATGACCGTAGTGCTTCGCACTCTGTCCACTTGGGCAAAGAAAAACGGACTTGGACTGAACCCAGCGAAGACTGATCTTGTCCTCTTTACTAGGAAATATAAAATCCCGAATCTTAGGCCGCCCACCCTTGACGGGGTGGAACTAACCTTCAGCAAATCAGCCAAATACTTAGGGCTCACTTTAGACAGCAAAATGGACTGGAATCTTAACACCGAAGAGCGTGTTAGGAAAGCCCTAGTTGCTCTTTACACGTGCAGAAAGTCGATCGGACTGAAATGGGGCATGGCCCCCCACATAACTCTGTGGCTGTACACGGCCATCATTCGGCCAATCCTACTGTACGGAGTATCAGTATGGTGGCCAACACTCTCAAAGAAAAAGTCAGTTCGCTTGCTAGGCAAGGTGCAGCGCGCTGCAGGACTGACCGCCACTGGAGCCCTCAGAACAACCCCTAACGAGGCTCTCGATAATATACTCAATCTTTTGCCTATCGACCAGATGGGCAAACTAGTAGCAACCCTTTCAGCACTTCGCATGAGGGAAACAAACCAGTGGACCGCACAGACACACGGTCACTCAAGTATTCTCAATGGAAACTCGCTTCTTCCCCCAGCAACTGACTACTGCTGCCCTCAGGAGTTTCTTAATACTTCTTTCCACTCAATTATCCCATCGAGGGAAGAGTGGAGAGACGGGATACCAGGGCCGACAGACTCAATTAGAATTTTTACGGACGGTTCAAAGCTAGACAACCGGGTAGGGGGAGGTGTCTTCTGCGAAGAACTGTCCATAAATAATTCCTTTAATATACCTGACCATTGCAGTGTTTGCCAGGCAGAAATCACCGCTATACAAGAAGCGCTCAAATCCTTACAAGGAATTGAACGCTCTGCAGCCAAAATCTGCATCTTTTCTGATAGCCAAGCAGCTATCAAATCGCTCAACGCGATATCGTCGAACTCGATATCCGTCACAAACTGCCGCAAATCTCTGCAAGAGATGGCAGAGCAGTTCGATCTCTACCTCATATGGGTGCCCGGTCACAAAGGCATCGAGGGCAATTGTAGGGCGGATGAGCTGGCAAGACATGGTACTACCATGCCCCTCCTCTCGGATAAGGAGGGTTTGGGCATGCCCATGGCCAGCTGTAATCTTAGGATTCGCGAGCATTTCGAACGCGAAGCAAATAAAAGGTGGCAACACACCACCGGTAGATGCAATATAGCCAGACAGACATGGCCAACGCGCTGTAAAAAGCGCTCTTCAAGCCTAATCCACCTAAATAGATCAGGTTGTGCCTCCGTAGTGAGGGCTGTTACGGGGCACTGGCTAGTGGGATCTCATGCAGCGAGACTACTAGCCCCTTCTAACGATTTCTGCAGAAGCTGTCGGGACGAGGAAGAGGAGGAAACTGTTTCCCATCTTTTCTGCGACTGTCCTGCACTCTGCAAAAATATAAATCGCTTTCTCGGTTCCTATTTCCTAACAGACCTCTCAGAGATAGCGAACACCACCCCCAAGAGTATTCTCTCCTTTATTCATGCTTCGGGCTGGAACCACGCCCTCTCAAATAGTATCACACACCCTGTTCTCGGGTAGACGGAGTTGTGGACGCAGTCCATCGCGGCATCACAATGGGCCAACAATTGGCCTAAGTGAGTGGAAGGGTCTCTCACCTGCCCACTACCGCTCTAACCTAACCTAACCTACCGGTACGGACATGCTTAATGCCGTGATGCTCCAGCAAAGCCTTGAACTCCTGCGACACGAACTGCTTGCCGTTGTCGTTGTGCACGATCTCGGGGACTCCAAATACGGTGTAGACTTCTTCTCTCAAAAATCAAACGATCGCCGTTTATGTCGCTTTCGGCATCGCCTTGAGCCACACAAACTTACTGAAATGGTCCAGCACCACAAAAATGTAGGCATTTCCTTGCCTCGACCGTGGATACTTTCCTAAGAAGTCCAAGTACAATTTCTGCATCGGGCGCTCGGTTACCACCTCCTTTCCCATCTTTAGCCTGCCGACTTGCGTGCTGTGCTTTGCCTCCTTGCACACTTCGCAACTGAGCACGTAAGACCGCACCTGAGCTGCCATCCTAGGCCAAAAGAAAAACTGTCGCAACCTCGCCAACGTTCGGGCTATGCCTCCATGCATACCCTTGTCGATATCGTGAGCCTGCTGTATCAGCTTGCTAGTGAGTGTCTCCGGCACCCATAGCTTCCACAGAAACTCTTCGCTATCCTCTCGAGCAAACTGGGACCTCTTGAAGAGCAGGCGGTCTTCTATCATCAGGTCCGGAAACCGCTCCGCCTCTGCTTCAACCAACGCTAACCTCTCCAAATACTCCTCGCTTTCGAACGCCGTCGTCTCGAACTCGAACAGGTTTAGCTCCTACACGTCGAAAGGTCGAGAGAGCATGTCAGCCACCACGTTTTCCTTGCCCTTCCGGTGTTCAATGGTGAAGTCAAACGCCTGAAGCGCTAGTGACCACCTCGCCAGCCTTCCGTTCAGGTCCTTGAGTGACATTAGCCATTGGAGACTTGAATGGTCCGTAATGAGCGTGAACGGCATCAGCTCCACGTACGGCCTAAAACGCTCGATTGCCTTAACTGCTGCCAAACACTCCTTCTCCGTCACGCTATAGTTCAGCTGAGCTCCACGCAGCTTAGCTGAAAAGAACGCGATTGGCCGATCTGCACCTTCGTCGTCACGCTGGAAAAGAACTGCACCAATCCCCAGGTGGCTTGCGTCGCACTGGATGAAGTAAGGCCGCCGAGAATCTGGATGTACAAATACCGGCGCGCAGGTAAGTGCCTTCTTCAGCTTATGAAACGATTCGACTGCGTCGTCAGACATCTCAAACTTCTTGCCGATTTTCAGGCAGTCAGTCAGTTCCCAAAAATCTCCTCAGCTGCTTTGTGGTTCTTGGGACGGGAATCTGGGCTATCGCCTCAACCTTGCTCGGATCCGTTCTGAGAGCTCCGTCACCGACAATATATATATATAAGTATCTCAAGTATATAAGTATCTCAAGAACTTGAAACAGAACTTAGATTTCGGCAAGCCGATAGTGAGATTTGCCTCCTTCAAACATTGTGCTACCTCCTTCAACAGCTGTACATGCTCCTCAAACGTGCGAGATATGATCAGCAGGTCATCCAAGTAAACGAACACGCGGTTCCGCAGACGTTGTGGTATTACCCGGTCCATCAGTCGACACAACCGTTGAGCAGCATTACACAGCCCGAAAGGCATCATCCGGAACTGGTAAAGTGGACGGCCAGGAATGGTGAACGCTGTGTATCCCCTGCTCTTGAGCTCCAACTCGATCTGCCAGAACGCGTGTTTCAGGTCGACACTGCTGATGTAGATGGTGTCATCTACTCGGCTGAGGATGGACTCAATGTTCTGCAGTGGGTAGGCATCCTTCACCGTCACGTCGTTCAGCTTGCGTGCGTCTAAGCACAGTCTATTTTTGCCTGGCTTCCGTACCAACGTCATCCTATTGATCCATGGACTCTCGCTTGGCTCGATGACTCCCAGTCGCAACATTTCGTCGACCTCCGCGAATAGTATATGCTGCACCGCTGGGGACACGGGGTAAAAACGCTCCTTCACTGGTACCATGCCTTCTACAAGCTCGATAGTATGACGCTCTACGTGAGTCTAACCCAATCCTCGCTGTAGCTTGCACCCCCTGCGGCTCGCACTTTCGAAGTCTGTGGTTGCCACGCTATTGCCAGCTTCTCAATAAGCTCGAGTGCTCCAGATCCGATCAAACTCACGGTCGCACCCGTATCTAAAAGTCCCTTAACGGTGTGGCCTTTGATCTCCACTTCAGCAAATGCTCGATCGTCGCCCTTGAGCACCGAGCCAAGTGCTTCGCAAACGCTTTTGCGCTCCCTACGGCGTAATGTGGGCTTCCTCCACCTCCGTGGAACTGGTGAGCTCTGGTCCCGCTTTGAGTCATCCTTTTCGGCAAAGATCCGGGCTCTAGCTTCTTTGTACGCGACCTCGCGTGCTTCCAAAGGCGGTCGTGTCGACCACTTGGGTTTTGGCAGGTGCTCGCTGTTGGCTCTCTTGACTATGTCCTTAATTAACATGTAATATTTATCTCTAGTACTTATATTTAACATGCTTTGTGGAGAGTGTTTTACTGGCTTTTCGGCAACATCGTTGTCGTCTGCCTGTGTCACACTCAGCCGCCCGTTTCCCGTCCGACATTTTGGACACTTCGGCAGTACTACTCCGAGCAATCCGCATTTGTAGCAAAATACATTGCGCACTGTGGCCTCGCACTCCCAAAATGTATGCCCTCGCTGAGCACAGTTCCAGCACGTAAGCGCGTTGCTATCGCCGCTGCCGCCTTTGGGCCTGTACAGCGCTTCTACTGCCACATCTGGTGCAACCTCTGCAGTGGCCTCCTCCTCCTCGTGAAATGCCTCGTTCACTTGGTATCAGTCCCTACGCTGACCAGAGCCGGTCCTGCCGTGGTTTGGCTCCTCGACCAACGGGATGACAGCATCCTCTCTGCGTCATGGCATTCTTCTCTCAGCCTCTCCAGGTCAGTGATCCACATCGGATAGATGACCCGTGAAATCACGTCCCGGATGTTCACCTTGACGATCTTGATCAGGTCGTGGTCGCTGACGGGCACCTCCAACCTGGACCTAAGAGCAAACATGGCCTGCAGATAGTCGTCGATACCCTCTCCTGCCTTTTGCCTGCGCTCGCGCAACTCCTGCTCGCGCTCAAAATTGGATCTGCGCGTTTGGAAGCGCTGCTTCAGAGCGTACCGCAGATTTAGCCAGTCTGTTGCTCCACTCGTCCTTATGAACATCCAGTACCAATCCTTGGCTCGTCCCTCGATCAGAGTGTGAAAATCCCGCAGGACATCCGCCCACGGCACCCGGTAAGTCTGCCTCAAATGGTCCAATCTAAAAATGAACTCGCCGACCGGCATTCCAGATGGGCTGGCATCAAAAACGAGACCCATCGACGCATCGGGATCACCTCTGGTCTCGTGTCGGCTATACCGAGTGGCCTCCGTGTAGTCTGGTCACTCCCCGCCTAGGCTTCGCTACGCGCTCCAAAGATCCAATGCTCCGCTTGTTCACGCTGCTCGGATTTCAGCGCCCGGTTGTCGAACCAGTGTCCCTGTGCCGCTGGAGGCTTTCGCTGTGGAGCTGCGCTGTGGACAGCCTGTTATGCTGCGTTTTGCCGGATGGTGGGCGTAGAGTTGGCGGGACTTCTTTGGGCCCTGACAGCTGCGTATACAGGCTGATCTCTCGGATAGCCTTAACATACTCGAGCATCTCGCGTCTGTTTTGAGCCTGGAGTTCGACCATCCCGTCGCCGTAACCGCCTGAAACGTCTCCCGCGCCTCTGTCAGAGCTGAATTGATTGCGGCTCTCAGCTCACTGTGCAGGTCCATCGGAGATGGCTGTTCTTGTGCTGTCGTCGTTGAGCTGCGTTTGGCCGCATCCCGCTACTGCTCGGCCCAAGTATCCATTTCTTAGTTGCGACGTGTCTTGTCAGGCTGTTGTACTTGCGGCTGGGAGGTTGAACGAGTAATGGGAGCCATCAATTCAGCCCCTCTACTTCGATTGAAATCTGCGCTACGCCTATCTTTTCTCTGTTCTTGTCCGTATTCTTTTCCACTACGCATTGCCTTTCTTTTTCCTGCTAATTTATAATTTCTCTTTCTTTTTTTTTCTTTCTTTCTTTCTTTCAGGTAAATACGCACAACACAAATAAACGGGGTGAGACGAACATGTAACATGATACGGGTACGGTAAGTGTTGAGTACATACATTGGTCTATTCCTATATCACAGTTGAAACTTTATGCTATCCGGTTCATGGCCTGGCAGGAAACGCAATGCCTTGAAACATGAACACGTATACGGAAAACAAAAATGTGATTTAAGATCAATAAACATTGACACTGCCTACTTATCCTGCGCCTGGGCACTGAAGGATGTGGCGTTATTATGCGGTCCGTCGCTTGTGCTGAACTACATCCTCCCGCTGCTTTTGCGTCAGCTTAGGCATTCGACCTTGCTGCGAGCCAGCAACTTTTGGACTAAAGCTACCAACAACAACCAACACACAACATATAAACTGAAACAATAAGATGGATATTTACTTTACTAGCGTCTTTCATTGAGTTTTTCCATTGGGCGCCACTTGTTATGATCCGGCCTTATTTCCCCAACACTGTATCTATAGCCAGCTAGCAAATCGGTTACCCAGGGATGGATACAACCTCGATACAGCGTGAGCCGGGTTAGCAATAATTTATATTTTTACGAAAAACTAACAACAAACGGACTAGCAGATATTCTTCACATAGTCGGACAATTTACGGATATACTGGGTAAACAGGTGTTGACATTTACCCCCCAATGCGCCCTCCCTACCTATGAATTGGCTGTTTCTTGTTTTATGCCAATTCCCTAACAACAACAACTTACCCCGACATCAACACACAATCGTCCCACCCGCACATAAATTACTACTCACACATGTTTTACATTAACAATAAACAGACATTCATTTATTTATAAATATAATTATATCTAACATTGTTTTTTCTTAATAGTAAATTTACGTTAAATAAACATAATAAAGAAAATAAAAAGAATATAACTAAATAAATAAACAAAATAAACAAATATCTAATACACGACAAACTAAATAAACAATAAACAAATAAACACAGAAAGAATAAATAAATAATGAAAATAAATAATAACTAGGGCGAAGATAAATAAATGAATAAATAAGGGCAATAAATAAATAAATAGGGCGAATAAATAAACTAAATCCTATTTCGCAGTCGTTCGCTCGTCGCGGCACACTGTGGCACTTTGAATAATGCGCTCGGGCGCAGGCGCCTGGATATAAATGTCTAAGGGCTTTTAAGCTAAACAAACTTTTTTGCTGGAAGTTGAAGCTAATGACCACCCGGACGGGTTGGCCAATCTCGTCCGGTGGTCTGATTGCCTCCTTCGGCCTTGGAAAACTGGCGGTTGTCGGTGTGTTCCGCACTGCTGCTATCACCAAAACAGCCACTATTAATAATTTTCTCGTTAAATCATTTCTTTCTTATACCTTCTGTGTTGCAAGCGCCTCTAAAATCACTGCCGGATTTCTCCCTCTTCTTCTTCATAACCTACCAGTCACCTATCCAGCCGTCAAACAATCGAATATCGGGTGCCAGCACGACTCTCCACCCCTCGCTCGACAACCACAACCATCATTAGCCTAGTGACGACCATAACAAGCTAATAGCATATCACTAAAAGTAATAGCTTTCGCAGTAACAAAATAGCTAGGTATAGCTATAAAGTAGCCAATATGGCAACACTGATTCAGCAATACTCCAAAATGTTTCGGATATAGCAATTACATGTGATTTGTGGACATCAAGTGCCAATGCTAGTTAGAGCCCTTTTACAAGATGAAGTTTTTGCGTTACAGCTGCAAGCAATGCTTCATGACTTGTGAAGCAATGATTTATTTTTCTCATTTTGCTTTGTCTTATTCCGATTGCATGTAAACACAGAGTTGCACAGTGTTTGATGTGAATAATAAAGTTATCGATACGAAATATCGCACAAGCCGCCAATAGTAAAAACATTGTTTTGGTCAATAAATTATTAGAAGAAATGGTCACTGAATCCATTTTATTTACTTGTCACTTCTTAAATCAATTATATGTTAACAAATAAAACAATCGATGGCAAAGATATATGTTTATCGGCCATAAATTTAAATCAGAGTTGCATTTACAAAGAAAATGCTGCATGAAAAAACTTCATCGTGTAAATGCTTTAAAACAGAATGAAAAAAAAAACTTAATCGTGTAAAAGGGGTCTTATACTCGATACCGAAGGTAAAAAGTATATTGGGTTTGTGCAATGTCCGGCATGGTGTCTGTCCGTCTGTCCGTCTGTATGAACGCAGCTTTTTTCCACACCCTTCAAGCTAGAGACTTGAAACTTTCCAATTCTCTTTATCTATGGGATAGTAAATTAAAGTGTCAAGATTGGGGTTCTAGGATAACTGGGGGGCTGGGA
Organism: Scaptomyza flava; assembly: GCA_030179655.1. Lineage (NCBI taxonomy): Eukaryota > Metazoa > Arthropoda > Insecta > Diptera > Drosophilidae > Scaptomyza > Scaptomyza flava. The sequence goes on along the minus strand of JARNME010000180.1, from coordinate 68,783 downwards.
AATCGATAAATTCGATAACTCAAAACCGATAAATCCACATATTTCGCACATCCTTACAGGTAGAACTAACAATTTGGTAAATTTTGGAGCCACGCCCACCCATTTCGCCCCCAGCCCCCCTCATTTAAAGTCAAAAAAGCCTATGTCTCCCACAGTTTTTGAGCTATAGCCACCAAATTTGGTGCCAAGATAGGTGATGATCACCCCCTGAAAACTGCATCAAAAGTTTGGTTGCCACGCCAACCAATACTGCCATAGCCGCCCCCATCCACCCCAACACTTCGTCAAAAACGGGAATGCGTGTATCTTCCAGAGTTGTCGAGCTAGAGCCAACAAATTTGGTAGGAAGATAGCTGGCAAAAACCCCCAAAAATCTGCATCAAAATTTTGAAGCCACGCCAACCCATTGCGCCCCCCTTTTCCCACCTTTTACAAACTTTTAGCTATAGTCACCAAATTTGGTATGAAGATAGCAATTGACATTCCACAAAGATCTGCACCACAAATTTCAATGCCACGCCCACCTATACTGCCCCAGCCCCCTTTCCCCATCTTTTACAAACTTCGAGCTAGAGTCACCAAATTTGGTATGAAGATAGCAATTGACATTTCACAAAGATCTGCATCAAAAATTTGGATGCCACACCCACCCAATCCGCCCCCAGCCCCCCTTTCAACAGCTTTTACAAACTTTGGGCTAGAGTCACCACATTTGGAAGGAAGATGGTTGGTGGCATCCCCATCTGCATCGGAGAATCTTTAAGGCAGCGTACACCCCTGACCCATCCGTACCCCTTTGCAATCAGACCTCTTTTTAAGCGGTTTTAATACTGGTATCGAGTATGCCGCAGTCGGTTGCGTCCGACTGCATCGTTTCCACTTGTTTTTTGACTGTGACTGGTCATTTTGTGTAGAATCACGAATTAAAAAGAGCAAAAAACTGTTAAGGACAACTAATCACTGTTCGCAAAACATTGCTGACACATTGCAAAAAATATTTATCGATTGGAACATCCTCAACAAAACTGTATGTATTGTTACTGATAATGCCAGCTCCATGCTTAAAGCATGTGAACTATTACTTATTCCATGCCATGCTATGCGCATACGATCAATCTGATTGTGCAAAATGCTTTAAAAGTTGATGACGCAGTGCCTCAAGACCTATTTACTCAATGTTAATCAATCGTTCGATTTTTTAAGCAAAGTACGATAGCGAATGAAAAATTAAAATTAGCTCAAGAAGGCTCAGAGTATACTTTGCCGCAAGAAACACCCACTGGGTGGAATAGTTTATATCATGATCGAGCGTATTATAAAAACGAACGATGCCATTGCCAAAGTCTTACTATCAACAACAAATGCACCGCAGCCATTTACTGCTCAGGAAATACTTGTGCTAAAAGATATCGAAAAAGTATTGGCTTTCTTGCAGCAAGCAAATGAGAAAATTTCTGGCGGAAAGTACATAACCATATCGCTAATTATACCCGTCGCATATGGACTTTTTCGCACATCGAAAGTACTTTAGTGTGTATATGCATTAAATAACACCCTGTATTTACATAAGTTAACACCCTGCATGTCAAAGTCTCGACAAGTATGCAGACAGCCAAGACACAACAACAACTTGGCTGATGAGACTCAACAACAACAACATAAGCAGTCACCAAACACAGAAAGAATAAATAAATAATAAATTAAATAAATAATGAAAATAAATAATAATTAGGGCGAAGATAAATAAATGAATAAATAAGGGCAATAAATAAATAAATAGGGCGAATAAATAAACTAAATCCTATTTCGCAGTCGTTCGCTCGTCGCGGCACACTGTGGCTGTGGCGGAAGCTGCGTTGTTGAGTGTGTGTGCGCGTATTGGTGCGCAGCTGTGTGTGGCTGGCAACCGGCACTTTGAATAATGCGCTCGAGCGCAGGCGCCTGGATATAAATGTCTAAGGGCTTTTAAGCTAAACAAACTTGCTTTTTTGCTGGAAATTGAAGCTTATGACCATCCGGAAGGGTTGGCCAATCTCGTCCGGTGGTCTGATTGCCTCCTTCCACCTGTGAAAACTGGCGGTTGTCGGTGTGTTCCGCACTGCTGCTATCACCAAAACAGCCAATATTAATAATTTTCTCGTTAAATCATTTCTTTCTTATACCTTCTGTGTTGCAAGCGCCTCTAAAATCACTGCCAGATTTCTCCCTCTTCTTTTTCATAACCTACCAGTTACCTATCCAGCCGTCAAACAATCGAATATCGGGTGCCAGCACGACTCTCCACCCCTCGCTTGACAACCACAACCATCGATAGCCTAGTGCCGACCATAGCACCACACTCCGGTTCGCTTGCGTCTGCCAAGAACAGGAGTGCCAAACGGAGGCGCTTGTTCTCTGCGCTGCCCCACGTAGGCCATCGCCCACGCCCTGAGACTAAGCGTCTCATGCTCTACCGACTGAGCTAGCCGGGCAAAGATCCGACGCTCGGGAGGGTCATTGCTTAATGTCCTTGGCGTGGAAAACTCCGAGTGGAAGTCCTTGCAGGGTCTTCAGCTCGTACAAACTACGGCCCACTGGTTTGACCACTCGGAACTTAGTGAAGCGGCGACAGAATTTCGCGTTGAGGTTTTTTGCAAAGTCGCTCAAAACGAAATTCCGCTTGAAAACTTCTTGACCCGCAGAGAAATGGATGTCTCGGGCCTTCAGGTCATACTGCCTTGCCGACTTCATATACGCTTTGTGCACCGTTTCCCGAATCTTAGCTCTGTAGATCTGCTGCTTCAGCGATCTGTCCAGTGGCTTTATCTCGGCGTCGTTCACGACGCCCAGCTTCCTGGCCAGTCCATACTCGCTGCCGTTACTCAGCATGTGTTGTCCAAACAGTGCGAAGTATGGAGATGTCCCAGTCGCCGAATGTACTGCACTGCGTAACGCCATTGCGATTTCTGGCAACTTCTCGTCCCACATCGTCTGGTTTGTCCCGATATGTGTCCGGATCGCTGCCAACACCGACTGATTCACCCGTTCAGACGCGTTGGATTGCGGAGCATAGTTACCGGTACGGACATGCTTAATGCCGTGATGCTCCAGCAAAGCCTTGAACTCCTGCGACACGAACTGCTTGCCGTTGTCGGTGTGCACGATCTCGGGGACTCCAAATACGGTGTAGACTTTTTCTCTCAAAAATCGAACGATCGCCGATGATGTCGCTTTCGGCATCGTCTTGAGCCACACAAACTTACTGAAATTGTCCAGCACCACAAAAATGTAGGCATTTCCTTGCCTCGACCGTGGATACTTTCCTAAGAAGTCCAAGTACAGTTTCTGCATCGGGCGCTCGGTTACCACCTCCTTTCCCATCTTTGGCCTGCCGACTTGCGTGCTGTGCTTTGCTTCCTTGCACACTTCGCAACTGAGCACGTAAGACCGCACCTGAGCTGCCATCCTAGGCCAAAAGTAAAACTGTCGCAACCTCGCCAACGTTCGGGCTATGCCTCCATGCATACCCTTGTTGATATCGTGAGCCTGCTGTATCAGCGTGCTAGTCAGTGCTTCCGGCACCCATAGCTTCCACAGAAACTCTTCGCTATCCTCTCGAGCAAACTGGGACCTCTTGAAGAGCAAGCAGTCTTCTATCATCAGGTCCGGAAACCACTCTGCCTCTGCTTCAACCAACGCTAACCTCTCCAAATACTCCTCGCTTTCGAACGCCGTCGTCTCGAACTCGAACAGGTTTAGCTCCTACACATCGAAAGGTCGAGAGAGCATGTCAGCCACCACGTTTTCCTTGCCCTTCCGGTGTTCAATGGTGAAGTCAAACGCCTGAAGCGCTAGTGACCACCTCGCCAGCCTGCCGTTCAGGTCCTTGAGTGACATTAGCCATTGGAGACTTGAATGGTCCGTAATGAGCGTGAACGGCATCAGCTCCACGTACGGCCTAAAACGCTCGATTGCCTTAACTGCTGCCAAACACTCCTTCTCCGTCACGCTATAGTTCAGCTGAGCTCCACGCAGCTTAGCTGAAAAGAACGCGATTGGCCGATCTGCACCTTCGTCGTCACGCTGGAAAAGAACTGCACCAATCCCCAGGTGGCTTGCGTCGCACTGGATGAAGTAAGGCCGCCGAAAATCTGGATGTACAATACCGGCGCGCAGGTAAGTGCCTTCTTCAGCTTATGAAACGATTCGACTGCGTCGTCAGACATCTCAAACTTCTTGCCGATTTTCAGGCAGTCAGTCAGCGGCGCAGATAAGCTCGAGAAATCGCGAATGAATCGCCTGTACCAGCCTGCAGTTCCCAAAAATCTCCTCAGCTGCTTTGTGGTTCTTGGGACGGGAATCTGGGCTATCGCCTCAACCTTGCTCGGATCCGTTCTGAGAGCTCCGTCACCGACAATATACCCTTAGTATCGGGCTGAGGATGGACTCAATGTTCTGCAGTGGGTAGGCATCCTTCACCGTCACGTAGTTCAGCTTGCTTGCGTCTAAGCACAGTCTATTTTTTCCTGGCTTCCGTACCAACGTCATCCTATTGATCCATGGACTCTCGCTTGGCTCGATGACTCCCAGTCGCAACATTTCGTCGACCTCCGCGAATAGTAGCTGCTGCACCGCTGGGGACACGGGGTAAAAGCGCTCCTTCACTGGTACGGTGCCTTCTACAAGCTCGATAGTATGACGCTCTACGTGAGTCTAACCCAATCCTCGCTGCAGCTTGCACCCCCTGCGGCTCGCACTTTCGAAGTCTGTGGTTGCCACGCTATTGCCAGCTTCTCAATAAGCTCGAGTGCTCCAGATCCGATCAAACTAACGGTCGCACCCGTATCTAAAAGTTCCTTAACGGTGTGGCCTTTGATCTCCACTTCAGCAAGTGCTCGATCGTCGCCCTTGAGCACCGAGCCAAGTGCTTCGCAAACGCTTTTGCGCTCCCTACGGCGTAATGTGGGCTTCCTCCACCTCCGTGGAACTGGTGAGCTCTGGTTCCGCTTTGAGTCATCCTTTTCGGCAAAGATCCGGGCTCTAGCTTCTTTGTACGTGACCTCGCGCGCTTCCGAAGGCGGTCGTGTCGACCACTTGGGCTTTGGCAGGTGCTCGCTGTTGGCTCTCCTGACTATGTCCTTAACTAACATGTAATATTTATCTCTAGTACTTATATTTAACATGCTTTGTGGAGAGTGTTTTACTGGCTTTTCGGCAACATCGTTGTCGTCTGCCTGTGTCACACTCAGCCGCCCGTTTCCCGTCCGACATTTTGGACACTTCGGCAGTACTACTCCGAGCAATCCGCATTTGTAGCAAAATACATTGCGCACTATGGCCTCGCACTCCCAAAATGTATGACCTCGCTGAGCACAGTTCCAGCACGTAAGCGCGTTGCTATCGCCGCTGCCGCCTTTGGGCCTGTACAGCTACTACAGCTACTGCCACATCTGGTGCAACCTCTGCAGTGGCCTCCTCCTCCTCGTGAAATGCCAGTCTGCTGCTCCACTCGTCCTTATGAACATCCAGTACCAATCCTTGGCTCGTCCCTCGACCAGAGTGTGAAAATCCCGCAGGACATCCGCCCACGGCACCTGGTAAGTCTGCCTCAAATGGTCCAATCTAAAAATTAACTCGCCGACCGGCATTCCAGATGGGCTGGCATCAAAAACGAGACCCCATCGACGCATCGGGATCACCTCTGGTCTCGTGTCGGCTATACCGAGTGGCCTCCGTGTAGTCTGGTCACTCCCCGCCTAGGCTTCGCTACGCGCTCCAAACATCCAATGCTCCGCTTGTTCACGCTGCTCGGATTTCAGCGCCCGGTTGTCGAACCAGTGTCCCTGTGCCGCTGGAGGCTTTCGCTGTGGAGCTGCGCTGTGGTCAGCCTGTGTTGCTGCGTTTTGCCCGGATGGTGGGCGTAGAGTTGGCGGGACTTCTTTGGGCCCTGACAGCTGCGTATACAGGCTGCTCTCTCGGATAGCCTTAACATACTCGAGCATCTCGCGTCTGTTTTGAGCCTGGAGTTCGACCATCCCCGTCGCCATAACCGCCTGAAACGTCTCCCGCGCCTCTGTCAGAGCTGAATTGATTGCGGCTCTCAGCTCACTGTGCAGGTCCATCGGAGATGGCTGTTCTTGTGCTGTCGTCGTTGAGCTGCGTTTGGGCACTGCTCCTATGCTGCCAAAAACCGCATCCCCGCCTACTGCTCCTGGCTCCAAGGTATCCATTTCCTTTAGTTGCGACGTGTCTTTGTCAGGCTGTTGTACTTGCGGCTGGGAGGTTGAACGAGTAATGGGAGCCATTAATTCAGCCCCTCTACTTCGATTGAAATCTGCGCTACGCCTATCTTTTCTCTGTTCTTGTACGTATTCTTTTCCACTACGCATTGCCTTTATTTTTCCTGCTAATTTATAATTTCTCTTTTTTTTTTCTTTCTTTCTTTCTTTCAGGTAAATACGCACAACATATATAAACGGGGTGAGACGAACATGTAACATGATACGGGTACGGTAAGTGTTGAGTACATACATTGGTCCTAATCCTAAAAATTGTCATATTCCTATTTCACAGTTGAAACTTTATGCTATTCGGTTCATGGCCTGGCAGGAAACGAAATGCCGGTCCTGAAGGACATGACACGGACCATCGCCTTGAAACATGAACAAGTATACGGAAAACAAAAATGTGATTTAAGATCAATAAACATTGACATTGCCTACTTATCCTGCGCCTGGGCACTGAAGGATGTGGCGTTATTATGCGGTCCGTCACTTGTGCTGAACTACATCCTCCCGCTGCTTTTGCGTCAGCTTAGGCATTCGACCTTGCTGCGAGCCAGCAACTTTTGGACTATAGCTACCAACAGCAACCAACACACAACATATAAACTGAAACAATAAGATGGATATTTACTTTACTAGCGTCTTTCATTGAGTTTTTCCATTGGGCGCCACTTGTTATGATCCGGCCTTCTTTCCCCAACACTGTATCCATAGCCAGCTAGCAAATCGGTTACCCAGGGATGGATACGACCTCGATACAGCGTGAGCCGGGTTAACAAAAATTTATATTTTTACGAAAAACTAACAACAAACGGACTAGCAGATATTCTTCACATAGTCGGACAATTTACGGATATACTGGGTAAACAGGTGTTGACATTTACCCCCCAATGCGCCCTCCCTACCTATGAATTGGCTGTTTTATGCCAATTCCTTAATACATGCAACACTAACAACAACAACTTACCCCGACATCAACACACAATCGTCCCACCCGCACATAAATTACTACTCACACATGTTTTACATTAACAATAAACAGACATTCATTTATTTATAAATATAATTATATCTAACATTGTTTTTTCTTAATATTAAATTTACGTTAAATAAACATAATAAAGAAAATAAAAAGAATATAACTAAATAAATAAACAAAATAAACAAATATCTAACACACGACAAACTAAATAAACAATAAACAAATAAACACAGAAAGAATAAATAAATAATAGATTAAATAAATAATGAAAATAAATAATAATTAGGGCGTAGATAAATAAATGAATAAATAAGGGCAATAAATAAATATATAAGGCGAATAAATAAACTAAATCCTATTTCGCAGTCGTTCGCTAGTCGCGGCACACTGTGGCACTTTGAATAATGCGCTCGGGCGCAGGCGCCTGGATATAAATGTCTAAGGGCTTTTAAGCTAAACAAACTTTTTTGCTGGAAGTTGAAGCTAATGACCACCCGGACGGGTTGGCCAATCTCGTCCGGTGGTCTGATTGCCTCCTTCGGCCTTGGAAAACTGGCGGTTGTCGGTGTGTTCCGCACTGCTGCTATCACCAAAACAGCCACTATTAATAATTTTCTCGTTAAATCATTTCTTTCTTATACCTTCTGTGTTGCAAGCGCCTCTAAAATCACTGCCGGATTTCTCCCTCTTCTTCTTCATAACCTACCAGTTACCTATCCAGCCGTCAAACAATCGAATATCGGGTGCCAGCACGACTCTCCACCCCTCGCTCGACAACCACAACCATCGATAGCCTAGTGCCGACCATAACACCACACTCCGGTTCGCTTGCGTCTGCCAAGAACAGGAGTGCCAAACGGAGGCGCCTGTTCGCTGCGCTGCCCCACGTAGGCCATCGCCCACGCCCTGAGACTAAGCGTCTCATGCTCTACCGACTGAGCTAGCCGGGCAAAGATCCGACGCTCAGGGGGGTCATTGCTTAATGTCCTTGGCGTGGAAAACTCCGCGTGTAAGTCCTTGCAAGGTCTCCAGCTCGTACAAACCACGGCCCACTGGTTTGACCACTCGGCACTTAGTGAAGCGGCGACAGAATTTCGCGTTGAGGTTTTTTGCAAAGTCGCTCAAAACGAAATTCCGCTTGAAAACTTCTTGACCCGCAGAGAAATGGATGTCTCGGGCCTTCAGGTCATTTTGCCTTGCCGACTTCATATACGCCTTGTGCACCGTTTCCCGAATCTTAGCTCTGTAGATCTGCTGCTTCAGCGATCTGTCCAGTGGCTTTATCTCGGCGTCGTTTACGTCGCCCAGCTTCCTGGCCAGTCCATACTCGCTGCCGTTACTCAGCATGTGTTGTCCAAAAAGTGCGAAGTATGGAGATGTCCCAGTCGCCGAATGTACTGCACTGCGTAACGCCATTGCGATTTCTGGCAGTTTCTCGTCCCACGTCGTCTGGTCAGTCAACACCGACTGATTCACCCGTTCGGACGCGTTGGATTGCGGAGCATAGTTACCGGTACGGACATGCCTAATGCCGTGATGCTCCAGCAAAGCCTTGAACTCCTGCGACACGAACTGCTTGCCGTTGTCGGTGTGCACGATCTCGGGGACTCCAAATACGGTGTAGACTTTTTCTCTCAAAAATCGAACGATCGCCATTGATGTCGCTTTCGGCATCACCTTGAGCCACACAAACTTACTGAAATGGTCCACCACCACAAAAATGTAGGCATTTCCTTGCCTCGACGGTAGATACTTTCCTAAGAAGTCCAAGTACAGTTTCTGCATCGGGCGCTCGGTTACCACCTCCTTTCCCATCTTTGGCCTGCCGACTTGCGTGCTGTGCTTTGCCTCCTTGCACACTTCGCAACTGAGCACGTAAGACCGCACCTGAGCTGCCATCCTAGGCCAACGTTCGGGCTATGCCTCCATGCATACCCTTGTCGATATCGTGAGCCTGCTGTATCAGCGTGCTAGTCAGTGCCTCCGGCACCCATAGCTTCCACAGAAACTCTTCGCTATCCTCTCGAGCAAACTGGGACCTCTTGAAGAGCAAGCAGTCTTCTATCATCAGGTCCGGAAACCGCTCCGCCTCTGCTTCAACCAACGCTAACCTCTCCAAATACTCCTCGCTTTCGAACGCCGTCGTCTCGAACTCGAACAGGTTTAGCTCCTACACGTCGAAAGGTCGAGAGAGCATGTCAGCCACCACGTTTTCCTTGCCCTTCCGGTGTTCAATGGTGAAGTCAAACGCCTGAAGCGCTAGTGACCACCTCGCCAGCCTTCCGTTCAGGTCCTTGAGTGACATTAGCCATTGGAGACTTGAATGGTCCGTAATGAGCGTGAACGGCATCAGCTCCACGTACGGCCTAAAACGCTCGATTGCCTTAATTGCTGCCAAACACTCCTTCTCCGTCACGCTATAGTTCAGCTGAGCTCCACGCAGCTTAGCTGAAAAGAACGCGATTGGCCGATCTGCACCATCGTCGTCACGCTGGAAAAGAACTGCACCAATCCCCAGGTGGCTTGCGTCGCACTGGATGAAGTAAGGCCGCCGAAAATCTGGATGTACAAGTACCGGCGCGCAGGTAAGTGCCTTCTTCAGCTTATGAAACGATTCGATTGCGTCGTCAGACATCTCAAACTTCTTGCCGATTTTCAGGCAGTCAGTCAGCGGCGCAGATAAGCTCGAGAAATCGCGAATGAATCGCCTGTACCAGCCTGCAGTTCCCAAAAATCTCCTCAGCTGCTTTGTGGTTCTTGGGACGGGAATCTGGGCTATCGCCTCAACCTTGCTCGGATCCGTTCTGAGAGCTCCGTCACCGACAATATACCCTAAGTATCTCATGAACTTGAAACAGAACTTAGATTTCTGCAAGCCGATGACAAGAGATTTGCCTCCTTCAAACATTGTGCTACCTCCTTCAACAGCTGTACATGCTCCTCAAAAGTGCGAGATATGATCAGCAGGTCATCCAAGTAAACGAACACGCGGTTCCACAGACGTTGTGGTATTACCCGGTCCATCAGTCGACACAACCATTGAGCATTATTACACAGCCCGAAAGGCATCATCCGGAACTGGTAAAGTGGACGGCCAGGAATGGTGAACGCTGTGTATCCCCTGCTCTTGAGCTCCAACTCGATCTGCCAGAACGCGTGTTTCAGGTCGACACTGCTGATGTAGATGGTGTCATCTACTCGGCTGAGGATGGACTCAATGTTCTGCAGTGGGTAGGCATCCTTCACCGTCACGTAGTTCAGCTTGCTTGCGTCTAAGCACAGTCTATTTTTGCCTGGCTTCCGTACCAACGTCATCCTATTGATCCATGGACTCTCGCTTGGCTCGATGACTCCCAATCGCAACATTTCGTCGACCTCCGCGAATAGTAGCTGCTGCACCGCTGGGGACACGGGGTTAAAACGCTCCTTCACTGGTACGGTGCCTTCTATAAGCTCGATAGTATGACGCTCTACGTGAGTCTAACCCAATCCTCGCTGTAGCTTGCACCCCCTGCGGCTCGCATTTTCGAAGTCTGTGGTTGCCACGCTATTGCCAGCTTTTCAATAAGCTCGAGTGCTCCAGATCCGATCAAACTCACGGTCGCACCCGTATCTAAAAGTTCCTTAACGGTGTGGCCTTTGATCTCCACTTCAGCAAATGCTCGATCGTCGCCCTTGAGCACCGAGCCAAGTGCTTCGCAAACGCTCTTGCGCTCCCTACGGCGTAATGTGGGCCTCCTCCGCCTCCGTGGAACTGGTGAGCTCTGGTTCCGCTTTGAGTCATCCTTTTCGGCAAAGATCCGGGCTCTAGCTTTTTTGTACGCGACCTCGCGCGCTTCCAAAGGCGGTCGTGTCGACCACTTGGGCTTTGGCAGGTGCTCGCTGTTGGCTCTCCTGACTATGTCCTTAATTAACATGTAATATTTATCTCTAGTACTTATATTTAACATGCTTTGTGGAGAGTGTTTTACTGGCTTTTCGGCAACATCGTTGTCGTCTGCCTGTGTCACACTCAGCCGCCCGTTTCCCGTCCGACATTTTGGACACTACGGCAGTACTACTCCGAGCAATCCGCATTTGTAGCAAAATACATTGCGCACTGTGGCCTCGCACTCCCAAAATGTATGCCCTCGCTGAGCACAGTTCCAGCACGTAAGCGCGTTGCTATCGCCGCTGCCGCCTTTGGGCCTGTACAGCTACTACAGCTACTGCCACATCTGGTGCAACCTCTGCAGTGGCCTCCTCCTCCTCGTGAAATGCCAGTCTGCTGCTCCACTCGTCCTTATGAACATCCAGTACCAATCCTTGGCTCGTCCCTCGACCAGAGTGTGAAAATCCCGCAGGACATCCGCCCACGGCACCTGGTAAGTCTGCCTCAAATGGTCCAATCTAAAAATTAACTCGCCGACCGGCATTCCAGATGGGCTGGCATCAAAAACGAGACCCCATCGACGCATCGGGATCACCTCTGGTCTCGTGTCGGCTATACCGAGTGGCCTCCGTGTAGTCTGGTCACTCCCCGCCCGGGCTTCGCTACGCGCTCCAAACATCCAATGCTCCGCTTGTTCACGCTGCTCGGATTTCAGCGCCCGGTTGTCGAACCAGTGTCCCTGTGCCGCTGGAGGATTTCGCTGTGGAGCTGCGCTGTGGTCAGCCTGTGTTGCTGCGTTTTGCCCGGATGGTGGGCGTAGAGTTGGCGGGACTTCTTTGGGCCCTGATAGCTGCGTATACAGGCTGCTCTCTCGGATAGCCTTAACATACTCGAGCATTTCGCGTCTGTTTTGAGCCTGGAGTTCGACCATCCCCGTCACCATAACCGCCTAAAACGTCTCCCGCGCCTCTGTAAGAGCTGAATTGATTGCGGCTCTCAGCTCACTGTGCAGGTCCATCGGAGATGGCTGTTCTTGTGCTGTCGTCGTTGAGCTGCGTTTGGGCACTGCTCCTATGCTGCCAAAAACCGCATCCCCGCCTACTGCTCCTGGCTCCAAGGTATCCATTTCCTTTAGTTGCGACGTGTCTTTGTCAGGCTGTTGTACTTGCGGCTGGGAGGTTGAACGAGTAATGGGAGCCATCAATTCAGCCCCTCTACTTCGATTGAAATCTGCGCTACGCCTATCTTTTCTCTGTTCTTGTACGTATTCTTTTCCACTACGCATTGCCTTTCTTTTTCCTGCTAATTTATAATTTCTCTTTTTTTTTTCTTTCTTTCTTTCTTTCAGGTAAATACGCACAACATATATAAACGGGGTGAGACGAACATGTAACATGATACGGGTACGGTAAGTGTTGAGTACATACATTGGTCCTAATCCTAAAAATTGTCATATTCCTATATCACAGTTGAAACTTTATGCTATCCGGTTCATGGCCTGGCAGGAAACGCAATGCCGGTCCTGAAGGACATGACACGGACCATCGCCTTGAAACATGAACACGTATACGGAAAACAAAAATGTGATTTAAGATCAATAAACATTGCCATTGCCTACTTATCCTGCGCCTGGGCACTGAAGGATGTGGCGTTATTATGCGGTCCGTCGCTTGTGCTGAACTACATCCTCCCGCTGCTTTTGCGTCAGCTTAGGCATTCGACCTTGCTGCGCGCCAGCAATTTTTGGACTAAAGCTACCAACAACAACCAACACACAACATATAAACTGAAACAATAAGATGGATATTTACTTTACTAGCGTCTTTCATTGAGTTTTTCCATTGGGCGCCACTTGTTATGATTCGGCCTTATTTCCTCAACACTGTATCGATAGCCAGCTAGCAAATCGGTTACCCAGGGATGGATACGACCTCGATACAGCGTGAGCCGGGTTAACAAAAATTTATATTTTTACGAAAAACTAACAACAAACGGACTAGCAGATATTCTTCAAATAGTCGGACAATTTACGGATATACTGGGTAAACAGGTGTTGACATTTACCCCCCCAATGCGCCCTCCCTACCTATGAATTGGCTGTTTCTTGTTTTATGCCAATTCCCTAAAACATGCAACACTAACAACAACAACTTACCCCGACATCAACACACAATCTTAAAATTAAATTTACGTTAAATAAACATAATAAAGAAAATAAAAAGAATATAACTAAATAAATAAATAATAATAAATAAATAACTAAATCCTATTTCGCAGTCGTTCGCTCGTCGCGGCACACTGTGGCTGTGGCGGCAGCTGCGTTGTTGAGTGTGTGTGCGCGTATTGGTGCGCAGCTGTGTGTGGCTGGCAACCGGCACTTTGATAATGCACTCGGGCGCAGGCGCCTGGATATAAATGTCTAAGGGCTTTTAAGCTAAACAAACTTGCTTTTTTGCTGGAAATTGAAGCTGATGACCACCCGGACGGGTTGGCCAATCTCGTCCGGTGGTCTGATTGCCTCCTTCGGCCTTGGAAAACTGGCGGTTGTCGGTGTGTTCCGCACTGCTGCTATCACCAAAACAGCTACTATTAATAATTTTCTCGTTAAATCATTTCTTTCTTATACCTTCTGTGTTGCAAGCGCCTCTAAAATCACTGCCGGATTTCTCCCTCTTCTTCTTCATAACCTACCAGTTACCTATCCAGCCGTCAAACAATCGAATATCGGGTGCCAGCACGACTCTCCACCCCTCGCTCGACAACCACAACCATCGATAGCCTAGTGCCGACCATAACAAGCTTATAGCATATCACTAAAAGTTATAGCTTTCGCAGTTACAAAATAGCTAGGTATAGCTTTAAAGTAGCCAATATGGCAACACTGTTGCTGAATTTCAGCAATACTCCAAAATGTTTCGGATATAGCAATTACATGTGATTTGTGGACATCAAGTGCCAATGCTAGTTAGAGCCCTTTTACAAGATGAAGTTTTTGCGTTACAGCTGCAAGCAATGCTTCATGACTTGTGAAGCAATGATTTATTTTTCTCATTTTGCTTTGTCTTATTCCGATTGCATGTAAACACAGAGTTGCACAGTGTTTGATGTGAATAATAAAGTTATCGATACGAAATATCGCACAAGCCGCCAATAGTAAATACATTGTTTTGGTCAATAAATTATTAGAAGAAATGTTCACTGAATCCATTTTATTTACTTGTTACTTCTTAAATCAATTATATGTTAACAAATAAAACAATCGATGGCAAAGATATATGTTTATCGACCATAAATTTAAATCAGAGTTGCATTTACAAAGAAAATGCTGCATGAAAAAACTTCATCGTGTAAATGCTTTAAAACAGAATGAAAAAAAAAACTTAATCGTGTAAAAGGGGTCTTATACTCGATACCGAAGGTAAAAAGTATATTGGGTTTGTACAATGTCCGGCATGGTGTCTGTCCGTCTGTCCGTCTGTATGAACGCAGCTTTTTTCCACACCCTTCAAGCAAGAGACTTGAAACTTTCCAATTCTTTTTATCTATGGGATAGTAAATAAAAGTGTCAAGATTGGGGTTCTAGGATAACTGGGGGGCTGGGAAATCGATAAATTCGATAACTCAAAACCGATAAATCCACATATTTCGCACATCCTTACAGCTAGAACTACCAAATTTGGTAAATTTTGGGGCAACGCCCACCCATATCGCCCACAGCCCCCCTCATTTATAGTCAAAAAGCCTATGTCTCCCACAGTTTTTGAGCTATAGCCACCAAATTTGGTGCCAAGATAGGTGATGATCACCCCCTGAAAACTGCATCATCCACCCCAACACTTCGTCACAAACGGGAATGCGTGTGTCTTCCAGAGTTGTCGAGCTAGAGCCACCAAATTTGGTAGGAAGATTGCTGGCAATAACCCCCAAAAATCGGCATCAAAATTTTGAAGCCACGCTCACCCATTGCGCCCCCCTTTTCCCACCTTTTACAAACTTTTAGCTATAGTCACCAAATTTGGTATGAAGATAGCAATTGACATTCCACAAAGATCTGCACCACAAATTTGAATGCCACGCCCACCTATACTGCCCCAGCCCCCTTTCCCCATCTTTTACAAGCTTCGAGCTAGAGTCACCAAATTTGGTATGAAGATAGCAATTGACATTTCACAAAGATCTGCATCAAAAATTTGGATGCCACACCCACCCAATCCGCCCCCAGCCCCCCTTTCAACAGCTTTTACAAACTTTGGGCTAGAGTCACCACATTTGGAAGGAAGATGGTTGGTGGCATCCCCATCTGCATCGGAGAATCTTTAAGGCAGCGTACACCCCTGCCCCATCCGCACCCCTTTGCAATCAGACCTCTTTTTAAGCGGTTTTAATACTGGTATCGAGTATGCCGCAGTCGGTTGCGTCCAACTGCATCGTTTCCACTTGTTTTTTGACTGTGACTGGTCATTTTGTGTAGAATCACGAATTAAAAAGAGCAAAAAACTGTTAAGGACAACTAATCACTGTTCGCAAAACATTGCTGACACATTGCAAAAAATATTTATCGATTGGAACATCCTCAACAAAACTGTATGTATTGTTACTGATAATGCCAGCTCCATGCTTAAAGCATGTGAACTATTACTTATTCGCAATCTGCCATGCTATGCGCATACGATCAATCTGATTGTGCAAAATGCTTTAAAAGTTGATGACGCAGTGCTTCAAGACCTATTTACTCAATGTTAATCAATCGTTCGATTTTTTAAGCAAAGTACGATAGCGAATGAAAAATTAAAATTAGCTCAAGAAGGCTCAGAGTATACTTTGCTGCAAGAAACACCCACTGGGTGGAATAGTTTATATCATGATCGAGCGTATTATAAAAACGAACGATGCCATTGCCAAAGTCTTACTATCAACAACAAATGCACCGCAGCCATTTACTGCTCAGGAAATACTTGTGCTAAAAGATATCGAAAAAGTATTGGCTTTCTTGCAGCAAGCAAATGAGAAAATTTCTGGCGGAAAGTACATAACCATATCGCTAATTATACCCGTGGCATATGGACTTTTTCGCACATCGAAAGTACTTTAGTGTGTATATGCATTAAATAACACCCTGTATTTACATAAGTTAACACCCTGCATGTCAAAGTCTCGACAAGTATGCAGACAGCCAAGACACAACAACAATTTGGCTGATGAGACTCAACAACAACAACATAAGCAGTCACCAAACACAGAAAGAATAAATTAATAGTAAATTAAATAAATAATGAAAATAAATAATATTCAGGGCGAAGATAAATAAATGAATAAATAAGGGCAATAAATAAATAAATAGGGCGAATAAATAAACTAAATCCTATTTCGCAGTCGTTCGCTCGTCGCGGCACACTGTGGCTGTGGCGGCAGCTGCGTTGTTGAGTGTGTGTGCGCGTATTGGTGCGCAGCTGTGTGAGGCTGGCAACCGGCACTTTGAATAATGCGCTCGGGCGCTGGCGCCTGGATATAAATGTCTAAGGGCTTTAAGCTAAACAAACTTGCTTTTTTGCTGGAAATTGAAGCTGATGACCACCCGGACGGGTTGGCCAATCTCGTCCGGTGGGCTGATTGCCTCCTTCGGCCTTGGAAAACTGGCGGTTGTCGGTGTGTTCCGCACTGCTGCTATCACCAAAACAGCTACTATTAATAATTTTCTCGTTAAATCATTTCTTTCTTATACCTTCTGTGTTGCAAGCGCGTCTAAAATCACTGCCGGATTTCTCTTCTATAAATCTTGGTCACTTTTTTTCTCAGACTTTTTTATTTAAATTGGCGCACCTATTGCTGCCACTGAAATTTTCTGCAGATTCATTCCCTCTTCTTCTTCATAACCTACCAGTCACCTATCCAGCCGTCAAACAATCGAATATCGGGTGCCAGCACGACTTTCCACCCTCGCTCGACAACCACAACCATCGATAGCCTACCGACTGAGCCAGCCGGGCAAAGATCCGACGCTCGGGGGGGTCATTGCTTAATGTCCTTGGCGTGGAAAACTCCGAGTGGAAGTCCTTGCAGGGTCTCCAGCTCGTACAAACTACGGCCCATTGGTTTGACCACTCGGCACTTATTGAAGCGGCGACAGAATTTCGCGTTGAGGTTTTTTGCAAAGTCGCTCAAAACGAAATTCCGCTTGAAAACTTCTTGACCCGCAGAGAAATGGATGTCTCGGGCCTTCAGGTCATACTGCCTTGCCGACTTCATATACACCTTGTGCACCGTTTCCCGAATCTTAGCTCTGTAGATCTGCTGCTTCAGCGATCTGTCCAGTGGCTTTATCTCGGCGCTGCCGTTACTCAGCATGTGCTGTCCAAACAGTGCGAAGTATGGAGATGTCCCAATCACTGAATGTACTGCACTGCGTAACGCCATCGCGATTTCTGGCAACTTCTCGTCCCACGTGTCCGGTATGTGTCCGGATCGCTGCCAACACTGACTGATTCACCCGTTCGGACGCGTTGGATTGCGGAGCATAGTTACCGGTACGGACATGCTTAATGCCGTGATGCTCCAGCAAAGCCTTGAACTCCTGCGACACGAACTGCTTGCCGTTGTCGGTGTGCACGATCTCGGGGACTCCAAATACGGTGTAGACTTCTTCTCTCAAAAATCGAACGATCGCCATTGATGTCGCTTTCGGCATCGCCTTGAGCCACACAAACTTACTGAAATGGTCCAGCACCGTGGATACTTTCCTAAGAAGTCCAAGTACAGTTTCTGCATCGGACGCTCGGTTACCACCTCCTTTCCCATCTTTGGCCTGCCGACTTGCGTGCTGTGCTTTGCCTCCTTGCACACTTCGCAACTGAGCACGTAAGACCTCACCTGAGCTGCCATCCTAGGCCAACGTTCGGGCTATGCCTCCATGCATACCCTTGTTGATATCGTGAGCCTGCTGTATCAGCGTGCTAGTCAGTGCTTCCGGCACCCATAGCTTCCACAGAAACTCTTCGCTATCCTCTCGAGCAAACTGGGACCTCTTGAAGAGCAAGCAGTCTTCTATCATCAGGTCCGGAAACCACTCCGCCTCTGCTTCAACCAACGCTAACCTCTCCAAATACTCCTCGCTTTCGAACGCCGTCGTCTCGAACTCGAACAGGTTTAGCTCCTACACGTCGAAAGGTCGAGAGAGCATGTCAGCCACCACGTTTTCCTTGCCCTTCCGGTGTTTAATGGTGAAGTCAAACGCCTGAAGCGCTAGTGACCACCTCGCCAGCCTTCCGTTCAGGTCCTTGAGTGACATTAGCCATTGGAGACTTGAATGATCCGTAATGAGCGTGAACGGCATCAGCTCCACGTACGGCCTAAAACGCTCGATTGCCTTAATTGCTGCCAAACACTCCTTCTCCGTCACGCTATAGTTCAGCTGAGCTCCACGCAGCTTAGCTGAAAAGAACGCGATTGGCCGATCTGCACCATCGTCGTCACGCTGGAAAATAACTGCACCAATCCCCAGGTGGCTTGCGTCGCACTGGATGAAGTAAGGCCGCCGAAAATCTGGATGTACAAGTACCGGCGCGCAGGTAAGTGCCTTCTTCAGCTTATGAAACGATTCGATTGCGTCGTCAGACATCTCAAACTTCTTGCCGATTTTCAGGCAGTCAGTCAGCGGCGCAGATAAGCTCGAGAAATCGCGAATGAATCGCCTGTACCAGCCTGCAGTTCCCAAAAATCTCCTCAGCTGCTTTGTGGTTCTTGGGACGGGAATCTGGGCTATCGCCTCAACCTTGCTCGGATCCGTTCTGAGAGCTCCGTCACCGACAATATACCCTAAGTATCTCAAGAACTTGAAACAGAACTTAGATGTCTGCAAGCTTCGATTGCGTCGTCAGACATCTCAAACTTCTTGCCGATTTTCAGGCAGTCAGTCAGCGGCGCAGATAAGCTCGAGAAATCGCGAATGAATCGCCTGTACCAGCCTGCAGTTCCCAAAAATCTCCTCAGCTGCTTTGTGGTCTGGGCATCGCCTCAACCTTGCTCGGATCCGTTCTGAGAGCTCCGTCACCGACAATATACCCTAAGTATCTCAAGAACTTGAAACAGAACTTAGATGTCTGCAAGCTTATAGTGAGATTTGCCTCCTTCAAACATTGTGCTACCTCCTTCAACAGCTGTACATGCTCCTCAAAAGTGCGACATATGATCAGCAGGTCATCCAAGTAAACGAACACTCGGTATTACCCGGTCCATCAGTCGACACAACCGTTGAGCAGCATTACACAGCCCGAAAGGCATCATCCGGAACTGGTAAAGTGGACGGCCAGGAATGGTGAACGCTGTGTATCCCCTGCTCTTGGGCTCCAACTCGATCTGCCAGAACGCGTGTTTCAGGTCGACACTGCTGATGTAGATTGTGTCATCTACTCGGCTGAGGATGGACTCAATGCTATGCAGTGGGCAGGCATCCTTCACCGTCACGTCGTTCAGCTTCCATGCGTCTAAGCGCAGTCTATTTTTGCCTGGCTTCCGTACCAACGTCATCCTATTGATCCATGGACTCTCGCTTGGCTCGATGACTCCCAGTCGCAACATTTCGTCGACCTCCGCGAATAGTAGCTGCTGCACCGCTGGGGACACGGGGTAAAAACGCTCCTTCACTGGTACGGTGCCTTCTATAAGCTCGATAGTATGACGCTCTACGTGAGTCTAACCCAATCCTCGCTGTAGCTTGCACCCCCTGCGGCTCGCATTTTCGAAGTCTGTGGTTGCCACGCTATTGCCAGCTTTTCAATAAGCTTGAGTGCTCCAGATCCGATCAAACTCACGGTCGCACCCGTATCTAAAAGTTCCTTAACGGTGTGGCCTTTGATCTCCACTTCAGCAAATGCTCGATCGTCGCCCTTGAGCACCGAGCCAAGTGCTTCGCAAACGCTCTTGCGCTCCCTACGGCGTAATGTGGGCCTCCTCCGCCTCCGTGGAACTGGTGAGCTCTGGTTCCGCTTTGAGTCATCCTTTTCGGCAAAGATCCGGGCTCTAGCTTTTTTGTACGCGACCTCGCGCGCTTCCAAAGGCGGTCGTGTCGACCACTTGGGCTTTGGCAGGTGCTCGCTGTTGGCTCTCTTGACTATGTCCTTAATTAACATGTAATATTTATCTCTAGTACTTATATTTAACATGTTTTGTGGAGAGTGTTTTACTGGCTTTTCGGCAACATCGTTGTCGTCTGCCTGTGTCACACTCAGCCGCCCGTTTCCCGTCCGACATTTTGGACACTTCGGCAGTACTACTCCGAGCAATCCGCATTTGTAGCAAAATACATTGCGCACTGTGGCCTCGCACTCCCAAAATGTATGCCCTCGCTGAGCACAGTTCCAGCACGAAAGCGCGTTGCTATCGCCGCTGCCGCCTTTGGGCCTGTACAGCGCTTCTACTGCCACATCTGGTGCAACCTCTGCAGTGGCCTCCTCCTCCTCGTGAAATGCCTCGTTCACTTGATATCGGTCCCTACGCTGACCGACCGGCTCTGTCGTGGTTTGGCTCCTCGACCAACGGGATGACAGCACCCTCTCTAAGTCATGGCATTCTTCTCTCAGCCTCTCCAGGTCAGTGATCCACATCGGATAGATGACCCGTGAAATCACGTCCCGGATGTTAACCTTGACGATCTTGATCAGGTCGTGGTCGCTGACGGGCACCACCAACCTGGACCTAAGAGCAAACATGGCCTGCAGATAGTCGTCGATACCCTCTCCTGCCTTTTGCCTGCGCTCGCGCAACTCCTGCTCGCGCTCAAAATTGGATCTGCGCGTCTGGAAGCGCTGCTTCAGAGCGTACCGCAGATTTTGCCAGTCTGTTGCTCCACTCGTCCTTATGAACATCCAGTACCAATCCTTGGCTCGTCTCTCGACCAGAGTGTGAAAATCCCGCAGGACATCCGCCCACGGCACCTGGTAAGTCTGCCTCAAATGGTCCAATCTAAAAATGAACTCGCCGACCGGCATTCCAGATGGGCTCGCATCAAAAACGAGACCCCATCGACGCATCGGGATCACCTTTGGTCTCGTGTCGGCTATACCGAGTGGCCTCCGTGTGGTCTGGTCACTCCCCGCCCGGGCTTCGCTACGCGCTCCAAACATCCAATGCTCCGCTTGTTCACGCTGCTCGGATTTCAGCGCCCGGTTGTCGAACCAGTGTCCCTGTGCCGCTGGAGGCTTTCGCTGTGGAGCTGCGCTGTGGTCAGCCTGTGTTGCTGCGTTTTGCCCGGATGGTGGGCAAAGAGATGGCGGGACTTCTTTGGGCCCTGACAGCTGCGTATACAGGCTGCTCTCTCGGATAGCCTTAACATACTTGAGCATCTCGCGTCTGTTTTGAGCCTGGAGTTCAACCATCCCCGTCGCCATAACCGCCTGAAACGTCTCCCGCGCCTCTGTCAGAGCTGAATTGATTGCGGCTCTCAGCTCACTGTGCAGGTCCATCGGAGATGGCTGTTCTTGTGCTGTCGTCGTTGAGCTGCGTTTGGGCCGCATCCCCGCCTACTGCTCCTGGCTCCAAGGTATCCATTTCCTTAAGTTGCGACGTGTCTTTGTCAGGCTGTTGTACTTGCGGCTGGGAGGTTGAACGAGTAATGGGAGCCATCAATTCAGCCCCTCTACTTCGATTGAAATCTGCGCTACGCCTATCTTTTCTCTGTTCTTGTACGTATTCTTTTCCACTACGCATTGCCTTTCTTTTTCCTGCTAATTTATAATTTCTCTTTTTTTTTTCTTTCTTTCTTTCTTTCAGGTAAATACGCACAACATATATAAACGGGGTGAGACGAACATGTAACATGATACGGGTACGGTAAGTGTTGAGTACATACATTGGTCCTAATCCTAAAAATTGTCATATTCCTATATCAAAGTTGAAACTTTATGCTTTCCGGTTCATGGCCTGGCAGGAAACGAAATGCCGGTCCTGAAGGACATGACACGGACCATCGCCTTGAAACATGAACAAGTATACGGAAAACAAAAATGTGATTTAAGATCAATAAACATTGACATTGCCTACTTATCCTGCGCCTGGGCACTGAAGGATGTGGCGTTATTATGCGGTCCGTCGCTTGTGCTGAACTACATCCTCCCGCTGCTTTTGCGTCAGCTTAGGCATTCGACCTTGCTGCCAGCCAGCAACTTTTGGACTAAAGCTACCAACAACAACCAACACACAACATATAAACTGAAACAATAAGATGGATATTTACTTTACTAGCGTCTTTCATTGAGTTTTTCCATTGGGCGCCACTTGTTATGATCCGGCCTTATTTCCCCAACACTGTATCGATAGCCAGCTAGCAAATCGGTTACCCAGGGATGGATACGACCTCGATACAGCGTGAGCCGGGTTAACAAAAATTTATATTTTTACGAAAAACTAACAACAAACGGACTAGCAGATATTCTTCAAATAGTCGGACAATTTACGGATATACTGGGTAAACAGGTGTTGACATTTACCCCCCCAATGCGCCCTCCCTACCTATGAATTGGCTGTTTCTTGTTTTATGCCAATTCCCTAAAACATGCAACACTAACAACAACAACTTACCCCGACATCAACACACAATCGTCCCACCCGCACATAAATTACTACTCGCACATGTTTTACATTAACAATAAACAGACATTCATTTATTTATAAATATAATTATATCTCACATTGTTTTTTCTTAATATTAAATTTACGTTAAATAAACTTAATAAAGAAAATAAAAAGAATATAACTAAATAAACATACAAAATAAACAAATATCTAATACACGACAAACAAAATAAACAATAAACAAAAAAACACAGAAAGAATAAATAAATTATAGATTAAATAAATAATGAAAATAAATAATAATTAGGGCGAAGATAAATAAATGAATAAATAAGGGCAATAAATAAATAAATAGGGCGAATAAATAAACTAAATCCTATTTCGCAGTCGTTCGCTCGTCGCGGCACACTGTGGCTGTGGTGGCAGCTGCGTTGTTGAGTGCGTGTGCGCGTATTGGTGCGCAGCTGTGTGAGGCTGGCAACCGGCACTTTGAATAATGCGCTCGGGCGCTGGCGCCTGGATATAAATGTCTAAGGGCTTTTAAGCTAAACAAACTTGCTTTTTTGCTGGAAATTGAAGCTGATGACCACCCGGACGGGTTGGCCAATCTCGTCCGGTTGTCTGATTGCCTCCTTCGGCCTTGGAAAACTGGCGGTTGTCGGTGTGTTCCGCACTGCTGCTATCACCAAAACAGACACTATTAATAATTTTCTCGTTAAATCATTTCTTTCTTATACCTTCTGTGTTGCAAGCGCGTCTAAAATCACTGCCGGATTTCTCCCTCTTCTTCTTCATAACCTACCAGTTACCTATCCAGCCATCAAACAATCGAATATCGGGTGCCAGCACGACTCTCCACCCCTCGCTCGACAACCACAACCATCGATAGCCTAGTGCCGACCATAACAAGCTAATAGCATATCACTAAAAGTTGTAGCTTTTGCAGTTACAAAATAGCTAGGTATAGCTATAAAGTAGCCAATATGGCAACACTAATATCGCACAAGCCGCCAATAGTAAATACATTGTTTTGGTCAATAAATTATTAGAAGATATGTTCACTGAATCCATTTTATTTACTTGTTACTTCTTAAATCAATTATATGTTAACAAATAAAACAATCGATGGCAAAGATATATGTTTATCGACCATAAATTTAAATCAGAGTTGCATTTACAAAGAAAATGCTGCATGAAAAAACTTCATCGTGTAAATGCTTTAAAACAGAATGAAAAAAAAAACTTAATCGTGCAAAAGGGGTCTTATACTCGATACCGAAGGTAAAAAGTATATTGGGTTTGTGCAATGTCCGGCATGGTGTCTGTCCGTCTGTCCGTCTGTATGAACGCAGCTTTTTTCCACACCCTTCAAGCTAGAGACTTGAAACTTTCCAATTCTCTTTATCTATGGGATAGTAAATTAAAGTGTCAAGATTGGGGTTCTAGGATAACTGGGGGGCTGGGAAATCGATAAATTCGATAACTCAAAACCGATAAATCCACATATTTCGCACATCCTTACAGGTAGAACTAACAAACTTGGTAAATTTTGGAGCCACGCCCACCCATACCGCCCCCAGCCCCCCTTTCAACAGCTCTTACAAACTTTCAGCTAGAGTCACCACATTTGGAAGGAAGATGGTTGGTGGCATCCCCATCTGCATCGGAGAATCTTTAAGGCAGCGTACACCCCTGCCCCATCCGCACCCCTTTGCAATCAGACCTCTTTTTAAGCGGTTTTAATTCTGGTATCGAGTATGCCGCAGTCGGTTGCGTCCAACTGCATCGTTTCCACTTGTTTTTTGACTGTGACTGGTCATTTTGTGTAGAATCACGAATTAAAAAGAGCAAAAAACTGTTAAGGACAACTAATCACTGTTCGCAAAACATTGCTGACACATTGCAAAAAATATTTATCGATTGGAACATCCTCAACAAAACTGTATGTATTGTGACTGATAATGCCAGCTCCATGCTTAAAGCATGTGAACTATTACTTATTCCATGCCATGCTATGCGCATACGATCAATCTGATTGTGCAAAATGCTTTAAAAGTTGATGACGCAGTGCTTCAAGACCTATTTACTCAATGTTAATCAATCGTTCGATTTTTTAAGCAAAGTACGATAGCGAATGAAAAATTAAAATTAGCTCAAGAAGGCTCAGAGTATACTTTGCTGCAAGAAACACCCACTGGGTGGATTAGTTTCTATTTCATGATCGAGCGTATTATAAAAACGAACGATGCCATTGCCAAAGTCTTACTATCAACAACAAATGCACCGCAGCCATTTACTGCTCAGGAAATACTTGTGCTAAAAGATATCGAAAAAGTATTGGCTTTCTTGCAGCAAGCAAATGAGAAAATTTCTGGCGGAAAGTACATAACCATATCGCTAATCGAAAGTACTGTAGTGTGTATATGCATTAAAAAACACCCTGTATTTACATAAGTTAACACCCTGCATGTCAAAGTCTCGACAAGTATGCAGACAGCCAAGACACAACAACAACTTGGCTGATGAGACTCAACAACAATAACAAAGGCAGTCACCATATCACGCGCAGACACAGGTTGCGCAAGAAGCCACGAGCGCTGACCAAACATTAGCAGCTGCTCACCGTGGGACAGGCGGATGCAACCGGACACCCTCATACTGCAGCGTTCTACAGGTGCGAACGGCAGAGGGCACAGAGGAGAAGCCACGTGCGCTGAGTGCGCACTCTACAGGCAGGCGACCGTGGGACCAACAACGACAGCGGTATTGACGGCAGCCGCAGCATAAGCAGAGACGCCGGCAGAGCGTAGGTTAAGTGGTAAATTATAAGTCAATTTGTAATTAGTTCTAAATCACCACCTCAATAAAACAAATGTGTTTTTTTTATTAAAATAACCCAAAGGTTTATTTAATTGGCGCCCGAGCAGGGACCGCGAAGAATAAAAAAGTATACGCGTCGAAAAATAGAGTACCTAGGAAAAAATAGCTACTGTTCGCGAAGCGCATAAAGTGACCAAGTGAACGAGACCGAGTATAAAGCAATCAAACCCAAAGATTGCGAATATACAGTGAACTAAACTTTCTTCGCGGTTCCATAGAGAAACCAGATTGCTGATACCCTATAGTGTCCGTCCGTAGGGTACCGCGAAATTGTGTGTGAGCTGCAGGATCCTGAGTAACTATACTCCACCGAGGGAATAGACGAAAGAGATAAGTACGGGCCACCGTCGCGGGAATCACCAATGATTAAAATACTACTGTAAGCGTATCCTTTAAGTTAAATTATCTATTATTATTATAAGTTAAAATTGTCAATATATAAGAAAAATCATAACAAGAAAACAAGAATTTAGGCATATGAATGCAAATCAAGAAAAAATATAAAAACGTTCAAGAAATAATTAAAAGCGAATTTAAAGTAAAGTAAATAGAGTTAAATATTTTTCCTCAAGCTAAAAAGAAATAATAAAAAAAAATTTTTTTAAGCTAAAATTTGAAAAAACTTAAATATAAGGAATATTTTCTCTAATAAAATCATAAAAAAATAACTTAAAATGATAGAATAAAAAACAAAAATCATTTCACCAATTGAAAATAAGAAAAAAAATAGCTCTTGCAACATACCGTAAAAAAAATTACATAATTCTCTCTTGCTTTTGTTGGAAAACCGACAGCAAAATTTCATCTCCAACACCACAACATTCAAACTTTTCGCAAGCTATTACCCAGCTAGGCGAAGCATTTTCCAAATTAAAAATGCCTGACGATAATATCATGAACGACAACCCCCCAACTACGTCCAGTAGTTTTTTGGGGTCAACACCTATCGAAACGACAGTAGAAAAATATATTAGGAAGATACTAACAGAAAAAGGCAAGGAATTATTCCAATTAAATGCTGATTCTAAAATATTGACCGACCAGACTATAGTAACAGAATATGCGGGCAGAATTAGCGACTTAGACAAACTTCCGGACATTTTAAGAATATTAAAAGAATTTTCTGAGAACAAAACCGAGTTTACCTCATGGCGCAAAAGCGTAGACAGAGTGTTTGAAGTCTACTCCGCACACCAAGGCACCCCGAAACATTACGGGATCTTATTGGTTGTACGTAGTAAGATAGTGGGAGAAGCCGACGCCGTACTAGAGGCATATAATACCCCACTGAATTGGAAAGCAATTGCACAATGTCTTACGGATCATTTCGCAGACCGCAGAGATCTGAAGACGCTAGAATACCAATTATACACTCTAAGCCAACGCGGCAAATCCATCGACGAATTTTACCAGACGGTTTACTATCATCTGTCTTTGATCCTGAATCAAATAAACAACCATGATTCGTCGTCAGAAACATTGAGAGCTCTCACAAAGATCTACAGGGACAAAATTCCTCTGCTACCACCAAAGAATATTCAGCAACCTCACATATTCAATAATCAACACGTATTCCGATCTAACATCCCTCAAGCCGTATCTAGAAACAATTTCAACCCAAATCTATATTATCCACCAAAACCCACTTTTAATTCACAACCACCCAGTTTCGCCCCAAGACAAATGTACCAACAGCCACAACAATTCTTTAATGTACCAACAAGGCCATCAGCCACTAAATCACAACCACCTCCACAACCGATGGAGATTGATTCGTCTATCAGGACAAAAAACATCAACTACATGAACAGACCAGACAACAACCAGTTCGCTGGAAAAAGATCACTATCTTCAAGGGCAGATCAAATGCCAAACAAATTCCAAAGACAATTCCACATTAATACTGAAGAAACATTAGGGCAGGTCGCGGACGATCAAGTTGACGGCGAAGCTAGCACTTATTCCGATGCATAAGCTAGCGGCTACACTGACGCCTATGCACGCTATGCAGACGAACAAAATTATTATGCTCCAACTGAAGAACAAGACACTGGCGAATTCCCATACGAATACGAAACCTTAGCAAGCGATGATACCCCTGTCGAGACAGTCGACATGTCCGAACTAAATTTTTTAGCTTGAATCGTTCCTCGTTACCTTACTTCCAATGTAAAACGGGGGACGGCAAGGTACTTAATTTTCTCATTGACACTGGATCCAACCAAAATTATATGAAACCTTCACTCGTAGTAAACCCCAAATAAACAAAGAAGCCTTCTACGCTAATTCGATAGGAGGAAATATAGCAATAACCCATCACGTTCAACTTAACCTATTCAGTCTCTACGACACTTCAATTCGATTTTTCTTATTACCTACTCTCAAAACGTTCCATGGTATCCTGGGTAATGATACGATGAAACAACTCAATGTAATAATTGATGTTAGAAACGACATCCTCGTAATAAACGGCAAAAGCCAAATCCGAATCAAACAGCTGCCTGCACAGGCAATAAACAATATCAAAGTACGAACCGATCACAAGTCCGATAGTCAGAAAAAAACAATAGACACCCTAACGCATGCATTTAAAAACCTTTCGCAGACCCAGAACAGAAATTAACTTACACTACAAATGTAGTAGGTGAAATCCGAACCTCTTCAGATACCCCAGTCTATAGCAAACATTATCCATACCCTACCACACTCAAACAAGAAGTAGAAAAACAGATTTCAGAAATGTTAGATGACGGAATAGTCCGACCCTCTAGATCGCCATACAATGCACCAGCATGGGTAGTACCAAAAAAAGCTCATGCCTCAGGAAAAAAGAAATACAGACTAGTAATCGATTACAGAAAACTTAATTTAGTAACGATATCCGATCGCTACCATATGCCCGAAATAGGAGACATCATAGCCCAGTTAGGGGACAATAAATTTTTCACGGTCCTCGACCTAAAAAGCGGTTTTCATCAAATCCCTCTAAAAGAAACAGACATAGAGAATACAGCATTTGCAGTCAATAGCGGGAAATACGATTTCACTAGAATACCATTCGGTCTCAAGAATTCTCCCTCAATATTCCAAAGAGCCCTAGATGATATCTTAAGGGACCATGTTGGAAAAATATGCTATGTCTACATCGATGACATTATCGTCTTCAGCAATACTGAAAACGAACATGCTCATCACTTGAAACAAGTCTTCACGACTTTACAGAACGCAAACATGAAAGTCCTAATGGATAAGTGCGAATTTTTGAAAAGGAAAATCAAATTTCTAGGTTTCACTATTTCAGATCATGGTGTAAAAACCAATCCAAAGAAAGTTCAAGCAATTTCAAAGTTTCCCATACCCAAAACACTCAAAGAGCTGAGATCATTTTTAGGTCGCTCAGTCTACTACCGTAGATTTATAAGAGACTATGCGAAACTAGCAAAACCACTCACAATTTTACTATGAGGCGAAGGCGGTCGAATTTCAAGCAAAGCATCAGACAAAGTCCCAGTAAATATGAATGAACAGGCAATAGAGGCTTTTAACAAAATTAAACAATCACTTAGTTCCACTGACGTTATCCTAAAGTACCCAAATATCAATAAAGAATTTCACTTAACAACTGACGCTTCAAATTATGCAATAGGAGCTGTCCTCGAACAAGAAGGCAAACCTGTTACTTTCATATCTCGTATTCTATCAAAAACAGAGGAAAATTACGCGACAAATGAAAAAGAAATGCTCGCAATAGTTTGAGCTCTACAAAGCCTCCGAATATACCTTTACGGTACAGCTAAGGTGGTAATTTTCACAGATCACCAACCACTTACTTTTGCCTTAAGCAACAAAAACCACAATGGTAAATTAAAACGTTGGAAGAGTTACCTGGAAGATTTAATTACGAACTGAAATATAAACCAGGAACATCCAATGTAGTAGCAGATGCATTGTTCAGAAACCCAATAAGCGCGGTAAATAGCACCGAAGCCACAATAATGAGCGATGAAAGTTCGTTCCATAACCTTATCCCTTCAATGGAAGTTCGCATTAATGTTTTTAAAAACCAGCTTTTTATACTAATCGGAGAAAAACCCGACTACAAATTCGAGATACCATTCCCAACATACCATAGGCACATAATAACTCAACCAAGCTACACAGAAGATGAATTGATCAAAATTTTTAAAGAAAGACTCGACCCAAGGCTAGTTAACGGCATGTGCACGCCGGAACATATCATGGGACGAATTCAAAATTTCTACCCAGTCGATTTCTCATCATACAAAATTAGATACACCCAAAGACAGGTAGAGGACATTACCGACACTAATAGACAAAGCGAAATAATAGCCCAAGAGCACAGAAGAGCTCACAGAAACGCTTCAGAGAACAAGGCCCAAATCTTAGAAAAATATTTTTTTCCACAGCTACATAAAAAGGTAAAAGAAATCGTGAAGTCATGCCTGACATGCAAAGAATCCAAATACGACAGACACCCCGCAAACTCCGAAATCCAATCAACACCGATTCCCCAATCTCCAGGTGAAATCGTACATATCGACATTTATATTACTGAAAAACACACCATACTAACAAGCATTGACAAATTCTCAAAATACCCAGAGAAATCAGTAAAAAATAGGAAAAAAAAAGTCGAAAAACTCAAAGGAAAACAAAACATTGACTTAAAGTACCACAACAAGGAGAATAAAGAGGTAAAGAACTACATATAAGGGGAAAAAGTCTACGTCAAAATTGATAATAGATTAGGATCAAAACTTACAAATAAATAAAAAATAGTAGCGGAAAAACGAAATTCAACTATTAAAGGACAATCAGGAAAAATAGTACACAAGAATAACATTCGAACTTAATTTATTATTGTTTTTTTTTTACTGACATGCCTGGGGATAACGACTGTCCTTAACTACTCGAACTCACAGATTATTTCAATCGACACCGGATTAACAGCTAAGCAGGATGGCACCTTTAAAATAATTCACCTCTTTGAATTGGAAAAATATGCTGTTATCTATTTATCATTGGCAAAGTCGTTACAAGATCTCAACCCATCCAATCCTTTATACCCATACTATTCCTTCGAAATGGCACAAATTAAAAACGATTTAAAAAGACTAAAACCCCAAACAAAAAGCATAAGAGCAATTGATGCTATAGGCACAGCGTGGAAATGGCTGGCAGGAACTCCAGAGCACCACGATAATAACGAAGTAATAATCATTAATATAAATAATCAATTAGAGAATAATACCAAACAGGTAATTATAAGCCGATTAATAAACGAAAAAAGCAGTGAACTAACTAACGTAACCAATACAATAATAAAAGCAACATTAAGTGCAGAAGAAATTATTGATAAACAAGTAAGAAGGCTCTAGTCGGGAGAGTCCGACTAGAAGATACCCTGAACCCAGTTGCAATACATAAATTAAATTTATAATTGACTTAGGTATACTGACTTAACTTCAATCGATGAAGTTCAATAACTCCGGTGTTTCTTAAACGATTTGGACGAAATTTTCAGAAAAGTTCTATCGTTACCCATTATTTCGTTTTTAGATTTTCCAAATTCGATATTTTTTTGTTATCGATTCCATGTGTGTATCGGAAACCAAAAAATTTATCGATTATTCAAAGCAAACTTGTTCTGCTCATGGTATAGGAAAACTTAAATACAAAATGTGAAGTCTCTAGCTCTTGTAGTCTTTGAGATCCACGCGTTCATACAGACAGACAGACGGACATGGCTATATCGTCTCGGCTGTTGATGCTGATCAAGAATATATCGAAGAACTATC